>CM069134.1:136396747-136401986 GCA_035221665.1 Okamejei kenojei | reverse complement strand
ACCATAAGTGATAAGGAGCAGGAAGTATCACCATTCGCCCATCAATCTGCTCTGCCATTCAACATGGCTGGTCTATCTCTCCCCCCAACCCCATTCCTCCACCTCGCCCCGGATCCCCTGACTACCCGCAACAGTTCAAGAAATGTGCGGTCTCCTCACGGATTTCACTTAATATACACAGTATTGGGCATATATCTGACAAGTCCGAGTGAGTGCGGAGAATAATATAATGTGTACACGTGGAACCTTAATGGGAGAAAGCCAGGTTAAACCCGATCTATTCTCTCACTCAGTCGATAGAATAAGAGGCCTGCCATTAGGACTGAAGAGAAAAACCTTTTCACCCAAAGTGAATCTAGGAATTCTCTGGAACCGATCACTATGTTGTCAATAAAGCAGAGATTTAGCTCTTGAAGAAGGATAATGGGGTAATCAGCATGGAAGGGCACTGATTTAGGATGAACAACAAAATGCTGATTTACTCAGCGGGATGAGGCAGCATCTATTACATACTCTAAAAAGCCCGTCCCACTGTACAGTTCATTCCACGAGCTCTCCCTGTTTGCCCTGATTCCAACTCTGATTAACGGTAATGGCCGCCTCATCGTACTTCGGGCCTCTCGTGGACATTTTCATCACTTGAAAAATCTTCACCAGTCTTCCCGAGTACCTGCCGTTACGTAGTCTTCCCCGATACCTCCGTGAGCGTTACAAGACGTCCCCCGACTCCGGACGTACCCTCAACTTTTCATTCTCCGTGCTTACCACGAGTTTGATTTTTTTTGAAACTCGGAGGCTCTTTGGAATGAACTCGCACCCCCGAAGGACAGGCTCTTAGTGCCCATGATGTCCTCCTGGCATGTCGGGCTCTACCCAGAATGTCGACTTCCTTCAGTTGCAGTTTCCGTAACATATGTGTTTTACGAGACAGGGGTTTTCCCCTGTGCTCCACCCTCCAACTGGAGGACCACGGATCTCTTCATCCTCCTCAACCCTTCCACCTGTCCAGCACGGGATACCCTAACAGAGACGAATCCCCTCCTTGCTGAGCGTGGCTCAAGGGGTCCACTGATACACACAAGCTCCCCGACCGCCACAAGGTTTGCAATCCAACTGGTGAGCGCGAGCATCTATGGCGAAAAATGAATTGCGACCGTTTCGGGCCGAACAACCCTTTCATGTGAGTTTCTCCAGCACTTTTTGTCTACCTTCGATTTCCCAACTTCTGCATTCCTCTTAAACACCATATTCCCACTCCCCTGTCTTTGTGATTCTGTTTCTCTGTTCCTCAAGCTAGTTTCATCAGAATAATCTCCCGTTTGATGCCTTCTCCCATTCCACTCTCTCCTCCGCCCACTTCCTTCCCCCTCCCCACCTCACCACACTCACGGAAGTGGCTGCAACCTCTCTCAGCTTGGGCTCGGGAAGCGGCTGCAGGAGGATACACCACAGGAAACTCCGATAAGCAAGGCCAGAATTATAATCTTAACATAACAGCAGGCCTCGTACCCCACACCACAACCACCTCCTGCACTTGCCACTCCCAGCCAGTCTGAAGAAGAGTGTCTCAACCCCAAACGACGCCCCCCGCCCCTTTCCACCAGAGATTCCGCGCCTGTGCCCACTTATCACTCCAGCGCCTTGTATAGATGGCAAAAAGCTGCAGGAACTGCATCGTGTGGGGTCGAGGCAGCATCCGTGGTAGAACATGGATAGGTGACGTTCACAGGAGTGCCTGGAGTAACTCAGCGGGTTGGGCAGGCAGCATCTGTGGAGAAACATGGATAGGTGAACGTTTCACAGAGTGCTGGAGTCACTCCAGCGTGTCATCAGCATCTGTGGAGAACATGGATATGTGACGTTTTCACAGAGTGTTGAGTACTCAGGCAGGTTCACATAACATCCTCTAGGCGAAAAGGATAGTTAGGTTCAATGGTTGAGACCCGTAAGGGTCTCGACCCTAAACGTCAACTTATCCCTTTTGTCCAGAGATGCTGCCCGTCTGTGGAGAACATAGGATAAGGTGACTTTCACATGTAGTGCCTGGAGTAACTCAGCAGGGTGGGGCAGGCAAAGCATCTGTGGACAAACATGGATAGGTGACGTTTCCACGAGTCAGACATTTACGTCATATCCAAGCCAAACCTCACCCATTCCTTCTCTTCCAGAGACGCTGCCTGCCCAGCTGAGTTAACTCCACATTTTTGTGTCCCTCCCTTTTGGATTGAGGCAGCACCTGCAGTTCCTTCCGACACATCCTAGCACACTGTGTCTGTCTTTTGGTAAACTGAACAGCATTCTTTGTATCAACATTTTTGTCCGCTCCACAGCAGGACTTCCTCAAGTTACACTTACATTGAAGAACGTGTCTCCTCTTCTGTTAGACGGGAAGTTCCTGAAACACCACTCTCTCGGCTGCTCCCCCATCCTCCGTCAATCCTCCTGCTCTCCGGAGTCTGAAGAGGGGTCCCGACCTGAAACCTCAGCAGAGTTTCTCCACAGATGCTGCCTGACCCGCTGGTTACTACCATCTGCTCTGTTGTCAAACGTTATTCCTAACCCTCTTCACCCCCTCTCCCATCGGGCACGAGGTGTAGATGTACTCGGCTTGTACTCGCTGGAATTTAGGAGATTGAGGGGGGATCTTATAGAAACGTACAAAATTGTTAGGGTTGGACAGCCTAGATACAGAAGATTGTTTCCCCGATGTTGGGAACCCAGGACAAGGGGTTCACGGTTTTAAGGATAAGGGGGAGGTCTTTTAGTACCTGATGGTAGCAAAAACAGTTTCACACAGAAAGTGGTGATCTGTGATTCTCTGGCCACAGAAGTAGTTGAGGCCAGTTTCGTTGGCCATATTTAATGAGGGACGTGTGATGTGGCCCTTGGTGACCTAAAGGGATCAGGGGGTATGGAGGAGAAGGCGTGTAACAGAATACTGAGTTGATGATCAGCCATGATCATATTGAATGGCGTGCCAGCTCGAAGGGCCGAATGGCCTACTCCTGCACCTATTCGTCTATTGTCAAGAGTAAAAAAAACAAACCTGTTCAATGTGCCGCGTTATTCATCTCCCCCGCTAAGCATAGCGGGTACAGCAGGCAGTGAAGAAAAGCTATGGACGTGTTGCCTCATAACAAGAGGATTAGAGTACAGGAGCAAAGAGAACCCATCTAACAGTTGTACAGGGCACTATGAGACACACCTGGAGTATTGTGTGCAGTTTTGTCCCCTAATTTGAGGAAGGACATTCTTGGTAATGAAGGGGTGCACGTAGGTTTACAAGGTTAATTTCCCCGGGATGTGGGACTGTCATTTGCTGAAGAATGGAGCAGCTGGGCTTGTACACTCTGGAAGTTTAGAAGGATGAGAGGGGATCTTATTGAAACATATAAGTGATTATTTAAGGGTTTGGACGCACTACGCGGCAGGAAACATGTACCCGATGTTGGGGGAGTCCAGAACCATGGGCCACAGTATTTAAGATAAGGGGTAAGCCATTTAGAACGGAGATGAGGAAACACTTTTTTCTCACAGAGAGTGGTGAGTCTGTGGAATGTCTCTGCCTCAGAGGCGGTGGAGGCCGTTCTCTGGATACTTTCAAGAGAGAGGCTAGATAGGGCTCTATAAGATAAGCGGAGTCAGGGGATTGGGAGAAAGGCAGGACGGGTACTGATTGGGATGATCAGAAGGACCGTGATTCACATTGAATGGCGGTTGCTGCTCGAAGGCCCGAATGGGCCTTCTCTCCTGCGCCTATTGTCCTGTTGTTTATTGTACAGAAGTGTGAAAACGCACGCCTCCAGATTCAGGGACAGTTTCTTCCCGGTTGTTATCAGGCAGCTGAACTGTCCTCTCACCAACTAGAGAGGGGTCCTGCCCTCCCATCCACCTCGTTGGGGACCTTAAACTATCTATAATCGGACTTTACTGGACTTTACCGTGCACTAAACGTTATTCCCTTCATCCTGTATCCGTACACTGTGGACAGCTCGATTGGCATCACGTGTGGGAAGGCACGTCCCATGCTGGTTTACACCAAAGAGAATGGAGCAGCTGGGCTTGTACACAAAATGCTGGAATAACTCGGCAGGAAGGTAGTATCTCTGGATAGAAGGAATGGGTGACGTTTTGGGTTGAGACCCTTCTTCAGACTGAAGGCACCTTCTATCCAGAGATGGTGGACAAAAATGCTGGAGGAACTCAGCGGGTGAGGCAGCATCAATGAGAGAAGAACATAGGCGGTGTCTCGGTTCGAGACCCTTCTTCAGACTGAACTAACACTTCAAGAGAGTTTACTGTCGTGTGTCCCTGACAGGACAATGACATTCTTGCTCTGCTTCAGCACACAGAACATAGTAGGCATTGACTACAGAACAGATCAGTGTGTCCATATACCATTATATAAATATATACACACATGAATAAATAAAACAGATAAAGTGCAAATAAACAGATAATGTGCAATGAATGTTCAGAGTTTTGTATGAGTTGAGTTCAATAGCCTGATGGCTGTGGGGAGGAGCTATTCCTGAACTGGGTCGTTGCAGTCTTCAGGCTCCTGTACCTTCTACCTGAAGGTAGCGGGGAGATGAGTGTGTGGCCAGGGTGGTGTGGGTCCTTGATGATGCTGCCAGCCTTTTTGATGCAGTGACACTTAACACCAACTAACAGTTTATAGGTGCAGGAAGGAACTGCAGATGCTGGTTTACACAGAAGATGGACGCAAAATGCTGGAGTAACTCGGCGGGTCAGGAAGCATCTCTGGAGAAGGAGATGGGTGACGTTTCGAGTCAGTACCTGGAAAAAAAGGTGTTGAAGAGGGCCCCGGCCCCTCATCATCCATCCATGTTCTCCACAGATGCTGCCTGACCCGCTGAGTTACTCCAGCACTCTGTGAAACGTCACCTATCCATGTTCGCACAGATGCTGCCTGACCGCTTGAGTTACTCCAGCACTCTGTGAAACGTCACCTATCCATGTTCTCCACAGATGCTGCCTGACCCGCTGAGTTACTCCAGCACTCTGTGAAACGTCACCTATCCATGTTCTCCACAGATGCTGCTGACCCGCTGAGTTACTCCAGCACTCTGTGAAACGTCACCTATCCATGTTCTCCACAGATGCTGCCTGACCCGCTGAGTTACTCCAGCACTCTGTGAAACGTCACCTATCCATGTTCTCCACAGATGCTGCCTGACCCGCTGAGTTACTCCAGCACTCTGTGTCACCTATATAC
>CM069134.1:136379247-136394247 GCA_035221665.1 Okamejei kenojei | reverse complement strand
TGTTGTGTGTGTGATTGGTGTCTGTGTGTGTGTGGTGTGGTCTGTGTGTGTGTGTGTATGGTGTTTGTGTGTGATGTGTGTGTGTGTGTCTGTGTGTATATGTGTGTGTGTATATGTGTGTGTGTGTGTGTGTGTGTGTGTGTGTGTGTGTGTGTGTGTGTGTGCGTGCGTGCGTGTGCTGCTACTTGTGCGTGCGTGTGAGTTCGTGTGTGTGTGTGTGTGTGTGTGCTTGTGTGCGTGTGTGTAGGGTGCAAAAGTGGCATAACATAGAACTAGTGTAGGGGGGGATCGTGGTCAGTGCGGACTCTGTGGGCCAAGGGGCCTGGTTCCACGCTGTATCTCTAATTAAATAAATCTCAACTTAAACTTAATTAAATGCGTCTCGACCCAAAACGTCGCCTATTCCTTTTCTCCAGGGGTATTAGTTTAGTTTCTAATTGTCACGTGGATCGAGGTACGATCGAGGTGAGAAGCTTCTGCTGCGTGCTATCCAGTCAGCGGAATGACAACACATGATCACAATCGAGCCGTCACAGTGTACAGATACAGGATAAGGGGATAACGTTCAGTGCAAGGGAAATGAGTCCAAGGGACTGTCTGACCCGCTGAGTTACTGCAGCTCTTTGTGCATATCTTTGTCTTAAAGTAAAGGGGCTGTCCCACTGTACGAGATTACCCAAGAGCTCTCCCGAGTTTAAAAAAAAATCAAACTCGTGGTAAGCACGTAGAATGTACGTAACGGGTACGTCAGAGCTCGGGGACGTCTCTTAGCGGCTCGTAACGCTAACGGCAGGTACTCGGGAAACGCAGTAAGCTCGTGAAGATTTTTCAACATGTTTGAAAAATGTCCACGGGAGTCCCGAGTACCTACAAGCGGCCATTACCGTAATTCTCCGAGTTCGAATCAGGGGAAACTCGGGAGAACTCTTGAATTAGCTCGTACAGTGGGACAGGCCCATGTCGGGTTCGTTCCCGACTACGGGCGCTGTCTCTACGGAGTTTGCACGTTCTCCCCGTGACCTGCGTGGGTTTTCTCCGGGTGCTCCGGTTTCCTCCCACATCCTAAAGACAGTTAGGTTTGCAGCTTAATTGACTTCTGTAAATTAGAACTAGATGTTTAAGAAAGAACTGCAGATGCTGGAAAAATCGAAGGTAGACAAAACTACTGGAGGAACTGAGCGGGTGAGGCAGCATCGATGGAGCGATTAGATCGAGTGGTTAGTTTAGTTTTGTTCAGTTCAGTTTATTGTGTTGTCACGTGTACCGAGGTACAGTGAAAAGGTTTGTAGGAAGATTGTCTTGGTATACGTCAAATTGTCCTTCGCGTGTGTAGGGTAGTGTGAAGGACCCTTGTCCCACTTGCCGATCTTTTTCGCGACTGCTGGCGTCATATCAGTGTCGCCAAAAGATTTTGAACATTTCAAAATCCAGCGGCGACAAAAAAAATGTCACGCCGCTTGAAAAAACACGGCGCGCCAACACGTTGTCACGCCGCGTCACGCCTCATCATGTCGCAAATCTCTCAGTTGGTGACCGCTAATGTTCAACGATGCTGGCAGTCGCCGAACCAAATGGCCAAGTGGGACAGGGCCTTTAGTGCGGGGCGAGCGCGGCCGGCGCGGACTCCTAGCGGGCCTGTTTCCGCGCTGTATCGCTAAACTAAGCCGTGACTCTGCAACATCTGCTGGGCCGGTCGCCGTATGCTGAGGCGTAGTGATCACCTGCTAGCGTGCCGTTGACTTGACCTCGTGTTGTACTGGGAGCCTGAGCCAACATGTTCTTGGCTCCGCGCCTGGTTCTACTCTGGGATTGATGTTAGTTCTATCAGTCTGCTGTAGATCATTCCAATGTGTTTCTCTCTCTCCCTCCCTCGCTCTCTCTCTCTCTCTCTCGCTCTCTCTCTCTCTCTCTCTCTCTCTCTCAAAAACCCAGCCTTGATGCTTTTGGCTGGCGCTCGCAGTAACAGCAAATTGGATGCATGTGGAGTAAGATTGGAGTGGGGCAGAGGGAATAATGTTTTAATTTCTTTCTTTTTTTTTAATTTTCCGTGACTTATGGGGGAAGTGGATTAGCTGGCACTTCTCCCACTGCCTCAGTGGGCAGAGCAAACTTTGGGGAAAAAGACGGCTAATTTAAAAAAAACGCCGCAGATAGTTTCATGATGAACAGATGACTCCGAGACTCTGGGTTTATGGTGGAAAAACGGGGCGGGTGCAAAGGCACAAGAACCAGGCCCCAGAGAGATGGAACTTCCTAACCCAAGCTCGATGGAGGTTTTATATTGTCAAGTGTAGGAAGGAACAGCGCATACCGACCCGAAACGTCACCCGTTCCTTCTCTCCAGTGGTTCTGCCCGTCCCGCTGAGTTACTCCAGCTTTTGGTGTCTATCTTCTGTTTATTATTGTCACGTGTAGACAATAGACAACAGACAATAGGTGCAGGAGGAGGCCATTCGGCCCTTCGAGCCAGCACCGCCATTCACAGTGGTCATAGCTGATCATCCCCAATCAGTACCCCGTTCCTGCCTTCTCACGAGATCCCCTGACTCCGCTATCTTTAAGAGCCCTATCTAACTCTCTCTTGAAAGTATCCAGAGAACCGGCCTCCACCGCCCTCTGAGGCAGAGAATTCCACAGACTCACAACTGTGAGAAAAAGTGTTTCCTCGTCTCCATTCTAAATGGCTTACCCCTTATTCTTAAATGATCAATATTCTTGTGGATGATCATGGCTGATCATCCCCAATCGGTACCCAGTTCCTGCCTTCTCACCATATCCCCTGACTGCTATCTTAAAGAGCTCTATCTAACTATCTCTTGTAAAGCATCCAGAGAATTGCCCTCCACTGCCTTCTGAGGCAGAAATATAGAAACATAGAAAATATGTGCATGATATGGCCATTCTGCCCTTCGAGTCAGCACCAACATTCATTGTGATCATGGCTGATTGTCCCCAATCAATAACCCATGCCTGCCTTCACCCCATATCCCTTGACTCCACTAGCCCCTAGAGCTCTATCTAATTATAGAAAATTCCACAGATTCACAACTCTCTGGGTGAAAAAGTTTTTCCTCATCTCTAAATAGCCTACCCTTATTTTTAAACCGTGGCCCCTGGTTCTGGACTCTCCCAACATCGGGAACATGTTTCCTGCCTCTAGCGTGTCCAAACCCTTAATAATCTTATATGTTTCAATGAGATATCCTCTCATCCTTCTAAACTCCAGAGTGTACAAGCCCAGCCGCTCCATTCTCTCAGCATATGATAGTCCCGCCATCCCGGGAATTAACCTTGTAAACCTACGCTGCACTCCCTCAATAGCAAGAATGTCCTTCCTCAAATTAGGGGACCAAAGCTGCACACAATACTCCAGGTGTGGTCTCACTAGGGCTCTGTGAGAAGGACCTCTTTGCTCCTATACTCAACTCTTGTTATGAAGGCCAACATGCCATTGGCTTTCTTCACTGCCTGCTGTACCTGCATGTTTAGTGGGAACTGAGGCACAGTGAAAAGCTTTGTATTTTACATGCTACCCAATCAGACCAGATAATACCATCCGTAAATGCAATCGTCAAAGTCAATAGTTTAGTTTTGTTTGACAGTTCAGTCTAGTTTATTGCCACGGGTACTGAGGTACAGTGAAAAGCTTTTGTTGCGTGCTAACCAGTCAGCGGAAAGACAATACATGATCACAATCGAGCCGTTTATAGTATAGATACACAGACATTTACCCGGATCCCGAGGGGCAAGTTTTTCACACAGAGGGTGGTGGGTGTATGGAACGAGCTGCCAGAGGATGTGGCTGAGGCTGGGACTATCCCAACGTTTGAGAAACAATTAGACATGGTTAGGACAGGTTTGTAGGGATATGGACCAAATGCAGGCAGGTGGGACTAGTGCAGATGGGACATTGTTGGCCGGTGTGGGCAAGTTGGGCCGAAGGGCCTGTTTCCACGCTGTATCACTCTATGAGTGAATGACCTGGATAGAGTTTCTTTTAAGTTCAGTTTAGAGATACAGCGTGAAAAACAGAGCGATTTTTCGGCCCACCGTCCAAGCTGACCATCGATTAACCGATCACAGTTTCTTCCCAGCTGTTACCAGCCAACTGAACCATCCCATCACAACCAGAGAGCGGTCCTGAACTACTATCTACCTCACTGGTGACCCTCGGTCTATCCTTGATCGGACTTTGCTGGCTTTACCTTGCACTAAACGTTATTCCCTTATCCTGTATCTGTACACTGTGAATGGCTCGACTGTAATCACGTATTGTCTTTCCGCTGACTGGATAGCACGCAACAGAGGCTTTTCACTGCACGCTGGTACACGTGGCAATAAACTGAACTGAATCTAAACCAAGCTGAACACTAGGTCTTATGTACACACTAGGGACAATTTACAGAAGTCGATTCAGCCGCAAACCTGCATGTCTTTAGGATGTGGGAGGAAACCGGAGCACCCGGGCAAAACCCACGTGGTCACAGGGAGAACGTGCAAACTCCGTAGAGGCAGCACCCGCAGTCAGGATGGAACCTGTGAGGCAGCGACTCCACCGCTGCGCCACCGTGCCACCTTGGAATGGGCGCTGAGGAGACGTATCCAGCTGGGGAAAGGCTCACTCCTGTCTGGAAGATGTGGGCTGAAGGGGTATAAACCGCCAGCAGATACTCCTATGGAATGTAAAGCCAGAGGGTGGGACATGGGAGAACAGGGACAGGAGGGTGTGGGAAGTGAGGCCAGTTAGTGGGGAAATAATATAGGGGCGTACAAAGCTGAGTGAGGGAAGGCGGGGGGGGGGGGTTGGGGGTGAAGTATTCAATGTTCATACCGTGGCGATACAAGGAACTGCAGATGTTGGTTTACAACCAAAAAGACACAAAGTGCTGGAGTGATTCAGCGGGTCAGACAACACCTCTGGAGGAAAAGAGTAGGTGATGGTTTGGGGCACGACCCTTGTCCAGCCTGAAGAAGGGTCCAGTCAGCGGAAAGACAACACATGATTACAATCCAGCCATTTACAGTGCATAGATACATGACAAGGGAATTACACTGTGGCTCTATAACTCTGGAAGAACCGTATAACCCATCCATCCATCCATCCATGCCTACATCCATTCCATCCCTCCCCTCCATCCATCCCTCCATCCTAAATCTGATCCCGTCCCCTCCATCCCTCCTCATCCATCATCCCTCCTATCCATCCTTGTCCTATCCATCCATCCATCCCTCCATCTATCCCTCCATCCCTCCCGCTCGAACCTCCTTTTCCCCTCTCCTCCCATTCCTGGACTCGCCATCCCTCCACCCCTCTCCCTCCATCCCATCCCTCCCTCCCTCACCTCCAAAAGACTCCGATACCCCCATCCCTCCACCCAGCCTCCTTAATACATCCCCCCCCACTCCATCCATCCCTCCATCCACTCCCCCATCTATCCCTCTCTTCCCTCGTATCCTCAAATGTTCGTACGTAGTATATTCCCGTATGCAGCCTAGACAGGGCAGGAAGTGCAACAATTTTAGGGCCGCATTACTCACCGTTAGCCTGCGTTGTGCAGTATCAGGTTTTGTTCTATTTTACCAAGCAATTCACTTGATTAACTTTATTTTGCTTTATACTGTGAATGGGACAAGTTTCAACATGGCAGTCGCGCCTGCGCAGTTGGGGGAGGGTTGCCGGGCCCGGCGCCATTTTCAGATCGCCATTGTGATGTAATGTTCCCGTGTGTTCTTGACTGGTGTCACAACGGGGACCCAACGGGGAACAGCACCTCATTCTCGCTGGAGGAACCTAAATCGGGCGGACTGAAGGTGTGGCGGCCAGCATAGTCCGATCAAGGATAGTCCGATGCAGATAGTAGTTCAGGTCCGCTCTCTCTGGACCACCTCTACCCTCGGAGTGACCGGCATACTCCACCTTGGAAGCGCCAGAAGGTGGGAGGGCATCAGGGTTGCCAACTGTCCCGTATTAGCTGGGACATTAGCTGGGACATCCCGTATATTGGGCTGAATTGGTTTGTCCCTGTGACCGCAGCCTTGATGTTGTACCCCGAACACAACGGGAGTCGAAACGCCGTGTCCGGCCCCGCCCTCACCCCGATCCGCCGAACGAGATGCCAGCCCAAGAGTCTCGCCCGTGGCCTTGGTAACAAATCGCGGCACCTTACCTTCCGGACGGACCTTCGCTGACCGGCCACCCACCACCACCCCTCCCCCCACCTCCTTGACTCACGGCCGATCATCGGTTCATGATTGTTTGTTCGGGGCGCGACGGACTTTGCGCGCGCGGCCCCCGGGCCAAACTCCTCAGCTGGCCCGCCGGCTGGGCTTTGTGTGCAGTCCAGCACCCGGGCCAACTCATCATTCACCCAGTCACGGCCCAGTCGCTCAACGAATTGCCGCCGGGAATTTGTTCGGTTTGTATTCTGACCGTTTGTATCAAAAACACCACAAAACCCCCCCCCCCCCCCCCCCCCCCCCAGCGCATTTGTATTTTGAACCGGATTTGTCCCTTATTTGGGAGTGAGAAAGTTGGCGACCCTAAAGGGGATAGAGTCCCACTCCACTAACCAGCCCAACTAATGGGATGCAGACAGATGGGAGAAATGATCGCACAAAATCAAGAACAGGATCGGTAGTAAGACAGGCAAAGGCGATGCGGCCGTTTATTTACAAGAGGATGAGAATATAAAAACAGGGATGTAAGGCTGAGGGCCGACAAGGCGCATTTGGAGCACTGGGAGCAGTTTTTGGTTCCACATCTGAGGAAGGATGTGCCGGCTCTGGAGAGGGTCCATGGGAGGTCTACGAGAATGATCCCAGGAATGAGTGGGTTAACCAATGATGAGCGTTTGTCGGCTGGGCCTGTACTCGCTGGAGTGATAGGCCTGGATAGAGTGGATGTGGAGAGGATGTTTCCACTAGTGGGAGAGTCTGGGACCAGAGGTCACAGCCTCAGAATTAAAGGATGTACCTTCTGAAAGAAGGGGAGGAATGTATTTCGTCAGAGGGTGGTGAGTCCGTGGAATTCTTTGCCACAGACGGCTGCGGAGGCCAAGTCAGTGGATATATTTAAGGCGGAGATAGATAGATTCTTGATTAGTACGGGTGTCAGGGGTTATGTGGAGAAGGCAGGAGAATGGGGTTAGGAGGGAGAGATAGATCAGCCATGATTGAATGGTGGAGTAGACTCGATGGGCCGAATGGCCTAATTCTACTCCTATCATTTAAGAACATGAAAATTGGAGAATTCAATGTTTATTTTATATAAATGGCGTGATATTGGATTATTTCATAGCCTATTATGTCCACTATGAGATTAATCTGGGTGTATAGCTCTCAAGCTATTCCTAGGACTATAATTCTTATACAAATCTATACACAAAACAAGCTATAGTACTCCAGAGGGGGGAAAAACATTCCAAATTTCCTGAGCCCAGAAAGGAGCCTCATTCAATGGGAATGAAAATCGTAAAACCATGTGTGGATAATATCTGGAATCACTCTCCCATGGACACATGAGTTTCTGACTCGAACTCCAAAGGAGTGTAGCCCCTCGACAGAGAGAAGTCAGCAATATTTCTCTTCAGATAGACGCAAAGTGGTGGAGTAACTGGGCGGGACAGGCAGCATCTCTGGAGGGAAGGAAAGGGTCCCGACCTGTGATGCCACCCACTCCTTCTCTCCAGAGATGCTGCCTGACCCGCTGAGTTTAGGGCCTGTCCCACTTTCACGACCTTTTTCACTCGTGGACATTTTTCATCATGTTAGAAAAAACGCCGCGACCTACTTGATGCCACGAGTACCTACGACCAGCATCACGGCCTGTCTACGACCTACCTACGACCTCGTGACGAACATGCTGCGAGCATGAGTCAAGGGCAAACTCGGCAGAGGTCGTGAATTAGGCCGTGAAAGTGGGACAGGCCCTTAACTTCAGCATTTTGCGTCCATCTTCGGTTTAAACCAGCATCTGTAGTTCCTTCTGACAAACTTCGCTCCATCTTCGATAGAGTTTTGTTTCACTTTAGTTTAGAGATACAGCAAGGAAACGGTTCTGTTGGCCCTCCGAGTCTGTGCCGACCAGCGATCCCCACACACTAACAACTATCCTACATAGACTGTGGACAATTTGCCATTATATCAAAACGATTAGCCCGCAGACCTGCACGTCTTTGAAGTGTGGGAGGAAACCGGAGCACCCGGAGGAAACCCACGCGGTCACAGGGAGAACGTACAAACTCCACACAGACAGCACCCAGTCAGGATCGAACCGGGATCTCTGGCGCTGTAAAGGGCCAGTCCCACTGTACGGGTTTACCCAAGAGCTCTCCCAAACTCGTGGTAAGCACGGAGAATTACGTAGCGGGTACATCAGAGCTCGGGGACGTCTCTTAGCGGCTCGTAACGCTAACGGCAGGGTCTCGGGAAACGCGGAAAGCTCGTGAAGATTTTTCAACATGTTGATAAATGTCCACGCGAGCCCCGAGTACCTACGAGCGGCCATTACCGTAATTCTCCCAGTTCGAATCAGGGGAAACTCGGTTTTGAGGACTCTTGTGGGACAGGCCCTTGAGGCAGCAACTCTCCCGCTGCGCCACCGTGCCACCCAGAGTATTTCAGACACTATAGAAAGTTGAGAGTGAAGTAGTTGAGGCAGATAGATCAACAAAACACATATTTAAACACTTGTCCCACCCTGGTCATTCCCCCTTCTCCCCGCTCCCGTCCGGCACAAGGTACAGGAGCTTGAAAGCGCGCACCACCAGACTCAGGAACAGCTTCTTCCCCTCTGTTATCAGGCTTCTGAACGGCCCTTCCATAACCCAGGGCACTGTCCCATTCACCTCTACCCCATTGCGGACATCGGGCTTTGTCTCTGGAACTGGTGCGCTACAATGCTGAGAAGTATATTCTGCTCCCTGTATCTTCCCCATTGCTCTACCTATTGTACTGGAGTTAATAGGCAACAGACAATAGGTGCAGGAGTAGGCCATTCGGCCCTTCGAGCCAGCACCACCATTCTATGTGATCATGGCTGATCATCCACAATCAGTACCCCGTTCCTGCCTTCTCCCCATATCCCCTGACTCCGCTATCTTTAAGATCCCTATCTTGCTCTCTCTTGAAAGTGTCCAGAGAACCGGCCCCCACCGCCCTCTGAGGCAGAGAATTCCACAGACTCACAACTCTCTGTGTGAAAAAGTGTTTCCTTGTCTCCGTTCTAAATGGCTTACTCCTTATTCTTAAACTGTGGCCCCTGGTTTGACTTGATTATGTTTACATATAGTTTTAGCTAATCTGATTAGATAGATTAGCTAATGCCACAGCAACACAAAGCTTTCACTGTACCTCGATACACCTGACAAGAATGAACCAAAACCTCACTTGTAAAATCCCTCCGTGCAACCCTAATTCTCAAGACCAGGGCTCTTTTAAAGACAGCTGCATCTTGAAGTAAACACAGTAAGATTTTTCTGACAATACGTCGTGAGTTCAAAGTCAAAGTCAACGTCAATTTTATGCGTCACATGCACCCGAGGTGCAGTGAAATGAATCTGCCAGCGGCGATACACTTAAAAGGAACACACAATACACAATAGAATTAAACACAAACATCCACCACACCATTCTCACTGTGGTGGAAGGCACAAAGTTCAGCCAGTCCTCCTCCTTTGTTACGGGAGAAGGCAGGAGAATGGGGTTAGGAGGCAGAGATAGATCAGCCTAGATTGAATGGTGGAGTAGACTTGATGGGTCGAATGGCCTCATTCTGCTCCAATCACCTATGAACTTATAAAACTCTAAACTAAGCTAAAAGGATTTAGAAAATCACACTAACAGGCAATAAATGTTATCCTGTAACTATTATAATTCAACAGTTTCAAGCTATATCATTGTTAATGCCAGCTGCATCAATGAATCCTCTTGATCAGCCACGATTGAATGGCAGTGGTGACAATGGGCCGAATGGCCTAATTCTGTTCCTATCACAAACGGGAATAAATGGACATAGTTCATCATTTGAAACCAAATATGAATGTGAAATACATGCTGTGAGTTGGAACTCTAATTGATCCAAGCCTAACTATGATCGACACAAAACGCTGGAGTAACTCAGCATCTCCGGAGAGAAGGAATGGGTGATGTTTCGGGTCGAGACCCTTCTTCAGTCTGAAGAAGGGTCACGACCCAAAATTTAGTTCAGCGTTACTCCCAAGTTACTCCAGCGTCCTGTGTCTATCTCAGGTTGTTTGCAGATAGGTTCATTGGGTGCAGCAGCAGCTTGGTGTAGTGTTTTGTAAAAATAGTCCCAGTGGTGTGTAGTGTAGTGTTAGTGTTAGGGGGATCAGCGGCGCTGCTTCATCGAGAAGGGTCTGTTTCACATGCTGTATCTACTAAAAAATGACACAAAGTGCTGGAGTAACTCGGGCAGCTTCTCTAAGAGAACTTGGATCGGTGGAGATTTCGCGACCGTTTTTTTTAGTTTTAGGGGTACAGCACGGTAACAGGCCCTTCTTCTCGGCCCACCGAGGCCCGGGCCCGACTCAGCGACTCCCGCACACTAACAGCATCTGCAGCCTACACACACTCGGGGACAAGTGACAATTTTACACAGCCCTTCAATTACTACACATCTGCACGGAGTGTGGGATCAGGAAACTGTAGCAACACCCGAGAAACACAAAGCCACGCAGGTCATGGGGAAGCTTGGTAAAGACTCCGTACAGACAGCACCCGTAGCCGGGATGGAACCCGGGTCTCCGGCGCGGTAAATGCTGGAACCAGCGACTCTACCGCTGTGTCACCCTCTTTGTGGGGCAGGTGTTTACATTGAGCTGTGTGCCTGGCCCCATGCCCTCCACACACTCCAGATGTGCTGCCTCTTGTGCTCCATTAGCTCACTCCCATGCACGGATCTTGCCTCTGTAGCCTCCCTGAAGCTGCAGAAAGATGTATCACTATACTTGGAGCACAGGTCAGTGGACAGTCCAGTGCTGCTATGTACTGCCTCTGCCTACTGTTCATACACACTTCTGCTTAAGTATGATAAGGTCAAATGGATAGGAGCAGAATTAGGCCATTCGGCCCATCAAGTCTACTCCGCCGCTCAATCATGGCTGATCTATCTCTCCCTCCTAGCCCCATTCTCCTGCCTTCTCCCCGTAACCTCCTGACACCCGCACTGACCAACAATCTATCTATCTCTGCCACGGATTTGCCACCGTCTGACAAGAGACATTCCTCCTCACCTCCTGTGTGGCACGGTGGCGCAGGGTAGAGTCGCTGCCTCACAGCGCTTGTAGGGCCGGGAACCGGGCTCCATCCCGACTACGGGCGCTGTCTGTACGGAGTTTGCACGTTCTCCCCGTGACCTGCGTGGGTTTTCTCCGAGATCTTCGGTTTCCTCCCACACTCCAAAGACGTGCAGGTTTGCAGGTTAATTGGCTCGGTGTTACCTGGTGTAAGGGTAAAATTGTCCCCTAGTGTGTGTAGGCTTGTGTTAGTGTGCCGGATGTGTAATATGAATGACTGATATAATCAAGCGAGCTCATATGATCAAGAAGGAACTGCAGACGCTGGAAAATCGAAGGTAGACAAAAGTGCTGGAGAAACTCAGCGGGTGCGGCAGCATCAACGGAGCGAAGGAGATAGGCGACGTTTCAGGTCTTTCAGACTGATGTGGGGGGGAGGGGACGGGAAGAAGAAAGGAAGAGGCGGAGACAGTGGGCTGTGGGAGAGCTGGGAAGGGGAGGGGAAGGAGGGAGAAAGCAAGGACTACCTGAAATTGGAGAAGCCAATGTTCATAACGCTGGGGTGTAAACTGCCCAAGCGTAATATGAGGTGCTGCTCCTCCAATTTGAGGTGGGCCTCACTCTGACCATGGAGGAGGCCCAGGGCAGGAAGGTCGGATTGGGAATGGGAGGGTGAGTTAAAGTGCTGGGCCACCGGGAGATCAGGTTGGTTAGTGCGAACCGAGCGGAGGTGTTGGGCGAAGCGATCGCCAAGCCTACGCTTGTTCTCACGGATGTAGAGAGGTTGACATCTAGAGCAGCGGATGCAATAGATGAGGTTGGAGGAGGTGCAGGTGGTATGATTCATCCACGCTGGTCGGGGCGGGCTCGGTGGGCCGAAGGGCCTGTTTCCGCGCTGTATCTCCAAACTAAACAAAACTCCTTCCTAAAGGATCGTCCTTCAAGGTCATTGTGCCTATGTATAGTAAGGTTTTTACTGGACTATCAAACAAAAGGATTTCATTGCACCCAGGTACATGTGACAAGGCTGTATGAACGAGACCAGTCACACAATGGGGTGGATGAAAAGTGCAGCACATTTACCATCCATCCCCTGCCAATATAAGAATGCAGAGCTTGCTTCACAGACAAACCTCTGAACACACACTATTCAACTTGGCCCACGTGAGCTAGGCACAAAATGCTGGCACGGAGACGCAGCGGTAGAGTTGCTGCCTCCCGGCGCCAGTGACCCGGGTCCGATCTTGGCCGCAGGTGCTGCCTGTAAGGAGTTTGCACGCTCTCCCCGTGACCGCTGGGATTCCTCCGGCTGCTCCGGTTTCCTCCCACACTCCAAAGGCGTGCGGGTTTGCGGGTTACTGGCCCTCTGTAAATTGCCCCGAGTGTGTAGGGAGTGGGAGAGAAAGTGGGATAACATGGAACTCCTGCGAACAGGTGATCGATGGTCGGCATGGACTCGGTGGGCCGAAGGGCCTGTTTCCCTGCTGTATCCCTCTATGAATCATGTTCATAAATGATACGAGCAGGATTAGGCCATTCATACCCCACCATTCAATCATGGCTGATCTATCTCTCCCTCCCAACCCCATTCTCCTGCCTCCCCCCCCCCCCATAACCCCTGACACCCACACTAATCAGGAAGACAAGTTTATGTTTTCCACATAAAGACACAGAGTGCTGGAGTAACTCAGCGGGTCACATAACATCTCTGGAGAAAAGGGATAGGTGACGTTTCACAGAGTGCTGGAGTAACTCAGCGGGTCAGGCAGCATCTGTGGGGAACATGTGACGTTTCACAGAGTGCTGGAGTAACTCAGCGTCAGTCAGCATCTGTGGAGAACATGGATAGGTGACGTTTCACAGAGTGCTGGAGTAACTCAGCGGGTCAGGCAGCATCTGTGGGGAACATGGATAGGTGACGTTTCACAGAGTGCTGGAGTAACTCAGCGGGTCAGGCAGCATCTGTGGGGAACATGGATAGGTGACGTTTCACAGAGTGCTGGAGTAACTCAGCGGGTCAGGCAGCATCTGTGGGGAACGTGGATAGGTGACATTTCTGGGTGGAGACCCTTCTTCAGTCTGCCCACCTGACCCGCTGATTTACCCTGTGTCCTTTTGTGTGTTGAACCAGCTCCTTCTTGCTCCAAGTTTATGTATGCGACACTTGGTTTTGCCTTGCGAGTTGCCGAGCAGCGCCCAGGGTGAACACTAGAGGGGGCCGCCTTGCCCACGCCGGTCAAACCTGCATTCGCTCGGCTCGGATGTTGAAAGATTCCTCATAGACTTCTCGACTATGTCCAATCTCTTCCAATCTTCTGAATACCTGAAGAAATATCCTCATTAACACCTCGTTGAACATTCGGAATCCAGTCCCTCATCTCTCCCAGCCGAAAGGCCAGAGTGACTGAGATGAGGAAGAACATCTTCACCCAGAGAGTTGTGAATCTGTGGGATTCTCTGCCACAGGAGGCGGTGGAGGCCGGTTCACTGGATGTGTTCAAGAGAGAGTTAGATTTAACTCTTAGGGCTAACGGAGTCAGGGGATATGGGGAGAAGGCAGGAACGGGGTACTGATTGGGGATGATCAGCCATGATCACAGTGAATGGCGGTGCTGGCTCGAAGGGCCGAATGGCCTACTCCTGCACCTATTGTCTATGTCTCTATGTGACTGAAGGAGGGTCTCGACCTGAAACGTCGCCTGTCCATTCCCTCCACAGATGTTACCTGACCCGCTGAGTTTCTCCAGCACTTTGAGTTAAGATGCCTACCCCTGCAGTTCCTTGTGTCTCCAAGAGTGTTTCGTCTTTTATACAATGGGGGGGGGACATAATTGAAACTTACAGAGTAATGAAAGGCATAGATAGAGTGGATGTGGAGAGGATGTTTCCACTGGTGGGAGAGTCTAGGACCAGAGGGCACAGCCTCAGAATTAAAGGACGCTCTTTAAGAAAGGAGGTGAGGAGGAACTTCTTTAGTCAGAGGGTGGTGAATCTGTGGAACTCAATAGACAACAGACAATAGGCGCACGAGTGGGCCATTCGGCCCTTCGAGCCAGCACCGCCATTCAATGTGAACATGGCTGATCATCCCCAATCAGTACCCCGTTCCTGCCTTCTCCCCATATCCCCTGACTCCGCTATCTTTAAGAGCCCTCTCTCATGAAAGTATCCAGAGATCCGGCCTCATTGCCACAGAGGACTGTGGAGGCCAAGTCAGGGGATATATTTAAGGCAGAGATAGACAAATTCTTGATTAGAGCGGGTGTCAAGGGTTATGGGGGAGAAGGCAGGAGAATGGGATTAGGAGGCAGAGATCAGCCAAGATTGAATGGCAGGTGGACTGGATGGGCCGAATGGCCTAATTCTACATATAACTTGTGAAACTCTCCTTGTTCCCCCACCTGTCCTTTTGAACAATATATCCTGTAGATCCGTTTGATGGTGTGGCGGTCAGTGCCCGTGACGGACCGGGCCGTGTTCGCCACCTTTTGTAAGCGGGGTCGGGATCTCGCAGCCCAACACCGCCGTTGGTTTTACCGCATTCTTGCTGCGTCGCAGCGACTGTGGTTCTCGCATTAGCTGCCAGAGGAGGTAGTTGAGGCTGGGACTCCCACCGTTTAAGGGCCTGTCCCACTTGCACGCGATTGCGTGCGTTTGGCGCCACCAACCGGAAGCGGAGTTCACGCGTGACGTCATGTGCGTCACGCTTCCCAAGCAGCTGGGCAGGAGGCGGGCCGACTGGATT
>CM069134.1:136329247-136376747 GCA_035221665.1 Okamejei kenojei | reverse complement strand
CCCTGAATCTGGAGGTGTGCGTTTTCACACTTCTGTACCTCTTGCCCGATGGGAGAGGGGAGAGGAGGGAGTGGCCGGGGTGAGACTGGTCCTTGATGATGCTGCTGGACGAGGTGGTTCCAGGGCAGGGACTTGGGTCAAACCCTAACGTTTTCCCACAAAGGGTGGTGGGCGTATGGAACGAGCTGCCAGAAGAGATAGTTGAGGCAGTACCTCTAGAGAGAATAAATGGGTGACGTTTTGGGACGAGATCCTTCTTCAGACTGAGAGCCAGGGGAGAGGAAGAAATAGAGTTATGGAAGGGTAAGGCGTGAAAACGAGAGATCAAAGGGGGACAAAGTTCATCAAAAATGTAGAATGACAAAAACTGCTGGAGAAACTCAGCGGGTGAGGCAGCATCTGTGGAGAGAAGGAAATATGTGACGTTTTGGGTCAAGACCCTTCTTCAGACTCTTGTATGGAACGAGCTGCCGGAGGAGGTAGTTGAGGCTGGGTCTATCCCAACGTTTAAGAAACAGTTAGACAGGTACATGGATATGGGCATGTTTGGAGGGGTATGGACTAAACGCAGGCAGGCAGGTGGGACTGGTGTAGCTGGGGCATTGTTGGCCAGTGTGGGCGAGTCGGGCCACACTGTGTCACTCTATGACTATGGGTCTAAATGCCTGAGTGTGCCTTTATTAGGTGTTGGGTGGTAGAGCGAGCACCAGCTTGTGCGCCTTGTGTGAGATTAGTTTTTCTCAGTCCAGAGCGAGTCAATGGTTAAGTCCAACCAGGGACTGGAAAAATGCGGCATCAGAACAGCTGCTGCTATAATGCTTCCTTATATAAATAAAAATGAGGTGGGCCGCTGCCAACTTACAGTGAGGGGAGCTGTCAGAAAATGGTCTATTGCCTTTCACTAAGCCAATAATGTCATAAGGTAATGATGTCATGAGGCTGCTTGGAGCAGGGGAGCGGGGCTGGGCCCGAGTGGCTCTGGGACTCTGCACGCGGCAGGCAGGGCAGTGCTGGCTGCACTTTCACCCCCTTGAACCCCGTCCAAGTGCAGCCCCCGCTGATGGTATGGAAAATCAACGCAGGTTAGAACAGCACTCATTCCCCGGGCCGGGCCTGACCCGGGTTCAAACGCATGGGAGAGAGAAAAGCAATCTCCCCCCCCCCCTCTCCACTTCCTCCCCCACTCCCTCCTCCCCTCTCCCTCCTCCCCTCTCCCCCACTCACTCTCCCCACTCTCTCTCTCCCCCACTCTCCTCCCCCCTCTCTCCCCCCCTCTCTCCCCCCTCTCTCCCCCACTCTCTCCCCCCTCTCTCCCCCCCCACCTCTCTCCCCCACTCTCTCCCCCACTCTCTCCCCCACTCTCTCCCCCACTCTCCTCCCCACTCTCTCTCTCCCCCACTCTCTCCCCCACTCTCTCCCCCACTCTCTCCCCCCCTCTCTCCCCCACTCTCTCCCCCACTCTCCCCCCCTCTCTCCCCCCCTCTCTCCCCCACTCTCTCCCCCACTCTCTCCCCCCACTCTCTCCCCCCTCTCTCCCCCACTCTCTCCCCCACTCTCTCCCCCACCTCTCTCCTCCACCTCTCTCCTCTCCCACTTTCTCCTCCCCCCTCTCTCCCCCCCCCTCTCTCGCCCCTCCTCTCCCCCCTCTCTCTCCCACCCTCTCTCTCCTCTCTCCCCCTCCCCTCCCCCCCTCCCCCCACTCTCCTGCCCCCACTCTCTACCCCTCCCTTTCTCTCGCTGTCACTTTCTCTCCCTCTTTCTCGCTCTCTCTCTCTAAAAACCACAATTATACTAAAGCCAGGGATATCAAAGGGGTCGGGATGGAACCCGATTTGCGCCTGCCGCTGAAAGCAAACGTAGCTAAACGACAGCGGTTTAGTCACTGTGACCCAGCTCGTCACACACAGGAAGAGTTAAGGTGTGACAAAGGGGAAAGAGTTCAAAGACAACGTAGAATTGTTAGCTCGAGGAAGGTGACGGCGAGGCAGACAAAGATAACATTAACCAGTCTGAAGAAGGGTTTCGGCCCGAAACGTTGCCATTTCCTTCGCTCCATAGATGCTGCTGCACCCGCTGAGTTTCTCCAGCAGTTTTGTCTACCAAAGATAAAATGTAATCAGGAGGGCAGTCAGACTAGTTGGAGAACTACAAATAGTTTAGTTTATTCTCACGTGTACCGAGGTACAGTGAAAAGGTCTTTGTTGCGTGCTATCCAGTCAGCGGAAAGACTATACCCGACTACGATCGAGATTGAAATCAGGAGTGATTCAAATTGAGACTCGATCGTGATTACAATTAGAGCGGCATGGTGGAGTTGCTGCCTCACTGCGCCAGACACCAGGGTTCGATCCTGACTACGGGCGCTGGCTGGCTGTACGGAGTTTGCAGGTTCCGGCACTTCTAGTGCACTTTTTGTCCCTCGCACCAGATCTTTCTCCAGGCATTTGCTTTGTTTTTCCCTTTTCGTCCTTTCTTCTCCGTCTGTATCTTTTTTTGCAATCTTGCTGCGTAAGACTTTGTCCAATTATCCCGAGATGAAGTGGAGTGGTTTTGGCCGAGCGCGCTGTAACGGTGGAGGAGGTTAAGGTGCTCTTTAGGGATCGGGTAGACAAAACTAAACCAGCCTAATGTGTTTATGATAGATCACCTTTCCCCCCCCCTCCCCCCAGAGCTCATCATTAATGTTTCAGAGAGTATTCTTGCAATAACAAATAGAACTCGAAAGGTCGCGCAGCGTTAAATTAAATACATATTTTGAGAAAAAAAAGAGAGGTATGGTGATGCAGCGTGGAAACAGGCCCTTCGGCCCAACTTGCCCATGCCGGCCAACATGCCCCATCTACACTAGTCCCACCTGCCTGCGCTTGGTCCATATCCCCCTAAACCTGTCCTATCCACATCACAGTTTGATTGTCTGTCAAATATTAGAAACATTCGAAGTGCGAAGATTTCGGCCACCGCCAGAATTCCGGAGCCTGCGCGATATCGGGACCAGCCCCGCACAACTCCGCGCATCTAAGTGTGACCGGCCCCGCGCGGCCATACGGTGCCCGTACACCTCAAGCGACCACGAGGTCGCGTAATTTGCGAGTCAAGGTCGCGTATGTGGGACAGGCCCTTAAAGCTCTCTAGTTGGTTGAGTTGCCTGATAACAGCTGGGAAGAAACTGTCCCTGAATCTGGAGGTGTGCGTTTGTTTTCACACTTCTGTACCTCTTGCCCGATGGGAGAGGGGAGAAGAGGGAGTGGCCGGGGTGCGACTGGTCCTTGATGATGCTGCTGGCCTTGCCGAGGCAGCGTGAGGTGTAGATGGAGTCGATGGAAGGGAGGTTGGTTTGTAATAAAGTAATTGAAGCAGAATTAAGCCAGTCGGCCCATCCGTCCCTTTCGGCCCATTTATACACACGCTCACGCGCACATCATATATATATAAATATATAAATATACATATGACCTATATATATATGTGTGCATTTGTGAGTGTGTGTACACAGCTGTTCCTCGACCTACGATGGGGGTTAATTTACCGATAAACCCATCGCAAGTCGAAAACGCGTTTACTACGTTGTGATCGCGTGACCGGACGTGACGCGCGGCTCGCTGCCGTTGTCGAGCGTTCGCCGATCGTCACGTCGAAATATCGCAAGTCGAAGCATGGTAAATCGGGGAGCGTCTGTACATACACACACTGGACATTTTCTCTCTCGTTTATAATGTTGTTCGCAGTGTACGATGTTTCCATATCGTGTGGTGCTGCTGCAAGTAAGAATGTCATTGTTCTATCTGGGACACACGACAATAAAACGCCCGTGACACGTGACGCGTGACGCTTGACTACCGTTTAGCAAACATCCTTCAGCGAGCAAGATAGACCACTCGACCAAAAAGACGTGGTACGGTCATGGGCAGATTCACGGGTAATTATCGGCCCCATTTCCGTAACCGGCTTCCGTCTCCGCACCAAAGATCCCGCAGCGGAGCAAAGATACTAGTGCGGAGATGGAAACCGGTTACGGAAACATCCTCGTAAAAATCAAAGTTATTTGGTAAAAATCTTCTCCTCATTTTCAGAATTTTAATTTATTAACACAAACAGTTCCCCCACAACGCTGATTACACTGCGGGTCGGGTCGGGTCGGGTCGGGTCGGGTCGGGTCGGGTCGGGTTCCTGAAATGGATGGAAACAAGGCCCACGTCCCGCTCCGTTGCGTACTACACGTCAGCCCGTTGCATTTAGCAGGAGTGGTCTATCTTGCTCCGCTATAGGACCTTTGCCGTTTAGCTGGTGCTGTTGCTCACGTCCTTGTCTCTGCTTCCCTCCTGCCCCCCGCCGCAGTTTAACGGGCAATGAGCCCCTCACCATCCTGCCACTGAGCCAGGCAGCGGAGCAGACACACGGCAAGGCCCACTTCAAGGTGTGCGACCGGTTGAAGCTGGAGCGCAAGCAGCGACGGATGTGCCGGCGCGACCCCGGCGTGGCCGAGACCCTGATGGAAGCCATCAGCATGAGCGCCCTGGAGTGCCAGTACCAGTTCCGCTTCGAGCGTTGGAACTGCACGCTGGAGGGACGCTACCGAACCAGCCTGCTCAGGAGAGGTTAGTCATCGCCTGCCGCTCTACACGCCCCCACCCTACCTGCGGCTGCCCACCCCGCTGGGTAGACAGGCCCTTGGGCCCTCAGTCGCTGCCCACCCGGCTGGGTAGACAGGCCCTTGGGCCCTCAGTCGCTGCCCACCCCGGCTGGGTAGACAGGCCCTTGGGCCCTCAGTCGCTGCCCACCCCGCTGGGTAGACAGGCCCTTCAGCCCTCCGAGTCGCTGCCCACCCCGCTGGGTAGACAGGCCCTTGGGCCCTCAGTCGCTGCCCACCCCGCTGGGTAGACAGGCCCTTGGGCCCTCAGTCACTGCCCACCCCGCTGGGTAGACAGGCCCTTGGGCCCTCAGTCGCTGCCCACCCCGCTGGGTAGACAGGCCCTTCAGCCCTCCGAGTCGCTGCCCACCCGGCTGGGGAGACAGGCCCTTGGGCCCTCAGTCGCTGCCCACCCGGCTGGGGAGACAGGCCCTTGGGCCCTCAGTCGCTGCCCACCCGGCTGGGGAGACAGGCCCTTGGGCCCTCAGTCGCTGCCCACCCCGCTGGGTAGACAGGCCCTTCAGCCCTCCGAGTCGCTGCCCACCCGGGTATGGAGACAGGCCCTTGGGCCCTCAGTCGCTGCCCACCCGGCTGGGTAGACAGGCCCTTGGGCCCTCAGTCGCTGCCCACCCCGCTGGGTAGACAGGCCCTTCAGCCCTCAGTCGCTGCCCACCCCGCTGGGTAGACAGGCCCTTGGACCCTCAGTCGCTGCCCACCCCGCTGGGTAGACAGGCCCTTGGGCCCTCAGTCGCTGCCCACCCCGCTGGGTAGACAGGCCCTTGGGCCCTCAGTCGCTGCCCACCGATCATGGCCCACGTGACTGCGTGGCTTTTCACCTAAATCTTCAGTTTCCTCCCACACTCCAAATACGAACAGGTTTGTAGGTTAATCGGCGTGGGTTTGTGTACTTGGTATAATTGCAAAAGGAAAATTGCCCCTAGTGTGTGTGTAGGGTTGTGCCCACGTGCGGGGATCGCTGGTCAGTGCGGGCTCCGTGGGCCGAAGGGCCTGTTTCCGGGCTGAATCTCTGAAACTAAACTAAACTAAACTAGTGTGATCGGGCGATCAGCGGTTGGCCAAGACTCGATGGGCTGAAGGGCCTGTTTCCATGCTAAGTATCTCTAAAGTAAACTAACCTAATCCTCTGTAAACATGAGCCAGTGACAGCAAGCTGCCTGCGCTTGCAATTCAACATTAGACAGTCTTACTTAGGAAAAAAAAACTCCGGGCTGAATGATGTAGGAAATTAAATATCACACTGGTGGAGTAATGGATATTTTTCTTGGCTTTGGCGTGGAGTCACATTTCTAGAACCAGCAAAAGATTTAGTAGCATTTAAAGTAAGTTGTGCTCGCTCGAATCTGCTACAGGGGGAGGGTGGTGCCTGTTTTGTCCGCTGTACTAATAGCTGACGGAAGAGAAGGAACGTTATTTAGTTAGATACTTGCCCTCAGAATCGGAGAGAAGGATCGGAATAGGAAAGTGCAGCTGTGATTGGAATGTGATGGCAGCGAGAATTACAAACAACATTTTAATTTTGAGATCCAGCGCAGAAACAGGCCCTTCGGCCCACCGAGTCCCCGCCCTCCACCACACTAGTTCTGTGCTATCCCATTCCCTGCGCACGTGGGGGAAACCGCCCACAAGCCTGCAAGTGGGACGCCTCATCTTTCAACATCTTTATGTCCCACTTACGCGGAAAAATCGTGTATGTGGGACAGGCCCACATTGAGAAAACCGGAGCACCCGGAGGAAACCTGTTTCCTGAGTTTGCACTTTTTCCCAGTGACTGCGTGGGTTTTCTCCGGGTGCTCTGGTTTCCTCCCACATTCTCCCATTGGTTTGGGACCAGCTCCATCCAAGACCACAAGAAATTGCAGCGAATTGCGGACGCAGCCCAGACCATCGCACAAACCAACCTCCCTTCCATCGACTCCATCTACACCTCACGCTGCCTCGGCAAGGCCAGCAGCATCATCAAGGACCAGTCTCACCCCGGCCACTCCCTCTTCTCCCCTCTCCCATCGGGCAAGAGGTACAGAAGTGTGAAAACGCACACCTCCAGATTCAGGGACAGTTTCTTCCCAGCTGTTATCAGGCACTGAACCATCCTACCACAGCCAGAGAGTGGTCCTGAACTACTATCTACCTCATTGGTGACCCTCGGACTATCCTTGATCGGACTTTGCTGGCTTTACCTTGCACTAAACGTTATTCCCTTATCCTGTATCTGTACACTGTGAACGGCTCGACTGTAATCGTGTATTGTCTCTCCGCTGACTGGTTAGCACGCAACAGAAGCTTCTCACTGTACCCCGATACACGTGGCAATAAACTCAACTGGACTGACCTTTCTGTTGAACTGTAAATTGCCCCTAGTGTGTAGGGTAGAACCAGCGTACGATCGCTGGCCGGCACGGACTCGGTGGGCCGAAGGGCCTGTTTCCGCACTATCTCTAAAGTCTAAATTCCAAAGTAAAGTCTATCCACGTTGTCCAGCGATGATGCTTGACCCGCTGGGTCACGGGCGGCCACGGTGGCGCAGCGGTGAGTCGCTGCCTTACAGCGCTCGCAGCGCCGGAGACCCGGGTTCGATCCCGACTACGGGCGCTGTCTGTACGGAGTTTGCACGTTCTCCCCGTGACCTGCGTGGGTTTTCTTCGAGATCTCCGGTTTCCTCCCACACTCCAAAGACGCACAGGTTTGTAGGTTGATTGGCTTGTAAAAATATATTGTCCCTGGTGTTAGTGTGCGGGCATCGCTGGTCGGCGCGGACCGGTGGGCCAAATGGCCTGTTTCCGCGCTGTATCTCTAAACTAAACTAAAAGAGTTACTCCAGCATTTTGTGTGAACCAGCTACTTGTCCTCTGCACGCCGTTCTGGACCCTTCTTCATACTGAGAATTCATCATCGAGGCAGAAGGAGGCAGGGGAAGAGGTCATGAGCGGGGCCTACTGCTGCGCCTGTGTTTTCTATGTTTCTTTACACTAGTTAACACAAAAGATGATGGTGGAGGCAAGGAATACCATACAGGACTCGGAGAGTTAAAAGAATAGTTATTTTTCTGTGACAGATCTTAAGGAAAAGAGAAAACTAACTGAGGGAAGTCATTATAGTTGATAAGAAGACAGAAAAATAAATGCCACTCGATATCCAGAGAACATGGGTGCATGAACATTTAAAATTTGTATAAATAATAATGGTGTAATTGTGGATTGTTATGAAAGCTCAACTAACTTTTGAATGCCCACATCGGGGCAGATCTAGGCCATTGGGCCCATCAGGTCTACTCCGCCATTCAATCCCTGCTGATCTATCTTTGTCTCTCAACCCCATCCTTGGTTGCTAGTTTTGTTCTTCATTCAGTTTATTGTCACGTGGGTCATGAAAAGATTTTGTTGCGTGCTATCCGTCAGCGGAAAGACAATTCATTCTCCTGACTTCTCACCGTAACATTCGACGCCCTTACCAATCAGAGAATGGTGATGGATAGAGTGGATGATGTGATTTTCTTTCGTCGGAGTCTGGTGAGTGGGATTAGGCCAAGTCAGTGGATATTTTTTAAGGCAGAGATAGATAGATTGTTGATTAGTGCGGGTGTCAGGGGTTACGGGGAGAAGGCAGGAGAATGGGGTTAGGTGGGAGAGATAGATCAGCCATGATTGAATGGCGGAGTAGAACGATCAGGTGACGTTCATGAGACTTTTGGATGGGCCCATAGTTATTCAGCTAATGGGGAGATAGTGAGGGAGTGCAGCGTAGGTTTACAAGGTTAATTCCCGTGATGGTGGGACTGTCATATGAGAGAACGGAGCGCTTTACACTTGAATTCAGAAGATGAGAGGAGATCTTATTGAAACATATAAGATTATTAAGGGTTTGGACACGCTAGAGGCAGGAAACATGTTCCCGATGTTGGGGGAGTCCAGAACCAGGGGCCACAGTTTAAGAATAAGGAGTAAGCCATTTAGAACGGAGACGAGGAAACACTTTTCACACAGAGAGTGGTGAGTCTGTGGAATTCTCTGCCTCAGAGGGCGGTGGAGGCCGGTTCTCTGGATGCTTTCAAGAGAGAGCTAGATAGGGCTCTTAAAGATAGCGGAGTCAGGGGATATGGGGAGAAGGCAGGAACGGGGTACTGATTGGGGATGATCAGCCATGATCACATTGAATGGCGGTGCTGGCTCGAAGGGCCGAATGGACTACTCCTGCACCTGTTGTCTATTGTCTACTGATACGGATTCTGTGCAGGCAGTCTGAGATTAATTGATCTTGCATCTTCAGCACCAGCATTGTGGGCTGAATGGCCTGTTCCTGTGCTGGACTGTGCTCTGAATAGACCTTGCAGCATCTTAATAAGGAGCAGATTTAAGCCATTCGGCCCATCAAGTCTATTCTGCCATTCAATCATGGCTGATCTATCTTTCCCACTCAACCTAATTTTCCTGCCTTCTCCCAATAACCTCTGACACCTGCACTAATCATAAGAACCTATCAATTTGCTTTAAAAATACTCAGACTTGGCCAGCTGTCTGTGGTAATGAATTCCATAGATGCACCACCCTCTGACTAAACAAATTCCTCCTCATCTTTTTTCTAAAAGCACATTGTTTAATTCTGAGGCTGTGCCCTCTGGTCCTGGAGTCTCCCGCTAGTGGAAACTCCCTCTCCACATCCACTCTATCCCGGCCTTTCACTGTTCAGTAAGTGTCAATGATGTTCCTCCCTCGTCCTTTGAATGTAGAAAGAAGAAAAAAAACAAATAGGAAGTCAGACCAGCTCGGTCCAAGACCGCGAGGAATCGCAGCGACTTGTGGCCGCAGCCCAGACCGTCACACAAACCAACCTCCCTTCCATCGACTCCATCTACACCTCACGCTGCCTCGGCAAGGCCAGCAGCATCATCAAGGACCAGTCTCACCCCGGCCACTCCCTCTTCTCCCCTCTCCCATCGGGCAAGAGGTACAGAAGTGTGAAAACAAACGCACACCTCCAGATTCAGGGACAGTTTCTTCCCAGCTGTTATCAGGCAACTGAACCATCCTACCACAACCAGAGAGCGGTCCTGAACTACTATCTACCTCATTGGTGACCCTCGGACTATCCTTGATCGGACTTTGCTGGCTTTACCTTGCACTAAACGTTATTCCCTCATCCTGTATCTGTACACTGTGAGCGGCTCGATTGTAATCGTGTATTGTCTTTCCGCTGACTGGTTAGCACGCAACAGAAGCTTTTCACGGTACACGTGCAATAAACTGAAATAAGCTAAAACTAATCAGAGAAAGTAAGGCACGGTGGCGCAGCGGTAGAGTCACTGCCTCACAGCGCCAGAGACCCGGGATCGGTCCCGACTACGGGTGCTGTCTGTACGGAGTTTGTACGTTCTCCCCGTGACCTGCGTGGGTTTTCTCTGAGATCTCCGGTTTCGTTCCACACTCCAAAGAAGTGCCGGTTTGTAGGTTAATTGGCTCGGTATAAATGTAAATCGTCCCGATGTGTGTGTGAGGTAGTGTTGGACAGTAGACAATAGGTGCAGGAGGAGGCCATTCAGCCCTTCGAGACAGCACCGCCATTCAATGTGATCATGGCTGATCATCCCCAATCAGTACCCCGTTCCTGCCTTCTGTGTTGTGAGTCTGTGGAATTCTCTGCCTCAGAGGGCGGTGGAGGCCGGTTCGTTGGATACTTTCAAGAGAGAGCTAGATAGGGCTCTTAAAGATAGCGGAGACAGGGGATATGGGGAGAAGGCAGGAACGGGGTACTGATTGGGGATGATCAGCCATGATCACAGTGAATGGCTCGCAGGGCCAAATGGCCTACTCCTGCTCCTATTGTCTATTGTCTATCCTCCCCATATCCCCTGACTCCGCTATCTTTAAGAGCTCTATCTAGCTCTCTCTTGAAAGCATCCAGAGAACCGGCCTGTGCGGGCGAGGGGGATAACAGGTCGGCACGGGCTCGGTGGGCCGAAGGGCCTGTTTCCACGCTGTATCTCTGAACCAAACTAAACTAGACTAACGTTCAGACAAATGAGTGCGGCGACCACACTTGTGACATGAACTTTCAATCAAGAAGCAAAAGACTTGATCTCAACGATTTCTTCCACTGAGACAGCAATTACATTTGGACTTCTCAAATTTTTCTCCGTAAAGAAATTAAAATAGCATTTCTCGTCCAAGAGAACAAGTACATTTGACTGTAATTATTTTTTCCATTTTCAATCGTCCTGCCAGCAGAAAGGTTATGAGTTTATTACGGCACATCTGGTGAACAGTCCACTGATTTATGAGGCCAGTTATAACGTCTACAAACTGCACACTTCAGATAAGCCCCACATATGCAATGTCACCTAATTAAACCGTAAACCACACTCTCTTTACATTCTCCGTTACAAATCGCAAAGAAGGAGGGGGAAAAAACCTCTCACTGGTCTTCGGACTTGTTCAGTATCATACAACTATCTCTTGTCTGTGGGGACACAAAAAGCTGGAGAAGCTCAGCGGGTGCAGCAGCATCTAAGGAGCGAAGGAGATCGGCGACGTTTCAGGTCGAGACCCTTCTTCAGACTCTTGTCTGTGTTCACTGGAACTTAGAAGGATGAGACTAAGGATCTCATAGAAACATATAAAATTCTTAAGGGACTGACAATAGCCAATAGACAATAGGTGCAGGAGTAGGCCATTCGGCCCTTCGAGCCAGCACCGCCATTCAATGTGATCACGGCTGATCATCCACAATCAGTACCCCGTTCCTGCCTTCTCCCCATATCCCCTGACTCCGCTACCTTTAAGAGCCCTATCTAGCTCTCTCTTGAAAGTATCCAGAGAACTGGCCTCCACCGCCCACTGAGGCAGAGAATTCCACAGACTCACAACTCTCTGTGAGAAAAAGTGTTTCCTCGTCTCTGTCCTAAATGGCTTACTCCTTATTCTTAAACTGTGGCCCCTGGTTCTGGACTCCCCCAACATTGGGAACATGTAGTCTGTGTCCACTGGAATTTAGAAGGATGAGAATAAGGATCTTATAGAAACATACACAATTCTTAAGGGACTGGGTCGGCTAGATGCAGGAAAAATGTTCCCTGTGTTGGGGGAGTCCAGAACCAAGGGGTCACAGTTGGAGAATAAGAGGTAGGCCATTCAGGACTGAGATGAGGAAAATCCTTTTCAGCCAGAGAGTTTTCAATCTGTGGAATTCTCTGCCACAGAAGGCAGTGGAGGCCGATTCACTGGATGTTTTCAAGAGAGAGTTAGATATAGCTCGTGTAGGAAAGAACTGCGGATGCTGGTCGACACAAAAAGCTGGAGTAACTCAGCGGGACAGGCAGCATCTCTGGAGAGAAGGAATGGGTGACGTTTCGGGTCAGGTCCTCAGACTGATGGAAGGGTCTCAACCCGAAACGTCACCCGTTCCTTCTCTCCAGAGATGTTGCCTGTCCCGCTGAGTTACTCCAGCATTTTTTGCCTACCTTCCGTTAGATTTAGTTCTTCGGGCTGACGGAATGAAGGGATATGGGGAAAAAGCAGGAACGGGGTACTGATTTTAGATAATCAGCCATGATCATATTGAATGGCGGTGCTGGCCCAAAAGGGGTGAATGGCCTCCTCCTGCACCTATTTTCTATGTTTCTATGTTTCTAAGACATAGGAGCAGATTTAGGCCTTTAGGCCCATCCTGTCTGCTCCGCCATTCAATCATGGCTGATCTATCTCTCCCTCCTAACCCTATTCCCCTGCCTTCTCCCCATAACCCCTGACACCCGTACTAATCAGGATCTATCTCTCTTTCCGTCTTAAAATATCCGTTGACTTGGCCTCCCGTGGCAATGAACGCCACAGATTCACCACCCTCTGGCTAAAGAAATTCCTCCTCATCTCCTTTCTAAAGGAACATCCTTTTATTCCGAGGTTGTGTGTCCTTTGGTCCTGGACTCTCCCACGATCCAAAGATAAGTCAAAGCAAACTGTCACAATGTTATCCTGACTGTGCATCTGGCACAGAGTGCTGGAGTAACTCAGCGGGTCAGGCAGCATCTGTGGAGAACATGGATAGGTGACGTTTCACAGAGTGCTGGAGTAACTCAGCGGGTCAGGCAGCATCTGTGGAGAACATGGATAGGTGACGTTTCACAGAGTGCTGGAGTAACTCAGCGGGTCAGGCAGCATCTGTGGAGAACATGGATAGGTGACGTTTCACAGAGTGCTGGAGTAACTCAGCGGGTCAGGCAGCATCTGTGGAGAACATGGATAGGCGTTGTGTCGGGTCAGGATCTTTCTTAGTCATAGAGTCATAGAGCGATACAGCGTGGAAACAGGCCCTTTGGCCCAACTTGCCCACACCGGTCAACATGTCCCAGCTCCACCAGTCCCACCAGGGGAAGAGGCTGTTCCCGAGTCTGGTGGTGCGTAACAATTGGACACACTATGGCTCAGTTTAGATTATTTTCACTTGTGAGAAGCTGTTGTCACGTGCTCTCCACTCAATGGAAGGACAACACATGATTACGATCGAGCCGTCCACAGTGTCCACACATGATAAAGGGAATAACGCTTAGTGCAAGGTCAAGCCAGCAAAGTCCGATTAAAGATAGTCCAAGAAGAGATTGAGAAGAACACAGTTGAAGTAAGGACTTGTTTAAGTAACATCATTGGGTGGCACGGGGACACAGCGGGTAGTGCTGCTGCCGCACAGCGCCAAGGACCCGGGTTCCATCCCGACTACGGGCGCTGTCTGTACGGAGTTTGCACGTTCTCCCCGTGGCCTGCGTGGGTTTTCTCCGAGATCTTCGGTTTCCTCCCACACTCCAAATACGTACAGGTGTGTAGGTTATGTGTAGGAAGGAACTGCAAATGCTGGTTTAAACCGAAGATAGACACAAAATGCTGAAGAAGGGTCTCGACCCGAAACGTCACCCATTCCTTCTCTCCAGTGATGCTGCCCGTCCCGCCGAGTTACTCCAGCTTTTTGTGTCGGTTAGTTGGTTTGGTTCTCTTGAAAATATCCAGCGAACCGGCCTCCGCCGCCCTCTGATGCAGAGAATTCCACAAACTCACAACTCTCTGTGAGAAAAAGTGTTTCCTCGTCTCCGTTCTAAATGGCTTACCCATTATTCTGAAACTGTAGCCCCTGGTTCTGGACTCCTCCAACATTGGGAATATGTTTCCTGCCTCTAGCGTGTCCAAACCCTTAATAATCTTATATGTTTCAATAAGATCCCCTCTCATCCTTCTAAACTCCAGGGTGTACAAGCCCAGCCGCTCCATTCTCTCAGTATATGACAGTCCCGCCATCCCGGGAATTAACCTGGTGAACCTACGCTGCACTCCCTCAATAGCATTCTCAGTCCTAAATGCACCTTATTCTTAAACTGTGGCTCCTGGTTCTGGACTCCCCCAACATGGGGAGCATTCTTCCTGCATCTAGCCTGTCGAATTCTTTAAGAATTTTTATATGTTTCCATAATTCCGTTTGCCCTAAGAACTATATGTAACTCTCTCCTCAATACATCTTCAATGTCTGCAGTCTATGTACCCTTTCATAACCTGGTAAGCTTTACGAGGATGTTGCCAGGACCCGAGGGCCTGAGCTGCAGTGTCAGGGTGGGCAGGCTAGGACTTTATTCCTTGGAGCGCAGGAGGCTGAGGGATGAACATGGAGATGTATGTTATCACGAGAGGAATAGATAGCGTGAGCCTTTTACCCAGAGTGTACAACGATGCCCCTGAGAACTAAAGCCTCCAGATCCTTCTGTGCTTAAACGACCAGAAGTGCATGCAATACTCCAAATGCAGCCTGGGGTCTGTCCCACTTGCATGCGATTGCATGCGTTTTGTGCGACCAAACGGAAGTGGAGTTCACGCTAAGTTCGTGCGTGATGTAATCTGCGTCGTACCTGCCAATCGGCTGGGCAGGAGGCGGGCCGCCGGATTTTCAGCGTCGCACGGCGTCGGGCGGTGACGTCATCACGCAATGCCACGCGCTAGGCGTACGTGTCAAGACGCTGCGTACGCCCGCCATGCGCCTGCGGGCCAACAGGCCGCTGGCACGCAAAATCTTCAGTCAGTGCAGGATGTTCGGGCCCCGCACGATGTCGGGACCAGCCCCGCGCAACTCCATACGTCTCCGCGCTCCGCCATACGTTGCCCGTATGCCTCAAGCGACCACGTTTGGTCACGCCAAACGCATGCAATCGCATGCAAGTGGGACGGGCCCTGAACCAAAGATCTATACAATAACACAAAGTGCTGGAGCAACTCAACGGGTCAGGCAGCATTTCTGGGAAACATAGATCGGTCAAGAGTCAAGAGTGTTTTGTTGTCGTGTCTCAGATAGGACAATGGCATTCTTACTCGCAGCACGGCACGATGTGGAGACATCCTACATAAACCAAAGAAAAAAGGCTCAGTGTGTGTATAAACACGCACACATACTCAAACAACAAACTATTCTGGTGCAATTATAGTAATAGTCTATGTAGTTCAGAGTTCATTTGAGGTTGTGGTGTTTAATAGCCTGATGGCTGTGGGGAAGAAGCTGTTCCTGAACCTGGACGTTACAGTTTTCAGGCTCTGCACCTTCTTCCCGATGGCAGGGGTGAGATGAGAGCGTGGCCAGGATGGTGTGGGTCTCTGATGATGTTGGCTGCCTTTTTGAGGCAGCGACTGCGATAGATCCCTTCGATGGTGGGGAGGTCAGAGCCGGTGATGGACCGGGCAGTGGTCACAACTTTTTGTAATCTTTTCCGCTCCTGGACGTTCAAGTTGCTGAACCAGGCCAGGATGCAACCGGTCAGCAAGCTCTCTACCGTGCACAGGTAGAAGTCTAGGAGCAACTCAACGGGTCAGGCAGCGTCTCTGGGGGACACGGATAGGTGACGTTTCAGGTCAGGACCCTAAACCTGTATTATACTAAAGCCCCTGTCCCACTTTCCTGAGTTACTCACGAATTCTCCCGAGTTTTCCCCTTGATTCAAACTGGGAGAATGACGGTAATAGCCAGCCGCAGGTTACAGGGGCTGTTTATTTTACTCGTGGACATTTTTCGACATGCTGAAACACCGTCCCGACTTACCTGAAGCCCCGAGTACCTACGGTTGGCATTACGAGCCGCTACGAAATATCCACGGACTCCTACCGACTCGCAACGGACATTCTCTGAGTTTGAATCAAGGGAAAACTCGGGAGAATTTGTGAGTAATTCAGGAAAGTGGGACGGGGCATAACTTCCTGACTCTTATACTCAGTTCAGTTTAGTTTATTGTCACGTGCAAAGCTTTTGTTGCGTGCTAACCAGCCGGCAGGAAGACAACACATGATTACAATCGAGCCGTGCACCGTGTATAGACAGGAGACAAGGGAATAACCTGGAGTGCAAGGTCTTCTTCTTTCCTGTCCATCTTCCGTGTCTCAAATGTTGACCTCGCTGTCATCGTCCGTCCTGAGCCATCACTTGTTGCAATAGATGATGGCGGTAGCAGAGTTAGCTCGCGACACTTCCAGTTTCCAGCCCGCGACGTGGACGCTTCTGCAATGGGGCCAGCGCGCGGTAAAGCCAGCAGAGACCGATCGAGGATAGTCATTGCCCCGACCAATGAAGGCAAACATACCGCATGCTATTTTTAACCACTCCATCTTCCATCCAGTTTTAGTTTAGAGATACAGCATGAAACAGGCCCTTCAGCCCATCGAGTCCGCACTGACCAGCGACCACCCCAGCACTATCCTACACACGGGGGGTGATTTACAGGAATTAATTAACCTATAAACCTGCACGTTTTTGGAAAGCGGGAGGAAACCGGAGCACCCAGAGGAGACCCACGTGGTCACAGGGAGAGCGTGCAAACTCCACATAGACAGCACCCGTGGTCAGGTTGAGTTTATTGTCACGTGTACTGAGCTACAGTGAAAAGCTTTTGTTGCGCGCTAACCAGTCAGCGGAGAGACAATATGCCGGGATCACAATCGAGCCGCCCGCAACCCGGCTCTCGCACTGTGAGGCAGCGATCCTCAGCGACAGTTTCCTCCCAGCTGTCATCAGGGAACTGAACCATCCTGTCACCAACTAGAGAGTGGTCCTGACCTCCCATCCACCTCATTGGAGACCCTCGGACTATCTTTGTTCGGACTTTACTGGGGTTTACCTTGCGCTAAACGTTACTCCCTGTACCCTGTATGTGTACGCTGTGGACGTCTCGATTGTAAGCGTGTATTGTCTTTCCGCTGACTGGAGAGCACGCAACAGAAGCTCTTCACTGTAGCTTGGTGCACGCGACAATGAACTCAACTGAACTTAGACTAAACCGAAACAAACTAAACGAAACAAAACGAAAATGAACTGAACTGAATTGAACTGAACGGAAGATAGACACAGGGTACACAAAAGGCTGGAGAAACTCAGCGGGTGCAGCAGCATCTAAGGAGCGAAGGAGATAGGCGACGTTTTGGGTCGAGACCCTTCTTCAGACTGGTCAGGGATCAGGGAAACGAGAGATATAGACGGTGATGTGGAGAGATAAAGAACAATGAATGAAAGATATGCAAAAAAGTATCGATGATAAAGGGAACAAGCCATTGTAAGCTGTTTGTGGTGTGAAAATGAGAAGCTAGTGCGTCTAGGGTGGGGGAGGGAGATAGAGAGAGAGGGAATGCCAGGGCCCGAGGGCTGAGGGAGAGGTGGGAAGGGGAGGAGACAGTAGGGGTTAACAGAATTGAGAAAATTCAATGTTCAAGAACAAAGGATGCAGACTCCCCAAGCGGAATATGAGGTGCTGTTCCTCCAACTTGCGGTGTTGCTCACTCTGGCCGTGGAGGAGGCCCAGGACCGAGAGGTCGGATACGGAGTGGGACGGGGAGTTGAAGTGCTGAGCCACCGGGAGGTCTGCTGAGCACTTGTGAAGATAGACATAAAAAGCTGGGGTAACTCAGCAGGACAGGCAGCATCTCTGGAGCGAAGCGATGGGTGACAATTCGTGTCGAGACCCTTCTTCTTACCGTGAACTGACTTGAACTAAATTTCACCCAGAGAGTTGCGAGTCTGTGGAATTCACTGCCTCAGAGGGCGGTGGAGGCCGGTTCTCTGGATACTTTCAAGAGATAGTCAGACAGGGCTCTTAAAGATAGTGGAGTCAGGGGATATGGGGAGAAGGCAGGAACGGGGTACTGATTGGGGATGATCAGCCATGATCACATTGAATGGCGGTGCTGGCTGGAAGGGCCGAATGGCCTCCTCCTGCACCCATTGTCTGTTGTCTGAACTGAACTAAGCTCTTGCCGCGCCACTGTGCCACCCTCTAATCTCCGAATGTGTTCAATGTTACACCCTGTAGCTGCGGTTAAAGTGTATTCTTGGTGTGTGGGGGGTGTGTGTTAAAGGCCTTTACTTTCTCTCCCCCCCCCGTTGGTTCAGGGTTCAAAGAGACGGCCTTCCTCTACGCCATCTCGTCAGCGGGCCTGACCCACGCGCTGGCCAAGGCCTGCAGCGCCGGGCGCATGGAGCGCTGCACCTGCGACGAAGCCCCCGACCTGGAGAACCGCGAGGCCTGGCAGTGGGGCGGCTGTGGAGACAACCTCAAGTACAGTAACAAGTTCGTCAAGGAGTTCATGGGGCAGAAGAAGTCCAACAAGGATCTACGGGCGCGCGTGGATCTGCACAACACTAACGTCGGCGTCAAGGTGAGAGATCCATCGTCCCAGCACTGTGGCCTCACCATGTTAAACTCTCCCTCCACTCCGCTCCCTTCCCCCTTCCCTCATCCCCTCATCCCCCTTCCTCAAAACCCCCCCCTTGAAAAAAAAGGGAAGATCCCAAAAAAGGGAAAGATCAGGAAGATCTTCCCCCCTTCTCTCTCCCCTTCTCTCCTCCCCCCTTCTTCTCCCTTCTCATCTCCTCCCCCTGAAGAAAGGAATCTCTCTCTCAGCTCATCCCCCCTTCTCCCTTCTCCTCCTTCAAGGAGAGAGAAAATAGAGAAACTCCCTCCCCTTCTAAGAAGAAGGACAGGAGAGAGAAAAGGCCAAGAGATCCCTTCCATCGGCAACCCTCTCTTCCCCCTTCTCTCTTCCCCCTTCTCTCTTCCCCCCAAACCCCCCCCAAGGAGAGCAAAGGAGAAAGACCCCCAGGAGAGAGGAAAAACCAACCCTCTTCCCCCTTCCTCCCCCCTTAAACAGGCGACCTTCCCCCCTTCTCCCCTCCCCTTCTCTCTCTCTCCGCCCCCTTCTCCCTCCCTTCCCCCTTCCCCCTTCTCTCTTCCTCTCCCTTCGACGGACCCCTTCTCTCCCCCCTTCCCGTCCCCACCTTCAAAGGAGCCTCTCTCTCCCCCCCTTCTTTCCCCCCTTCCTCCCTTCCCCAAACCCCCGGTTCCCCTTCTCTCCCCCTCCCTCTCCCTTACCCTCTCCCCCATCTCTTCCCCCTTCTCCCCCTTCCTCTCTCCCCCCTTCTCCCCTTCCCCCTTCTGCCCCTTCTCTTTCTCCCCCCTTCTCTCTTCCCCCCTTCTCCCTTCCCCCCTTACTCCTTCCCCCCTTCTCCTTCCCCCCCGTTCCCCACCTTCCCCCTTCCCTCCCCCCCCTTCCCTTCCCGTCCCTCTCCCCCTTCTCTCTCCCCCTCTCCCCCCCTTCTCCCCCCCTTCTCTCCCCCCCTTCTCTTCCTTCTCCCCCCCCTTCTCCCCCTTCCCCCCCCTTCTCTCGCCCTTCCCCTTCCCCCCCCCTTCTCCCCCCCTTCTCTTTCTTCCCCCCCCCTTCTCGCCCTTCCCCCTCTTCCCCTTCTCCCTTCCCCCTCTTCCCCCTTCTTCTCCCCCTCTCTCCCCTTCTCTCCTTCCCCCTTCTCTTCCCCCTTCCCCCTTCTCCCTTCCCCCTTCTCGCTTCCCCCCTTCTCCCTTCCCCCTTCTCCTTCCCCTTCTCCCCTTCTTTCCCCCCCTTCTCTCTTCCCCCTTCTCTCTTCCCCCCTTCCTTCCCCCTTCTCTCCCCCTTCTTTCTCCCCCTTCCCCCCCTTCTTCCTTCCCCCTTCTCCCTCCCCCCTCCCACCTCTCTCTTCCCCCCCCCTTCTTTCCCCTTCACTCTCCTCCTTCACTCTACACTCTTCCCCCTTCATTCTTCCCCTGTATAACTATGTTCTCCCAACTATATTGTCCACTCTGCCTAGACCAGCCTGATCTCTGCACTGCATCTTTTAACTAAATGAAACTAGAACTAAATCTGATCGCCGAAGGCTGTGTTTATTTTGTTATGTAATTGAAAATTAAGTTTACCACGTTTGAAACCAAGCGGATACCACTCCTGTTTGCTTTGGAACTTTCCAGAAGTTTGACAGGGTTCTTCCTGGAGTGATGCAGTCTTCACCAATGCAATCTGAACATGACGAGAGCTAATGTGTTTAAATGATGCTGTGGGGGGGGGGGGGGGGGGGGGTGCAGCTGTCATCAGGCAACTGAACCGTCCTCTCACCAAACAGACGGCGGGCCTGACCCACAGCCCACCTCACTCGAGACCCTCGGACCATCTTTAATCGGACTTTACTGAACTTTACCGTGCACTAAATGTTATTCCCAAGTTCCCAAGTTATAGGAGTAGAATGAGGCCATTCGGCCCATCGAGTCTACTCCGCCATTCAATCATGGCTGATCAATCATGGCCTCCTAACCCCATTCTCCTGCCTTCTCCCCATAACCCTTGACATCTGTTCTGATCAAGAGTCTATCTATCTCTGCCTTAACAATATCCACTGACTTGGCCTCCACAGCCGTCTGTGGCAACGAGTTCCACAGATTCACCACCCTCTGACTAAAGAAATTCCTCCTCACCTCCTTTCTAAAAGAGCGCCTTTATCCTGTATCTGCACACTGTGGACGGCTCGATTGTAATCGTGTGTTGTCTCTCCGCTGACTGGTTAGCGCGCAACAAAAGGTTTTCACTGGACCTCGGTACACGTGGCAATAAACTAAACTGTACTAAGCATGTCCCATGTGCACTAGTCCCACCTGCCTGCATTTGACCCATATCCCTCCAAACCTGTCGTAGGCCTGTACCTGTCTACCTGTTTCTTAAACGTTGCGATAGTCCCAGCCTCAACTACCTCTCCAGGCAGCTTGTTCCACACACCCACCACTCTTTGTGTGAACAAGTTAACCCCCAGATTCCTATTAAATCTTCCCCCCTTCACCTTAAAGCTATGCCTTCGGGTCCTCGACTCCCCTACTCTGAGCAAGCGTACTCTTGTGCTCCGGTTTCCTCCCACATCCCAAAGATGTGTGGGCTTGTGGCTAATGGGCCTGAGTAAACTGTACAGGGAGTGGATGAGAAAGTGGGGCCAACATAGAACGAGTGTGAGTGTGGTGACCGGTGGTGCGCCCAAGGGCCTGCTTCCACACTGCATCTGAACTAAAGTAAACAGGAGAAGCTCCCAGGGCAATGCTGAGACTCCCATTTCAGGGGTGTGTAATGTCAATGAGGTGCTTCCAGGGATGCCATGAAAACGAACGCAAAAATGCCTTAGTTAAATAAATCTCCAATTGGGTAAATAAACTAACTCGGGCAAGTGGGGGAATATTTCAAACCGGCCATTCAGGTCTATTGACAGCCACTAAGATTGCAGTGGTTTTAGTAAAAGCCACAGCCCGCTCCTCTAGTGCCTACGGACGAACACTAAATGGCTGTGTTGTCCGTGAACCCGACAGGGCAAAGATACCAAAGACTTGTCCCACCCCGGTCATTCCCCCTTCTCCCGCTCCCGTCCGGCACAAGGTACAGGAGCTTAAAAGCCCGCACCACCAGACTCAGGAACAGCTTCTGCCCCTCTGTTATCAGGCTTCTGAACGGCCCTTCCATAAGCTAGGGTACTGTCCGATTCACCTCTACCCCATTGCGGACATTGGACTTTGTCTGGAACTGATGCGCTACAATGCTGAGAACTATATTCTGCTCCCTGTATCTTCCCCTCTGCTCCACCTATTGTATTGGAGTTTGGATCGATTGTATTTTGATCTTTAGAGTTTAGATACACAGCATGGGAACGGGTTCTTTGGCCCACGGACTTCATGTAGACCACCTGTTCACACTAACCCATGTTATCCCACTTTCGAATCCACTCCAGCCACACTTCAACACAATTTACAGAGGGCCGATTAACCTACAAACCTGCGCGTCTTTGGGATGTGGGAGGAAACCGGAGCACCCGTAGGAAACCCACACAGTCACAGGGAGAACGTGCACACTCCACACAGACCACACCCGAGGTCAGGATCGAACCCGGGTCTCGGGCGCTGCGAGGCAGCAGCTCTACCCGCTGCGCCTCTGTGCCGCTGGTGGAGTCGGGTTTAAGAAGATATCCTGTGTCACTGGTTTTATTGATGTCAGAAGTAAAGAGGCTATCGACCTGTCCCACAGGCGGGCAGCGATATCAGGTGCAGGAGTCATGGGCGACACGGTGGCACAGCGGGTAGAGCTGCCGCGCCACAGCGCCAGAGACCCAGGTTCGATCCTGGCCTCAGGCGCTGTCTGTGTGTGGAGTTTGCACGCTCTCCCCGTGACCGCGTGGGTTTCCTCCGGGTGCTCCGGTCTCCTCCCACATCCCAAAGACGTACGGGTTTGGAGGTGAATTGGCCCCTAGAGCGTAGGGAGTGGATGGGAAAATGGGATAAGATAGAACTATCAGGCAGTTATCAGGCGGCATCCTATCACAGGCAGAGAGCAGCGTTGAACAACTATCTACCTTAGGACTTCCCCCGAGGGAGACACAAATGCCGGAGAAACTCAGCGGGTTTCTCTACGGAGCGAAGGAACAGGTGACGGTTTGGGTCTCGAGATCCGAAACGTCACCTACTCCTTCGCTCCACAGATGCTGCCGCACCCGCTGAGTTTCTCCGGCATTTTTGTCGACCTTCGATATTTCCAGCATCTGCAGTTCCTTCTTAAACATTCAGACTTTCCCTAATCGGACTTTGCTGGCTTTACTCAACCTTATTCCCTTATCCTGTATCTGTACACTGTAAATGGCTCGATTGTAATCATGTATTGTCTCTCCGCTGACTGGTTAGCACGCAACAGAAGCTTTTCACTGTACCTCGGTACACGTGGCAATAAACTAAATCTAAAACCAAAATTAGCGGGAATGGGCAATGTTGGGGGAGTCCAGAACCAGGGGCCACAGTTTAAGAATAAGGGGTAAGCCATTTAGAACAGAGACGTGGAAATACTTTTTCTCACAGAGAGTTGTGAGTCTGTGGAATTCTCTGCCTCAGAGGGCGGTGGAGGCCGGTTCTCTGGATACTTTAAGAGAGAGTTAGATTTAGCTCTAACGGCATCAGGGGATATGGGGAGAAGGCAGGAACGGGGTACTGATTGGGGATGATCAGCCGTGATCACATTGAATGGCGGTGCTGGCTCGAAGGGCCGAATGGCCTACTCCTGCACCTATTGTCTATTGTCTATTGAGCGATGGTCGGCACAGACGCGGTGGGCCAAAGGGCCTGTTTCTACGCTGTACCTCCAAACTAAATAGTATCTCTAACTGCGCAAGCCCAACTTCAAGCGAGGAGATTTGCAGACCACGCCTGAATTTTCACATCAGTGTGGGACTCTGCAGCCTCCAGCTGATTTCAATAAAGCCCAGCTATTGCCAGAAACATTCCCCTTTGTAGTGGAAGAAAAACCTAATATGGGCTTTCAAGATTTTCTGATGCTAACGTGGGACTTGTAAAGAAGCCATTCTGAACTGGAAACGCACGGAGCTCGGCAGAGGGAGAAAACAGGCAGAGGGAAGAATGCCAGCTTCCACTTTGGTCTGAATTCCTCCAGGCTGTTTGTTCCCAAATGTTGTCGGTTCTTCCATTACAGCCACAGTCCTCAGACATGCAGTTTACACTTGCTTCCTGTGCTATGCCTGGATCACCTGTCTGACACACTGCCTCCCCCTCGCCTGCGTCTGGGTGGGTGTGTGTGTGTGTGTGTGCGTGTGCGAGAGAATTCCTCCACCTCTATCTCACTCCCTCCCAGTCCCTGGTCGCCGAACGCCAGGCCACACACATAAAGCGACGCAGAGGCCAGGCGCATTGACACCAGTGCCACCAGCCTGGGTGGGAAGAACACGTTCTTGTTGTGTAGGGAGGGAACTGCCTAGTTTGGTTTAAAACCGAAGATAGACACAAAAAGCTGGGGGCGACTCAGCGGGAGGGGCAGCATCTCTGGAGGCTTTTTGGGTCGAGACGTCTGAAGGAGGGTCTCGACCCGAAACATCACCCATTACTTCTCTCCAGAGATGCTGCCTGACCCGCTGAGCTACTCCAGCCAGCATTTTGTGTCCATCTTCGGTATTACACAGAAGTGACTGTGTGGGTTTCCCCGGGTGCCCTGATTTCCTCCCGCACTCCAGAGGCGTGCAGGTTTTGTAGGTTAATTAACTTTGGTAAAGATTGTAAATTGTCCCAGGTGGGATATCATTAGAGTGCGTTGTGTGGGGATCGCTGGTCAGTGTCCTGTTTCCGTGCTGTATCTCTAAACTAAAGTCATTGGGTAATTTTAAGGCGGAGATAGATAGATTCTTAATTAGTGCGGGTGTCAGTGGTTACGGGGAGAAGGCAGGAGAATGGGGTTAGGAGGGAGGTAGATCAGCCATGATTGAATAACGGGGTTGACACGATGGGCCAAATGGCCTAATTCTACTCCTAACACATGACCTTATGACCAAGGGCTGCCTCAACAGGGCAGGAGAGAATGTGAATTGATTGAGTGAAAGTTACAGGCCCTTCAGCTCAGTTCTTCTGGAGTATTTCAGATTATCATTAACAACTTGTTGGGGGGGTGAATCTGCGGAATTCTTTGCCACTGAAGGCTGTGGGGGCCGTCAGTGGACATTTCTTTTATTTTTTGTTTGTTTATTTTTGTTAGAAGTAAGTACAGTATTGTGGTACGTGAGTACCTAATACATACATACATATTCCCAGTCTTGTACAACTTCATACTTTTGATTTAATAATAAAAGAACAGTGAGAGAAAAAAGAAATAAAGAGTGTCGGAATAGATAGACAAGCGAGTAGAAACAGAAAGCAAAAGAAATAAAGGACAGAGATGAGAAGTTAAAAAATTGAAAGAAAGGACAGAGAGATTAGGAGAGATCTACCTATCTCGTATTTTTGCCCATCCGTCACCCGGTTCTAAACTGTTTGTTTGTAAAAAGTTGATAAAAGGAGACCAAGTCTTTAAGAATTGGTCTACTTTGCCTAGTAGGAGGGATCTCATTTCTTCAAGGTGTAGCGTTTCAGACATGCTTGAGATCCACATTTTGAATGTTGGCGCAGGTGCGTTTTTCCAAAATTTAAGTATAAGTTTTTTTGCTGTTATTAGACCGTAATTAAGAAAAGCTTCTTGGAATATAGTTAGTTTACTTCCCTCTTCCATTGATCCAAAGATAATCAGTTCTGTATTGGGGTTCAATTTTGTGTTAAATAGTTTTGTAAAAATTTCAAAAATTTCATTCCAAACTGTATACAGTTTTGTACAAGAGACAAGGGAATGTGCTATAGTGGCATTTTGAGTTAGACATTTGTCACAGATGGGGGAAACATTTGGAAATATTTTATTCAGTCTAGTTTTGAATAATATAATCTATGTAAAATGTTAAATTGAATTAGGTTATGGACAGTGGACATTTGTAAGGTGGAGATAGATAGATTGTTGATCAGTACGGGTGTCAGAGGTTACGGGGAGAGGGCAGGAGAATGCGGTTCTTCTGCTTTTTGCGTGTGGCGTGCACGGCCTAAAGTTGTCGGACAACTTGTCCTATTTGATTGTGCACGGCAGGTTGATTGCATTCGTCGAAACAGGGGGCGGACCACGTGAAGATGCAATCTCCCACCCCGACATGGGGTTGAGAGGGGGAGAGATAGATCAGCCACGGTTGAATGGCGGGAGTAGACTTGATGGGCCGAACGCCCTAATTCTGCTCCGATGAACTTGTGAGCGTGTGAAGTTATGAACAGTGGCGGCAGGTTGGGGTAGGGGGGCGTAGCCGGCACGTAATACACCTGCTCAGTGTTGGCGCAGCCTACACGGGGTGGCTGGCCATTCTGCTGCATGGGAACATTCTTTAATCTCCACTATACGCGCTGTTTTCCACTGGCAAAAGTTCTGAGGCTTCTTTTTGGCTTTGTTTCAAGAAGACTGGTTCTGATCTGTGCCTTTTAGTTATTCCAGAAATATATCTTTGTGATGTTTACATTTTTTAAAGTCATGTCTTTTATTAATTCCTTTACATTATAAAGAGCACATATGACTCCAATAAAACCCGAGACATGTAATTGTTTTTTTTATTATTATGTACTGATAAATGGTAATACATACCAGAATCCTTAGCTCGCATGGTGGGACAAGTCAGGCCGTTATAAAGTTGGAGACAGACACAAATGCTGGAGTGGGCCAGCGGGGGCAGGCAGCCCCTCTGGAGAGGGGGAATGGGTGGAGGGCCTGTCCCACTTGCATGCGATTGCGTGCGTTTGGCGCGACCAACCGGAAGTGTTTACGTGGAGTTCGCACCAAGAACGCGCCAAGTTCGAGTGTGACGTCATTTGCGTCATGCTCACCAATCAGCTGGGCAGGAGGCAGGCCGACTGAATTTGGGCATCGCACGGCATCGGGCGGTGACATCATCGCGCAACGCCACGCTGGGCGGTGACATCATCGCGCAATGCCACGCTGGGCGGTGACATCATCGCGCAACGCCACGCGCTAGACGTACGCCGTCAAGACTCTGCGTATGACCGCAATGCACCTGCGTGCTTACGTGGGCTGACAGGCCGTTGGCGCGCAAAGATCTCGGCCACTGCCAGAGTTTCGGAGCTCCGCGCGATGTCAGGACCAGCCCCGCACAACTCCAGCTTCCCTGGGACAGGCCCCACGCGGCCATCTGGTGCCCATATGCCTCAAGTGACCACGAGGTTGCGTAATTTACGAGCCAAGGTCACGTAAGTGGGACAGGCCTTGACGTTTCAAGTTGAGACCCTTCACCACCCATCCCTTCTCTCCAGAGACGCTGCCTGTCCCGCTGAGTTGCTCCAGCATTTTGTGTCGGGTTCGATTTAAACCAGCACCTGCGGTTCCTTCCTGTACACTATAACATTGGGGCAGTTGAAAGAGTCTTCTCCGCCATATGGTTGCCCGTGGCTGTGTCTTTCCAGTGCTAATGGTTTCTGGTTTGTGGGATTCCGGCTTTTGATTTAAGCCCCTGTCCCACTTTCCCGAGTTGCTAACAAATTCTCCTGAGTTTTCCCTTGATTCAAACTCGGAGAAACATAGAAACATAGAAACATAGAAAAACAGGTGTAGGAGTAGGCCATTCGGCCCTTCGAGCCAGCACCGCCATTCAATGTGATCATGGCTGATCATCCCCAATCAGTTCCCCGTTCCTGCCTTCTCCCCATATCCCCTGACTCCGCTATCTTTAAGAGCCCTATCTAGCTCTCTCTTGAAAGTATCCAGAGAACCAGCCTCCACTGCCCTCTGGGGCAGAGAATTCCACAGACTCACAACTCTCTGTGAGAAAAAGTGTTTCCTCGTCTCCGTTCTAAATGGCTTACTCCTTATTCTTAAACTGTGGCCTCAGGTTCTGGATTTCCCCAACAGGGAACATGTTTCCTGCCTCTAGCGCGTCCAAACCCTTAATAATCTTATATGTTTCAATAAGATCCCCTCTCATCCTTCTAAACTCCAGAGTGTACAAGCCCAGCCACTCCATTCTCTCAGCGTACGACAGTCCCTCCTTCCCGGGAATTAACTTTGTAAACCTTCGCTGCACTCCCTCAATAGCAAGAATGTCCTTCCCCAAATTAGGGGACCAAAACTGTCTTCCCAGAGGATTCAAGGCATGAGGTTGGGCTCCTTCCCCGTATCATCCACATCTATTGCAACACGACACATCGGTTCCAGAGGAATCCATTTGGGGAGGAGTTAATTTTGTATCTCGGCCATTTGGAAGTTGCCTTGAATTCCCTTCTTAATAAGATCTTATACAAATCCCAGTCAGGAACCTACATCTTACAACTTAAGAGTCAAAGAGATTTAATAGGAAACTGAGGGGTGACATTTTTTAACACATAGGGTGATGGGCGTATGGAATGGGCTGCTGCAGGAGGTAGTTGAGGCTGGGACTATCCCGATGTTTAAGAAGGATTTGGACGGGTACATGGATGGGACAGGTTTAGAGCGATATGGGCCAAATGCAGGCAGGTGGGACTAGTGTAGAATGGGCATGTTGGCCGGTGTGGGCAGGTTGGGCCAAAGGGCTTGTTTCTATGGGGAGAAGATGTTTCCACTGGTGGGAGAGTCCAGGACTCGAGGTCATAGCCTCAGAACTAAAAGGCATATGATTCAATGACACATAGGCCTTCGGCAGACGGAGTATTGAGTACAGACGGTGGGAGGTCGTCTTGCAGTCATTGGGTATTTTTAAGGCAGAGATTGACGGAGTCTCGATTAGTACAGGTGTCAAGAGTTATGGGGAGAAGGCAGGAGAATGGGGTTGAGAGGGAAAGATAGAAGCAACTGCAGATGCTGGTTTCTCCGGATAGAAGGAATGAGTGACTCCACAGAAGGAATGGGTGAGCAAATGGCCTCCTTCTTCTCAATGGACAATAGACAACAGACAATAGGTGCAGGAGGAGGCCATTCGGCCCGTCGAGCCAGCACCGCCATTCAATGTGATCATGGCTGATCATCCCCAATCAGTACCCCGTTCCTGCCTTCTCCCCATATCCCCTGACTCCACTATCTTTAAGAGCCCTATCTAGCTCTCTCTTGAAAGTATCCAGAGAACCGGCCTCCACCGCCCTCTGAGGCAGAGAATTCCACAGACTCACAACTCACAATGTGTGAAAAAGTGTTTCCTCGTCTCCGTTCTAAATCTCCGCATTTAAGAGCCCCTGATTCTGCACTCCCCCAACATCGGGAACATGTTTCCTGCCGCTAGCTTGTGTCCAAACCCTTAATAATGTTATCTGTTTAAATTAGATCCCCTCTCATCCTTCTAAAGGGGATCTTTCTCCCGTGACTTATGAACTTGAATGATAGTGGGATTGACGAGGCTTTGGGATAGGCATGTGGACGTACTGTGTCATGTGCAGGCAGTGCAGACCAAGAACTGACCATACAATGTACACGGACACACAATGCTGGAGTAACTCAGCCTCTTCATGAAGGGCCTGGACAGGGCGGATGTGGAGAGGATGTTTCCACTAGTGGGAGAGTCCAGGACCAGAGGTCACAGCCTCAGAATTAATGGACGTTCGTTTAGGAAGGAGATGAGGAGGAATTTCTTTAGTCAGAGGGTGGTGAATCTGTGGAAATCTTTGCCACACAAGGCTGTGGAGGCCAAGTCAGTGGATATATTTAAGGCAGGGATAGATGGATTGTTGATTAGTGCGTGTGTCAGGCATTTATGGGGAGAAGGCAGGAGAATGGGGTTAGGAGGGAGAGATAGATCAGCCATGATTGAATGGCGGAGTAGACCTGAAGGGGCTGAATGGCCTAATTCTGCTCCTGTCACTTGTGACCTTATGGGATGGGCAGCATCTCTGGATAGAAGGAATGGGTGACGTTTTGGGTGGAGGGCCATCTTCAGACTCTGTACCTTCCCCATTGTTCCACACATTGTACAGGGGTTTTACTTGAGTGGACTAATGCACCGTATGGAGCACCTGATCTCGCAGGAGACCGTGCACAACCAAGTGTTTCACTGTGCCTCGTTACGCCGAACAACGATAAACCTAAACCTAAAAGATGAACTTAGTATCATCGACATAGTAGGCCAAATGGCTGTTTCTGTGTTCTACTGTTCTGGTTTAAAGAAAACAATGTTGTTCCCAGCTCTCCATGAAAGTAAACTCCAGGCTAGACGGTGGCGCAGCGGTAGAGTTGCTGCCTCGCAGCGCTCGCAGCGCCGGAGACACGCCTTCCATCCTGACTATGGGCGCTGTCTGCGCGGAGTCTGTACGTTCTCCCCGTGACCTGCGTGGGTTTCCCCCGAGATCTTCGGTTTCCTCCCACACTCTTTGAATCACTTCCCTCTGGAAGGCGACTCCGGACTGTCAAAGCTGCCACAGCCGGACATAAAAACAGTTTTTATCCACGAGTAGTTGCTCTACTCAACAGCCAAAACTCTGTAGCCTCCCTTTGATCTGGTATTGTGTTGGTTCACATGCTTGATCAATGGCGTTTTATCATTAATGTTTTATTATTATTAATGTTTAGTGTTTTCTGGGTCATTTGCAACTGTCACTGTGTGCCATGTTGTTACTTGTGGGCGGAGCACCAAGGCAAATTCCTTGTATGTGAATACTTGGCCAATAAATGTACTTACTTACACCCCAAAGCCACGCAGCTTTGTAGGTGAATTGGCTTGGTGTCAATGTAAATTGCCCCGAGTGTGTGTAGGACAGCGATACTGCGCGGGGATCGCTGGTTTGTGCGGACTCGGTGGGTGGAAGGGACTCTGTAGTAAACTAAACGAGACGATTCTCGGCACGGATCCGAGTTGAATAATGAAGTGGTTTTGACACAGACAGGTTTTAACCTTTGGGATAAACCCGCGTTGGGTTCTTGCAGTCCATGTGTTCCTTTGTTTCCTTTCTGTGTTTGCCTTGGACGTGAACTCAGACCTCAGACCTGAAAGGAGAATCGAGAACGTTTCAGTTTCCTCACTGCTGATGCAGAGCTTTGTGTACATTGGGAATTCACACACACAAAAAAAACACATTTACAACATGCCTTACTTCAGTTTAGTTTAATGACGCAGTGTGGAGCCAGGCACTTGGGCCCATCCAGTCCGTGCTGGCCCGTTCACACTAGATCTACGTTATCCCACTGTCTAATCAACTCCCTGCACGCTAGGGGCAATTTACAGAGGGCAGCAGGGGGGCGCAGCGGTAGTTGCTGCCTGACAGCACCAGAGACCCCGGTTCAATCCTGGCTACGGGTGCCGTCTGTGTAGGAGTTTGTTTTCTCCGAGATATTCAGTTTCCAAAGACTTGACACTCCAAAGACATACAGGCTTGGTAGAAAAGTAAAAGCAAATTGTGTGTAGGATACTATTAGCGTGCGGGGGTTCGCGGGCCAGTGCGGACTCAGTGGGTCGAAGGGCCTGTTTCCGCGCTAAACTAAACCAAACTTGCAAACCCACATGCCTTTGAGAGGTGGAGAAACTGGAGCCACTGGAAAAAGCGGGCGGTCACGGGGAGAGCGTGCAAACTCCACACAGACAGCACCTGAGGTCAGGCACGAGCCCGGGTTACGGGCGCCGTGACTGTAGAGCCCAGCGCTCCGTCACTAGGCACTAGTTCTTGCTGTGTCATAGCAGAACGCAGAAACAGGCCCTTCGGCCCAACTTGCCCATCCCAACCAAGACGCCCCACCCTCACAAGTCCCACCTGCCCCGGTTAGGCCCACATCCCTCTAAACCTCTCCTATCCATCAACCTGTTCAATTGTCTTTTAAATGATGTTATAGTCCCAGCCTCAGCTACCTCCTCCGGCAGCTCGTTCCATACACCCACCGCCCTCTGTGTGGAAACGTTGCCCTTCGGATTCATATTAAAACATTCCCCCTATGATTCCCTTAAACCTATGATTTACAAGTTTGTAAGTTCATAAGGGATAGGAGCAGAATTAGGCCATTCGGCCTATCAAGTCTACTCCGCCATTCAATCATGGCTGATCTATCTCTCCCTCCTAACCCCATTCTCCTGCCTTCTCCCCGTAACCCCTGACACCCGCACTGATCAAGAATCTATCTATCTCTGCCTTAAAAATATCCACTGACGTGTGGCCTCCACAGCCGTCTGTGGCAATGAATCCCACAGATTCACCACCGTCTGACTAAAGAAATTCCTCCTCATCTCCTTCCTAAAGGAACGTCCTTTAATTCTGAGGCTGTGTCCTCTGGTCCTGGACTCTCCCATCAGTGGAAACATCCTCTCCACATTCTTGTTCTTGATTCTAGATTTCCCTAGACCGGGTAAAAACTCCTGTGCAGAAATGTGCGTTCAAGTTATCCACTTCCCCCATAATTTTGTACCCCTCATCCTCCTGCGCTCCAAGGACTAGCTCAAGCTCTCCCTGTAGCTCAGGCCCTTGAGTCCTGGCATCATACTCGTAAATCTCCTCTGCACCCTTTGCATCTTGCAGCCTCCTCCCGACTTTGGGTCACATTGCACTTAGTTTCCAGCTCAAAGAGGCCCTCGTTGCCAAAGCCGGCAGGTGTGAAACCAATTGGCAACCCCCCTCTGATGTTGCAAGAATGGCCAACTTGGGTGGCGAGGTCACTGCGGGCTTGCAAGGATTAGATTTAAACGGGATACTAAATTTACATTGCCTGCGCAAGAACGGTACAGAACAGGAGCGGGCCTCCCCAGTCCACAATGCCCATGCTGAACAGGGCACCCAGTTAACCTCATCTCGGCCCAGCACCATGGCGCAGCGGTAGAGTTGCTGCCTCGCGGCCCCTGGCTCCCAGGTTCCATCCTGACCACGGGTGCTTGTCTGTACGGAGTTTTTCTCCGGTTTCCTCCCACTCCAAAGATGTGCAGGTTTGGCGGTTAATTGCTATTGAGGGAGTGCAGCGTAGGTTCACCAGGTTAATTCCCGGGATGGCAGGACTGTCATATGCTGAGAGAATGGAGCGGCTGGGCTTGTACACTCTGGAGTTTAGAAGGATGAGAGGGAATCTCATTGAAACATATAAGATTATTAAGGGTTTGGACACGATAGAGGCAGGAAACATGTTCCTGATGTTGGGAGTGTCCGGAACCAGGGGCCACAGTTTAAGAATAAGGAGTAAGCCATTTAGAACGGAGACGAGGAGACACTTTTTCTCACAGAGAGTTGTGAGTCTGTGGAATTCTCTGCCTCAGAGGGCGGTGGAGGCTGGTTCTCTGGATACTTTCAAGAGAGAGCTAGATAGGGCTCTTAAAGATAGCGGAGTCAGGGGATATGGGGAGAAGGCAGGAACGGGGTACTGATTGGGGATGATCAGCCGTGATCACATTGAATGGCGGTGCTGGCTCGAAGGGCCGAATGGCCTACTCCTGCGTCTATTGTCTGTTGTCTAATTGGCTTCTGTAAATTGTAAAACGCCCCAAGTGTGTAGGATAGTGCTAGTGTACGGGGAGATCGCTGACAGGTGCGGAGTACACGCTGTATCTCAAAAGTTTCTCACTATCTATGCTCTATCTAGGCACTATCTATAAGAAAAAGTAAGTAAGTAAGTTTATTGGCCAAGTATTCACATACAAGGAATTTGCCTTGGTGCTCCGCCCACAAGTAACAACATGACATACAGTGACAGTTACGAATGACTCAGAAAACACTAAACATTAATAATAATAAAACATTAATGATAAAACACCATTGATCAAGCATGTGAACCAACACAATACCAGATCAAAGGGAGGCTACAGATTTGTGGCTGTTGAGTAGAGCAACTACTCGTGGATAAAAACTGTTTTTATGTCCGGCTGTGGCAGCTTTGACAGTCCGGAGTCGCCTTCCAGAGGGAAGTGATTCAAAGAGTTTGTGGCCAGGGTGAGAGGGGTCAGAGATGATCTTGCCCGCTCACTTCCTGGCCCTTGCAGTGTACAGTTCATTAATGGAGGGAAGGTTGCAGCCAATGACCTTCTCTGCTGATCGGACGATTCGCTGCAGCCTCCGGGTGTTGTGCTTGGTGGCTGAGCCAAACCAGACCATGATGGAGAAGGTGAGGACAGACTCTACGATGGCCGTGTAGAATTGGACCATCATTGCCTGTGGCAGACTGTGGCTAAATGATATATACTTCTACTAGGTCTCTTCTCAACACTGTACGTCCCACAGAAAATAATCCACTTCCTCATAGAGTCATAGAGTGATACAGTGTGGAAACAGGCCCTTCGGCCCAACGTGCCCACACCGGCCAACATGTCCCAGCGACACTAGTCCCGCGATTGGTCCATAATCTTCCAAACCTGTCCTATCCATGTACCCGTCTAAACGGTGGGATAGCCCCAGCCTCAACTACCTCCTCTGGCAGCTCGTTCCATACACCCACCACCCTATGTGTGAAAACGTTACCCCTCAGGCTCCTATTAAATCTTTCCCCCCTCACCTTAAACCTATGTCCTTCGGTTCTCTACTACCCTACTCTGGCCAAGAGACTATGTTTGGCAATCGGATTGGAACTTTTCCCCTTTTCCCCTTCACCTTAAGCCTATGTCCTCTGGTCCTCGATTCCCCCACATTGAGCGAGAGACTCTGTGCCTCTCCCTGATCTATTCCTCTCATGATTTTATACAGGGACTGGTGGTTTGTCAAACCTCTCCCTGTAGCTCACCACCCCCCCCCCCCCCCCCCCCCCCCCCCTCCAGCCAGATCAGTCTGAGGAAGGGTCTCGTCGCAAAACGTCACCCGTTCCTTCTCTCCAGAGACGCTGCCTGCCTGTCCCGCTGAGTTACTCCGGCATTTTGTGTCTGGCATTCTGATAAACCTCTTCTGCACTTTTTCCAAAGTCCCCACATCCTCCACGTAACGGGGGCGACCAGAGAAGGGCGGCAGTGTGACTCAGTTGGTATCCTACCTGCTCAGGTGCTGTCTGCGTGGAGTTTGCACGTTCTCCCCGTGACTTTGGGAGTTTCCTCTCCGGATGCTCTGGTCTGTGGTGCTGCGAGGCAGCAACTCTACCGCTGCACCACTGCACCCCCCACTAAAATGGCGCAGAGATCATGAGGGGTATAGATAGGGTGAATACACAAAGTCTTTTACCCCTCATAGGGGAACCAAGAAACTGAGGCCATAGGGTAAGGTAAGAGGGAAAGGTTTAATCGGAACCTATGGGGTAACGTTTTCACACAGAGGGTAGACCATAGACAATAGACAATAGGTGCAGGTGTAGGCCATTCGGCCCTTCGAGCCAGCACCGCCATTCAATGTGATCATGGCTGATCATCCCCAATCAGTACCCCGTTCCTGCCTTCTCCCCATATCCCCTGACTCCGCTATCTTGCGTGGGTTTCCTCTGGGTGTTCCGGTTCCCTGCCACACTCCCCATGTTAATTGGCTTCTAGTAAGACTGTAAACGGTCCCCTAGTGTGTGCGTGTGTGTGTGTGTGTGTGTGTGTGTGTGTGTGTGTGTGTGTGTGTGTGTGTGTGTGTGTGTGTGTGTGTGTGTGTGTGTGTGTGTGTGTGGGTGTGAGTGTGAGTGTGAGTGTGTGTGTGTGAGTGTGTGTGTGTGTGTGTGTGTGAGTTAGTGCTGGCGTGTGGGCCAAAGGGCCTGCTTAGTGCGATGGCACCTCTGTCAAGTCCAAAATGTGGGGTAGAGTGAGTGAGAGAGCGACAGACTGCCTCTCGGGCGAACGGAATCCAAACTCTTTTTTTTTCCAGGCAGACAGGGTGAACTTCTGGGAGGTCCCCTCTGCAACCTGGATGTTTGTGGAGGGCTGGAGATTTGGACGGGAGGCTGGCACGAGCTGAGTTGTAATGAGTAAGCTGTAGGCAGGCGTGCCAGCAGAGCAACTTTGACTTTCCCCCCTCCTGGGTTTGGGGAAAACAATCCGGGGAATAAAAATCTCTGGCCAAGAACTGCAAACCAGTTGCAGCCGTTTTAAGAGCGATCAAAAAGGCAGGTTGGTTGCTGTTTTTCATTAGTAGGGAGCCCGGCACCCCTTCGCACTGCACCAAGTTGTGTGCCGACTGGAGTGGGGGGGGTGGGGACATCTCCAGGACCTCTACCCTCAGTCCGCCTTCTCACCTGCCGACTGGCAGCCCAGGCCAGTTTTCCTTCCTTCCCCCCAGCCCCTCTCCAACTGGCCTGTCCCACTTTCAGGGCTTATTTCGAAACCTCTGCTGAGTTTAAAGGACCTAAAAAAACAATAATCAAGATCGTGGTAAACTACTACGACCTCCCGCGACTATGTTCACGAACTCCTACGAGTTATGCCTACGAATTCCCATTGGACATTTTTTATCGGGCTTGAGAAAACCGTCCCGTCTGAGCTGATGCCCCGAGTATCTACAGCTGGCATAACGAGCCGCTACGATGTATCTACGGACTCCTGCGGCCTCCTACGGACCCGTAGCGAACATTCTGCGAGTTTGAATCGAGGGGGAAACTCGGGAGAATTCGTGAATAACTCGGGAAAGCGGGACCGGCAGGGTGGGGGCACATTTGCTGATTCTGGATCTGTCCATATTTGTCATTGACTGACTGTGTGTGGTCCTGGTATACCGGGATCTGTCCATCATTAGTTGCTCATAAATAAGTGGAAAACATTGTTATATATGCTATTAAAGTTGCCAGGGGTGAACGGGAGAAAAAAGGTTGGGAACCCCTGCAATAGACAATAGGTGCAGGAGGAGGCCATTCGGCCCTTCGAGCCAGCACCACCATTCACTGTGATCAAGGCTGATCATCCCCAATCAGTACCCCGTTCCTGCCTTCTCCCCATATCCCCTTGACTGGTGGTGCTGGCTCGAAAGGCTGAATGGCCTTTCTCCTGCACCTATTGTCTATTGTCTATTGTCTATTGACTGCTATCTTTAAGAGCTCCATCTAGCTCTCTCTTGAAAGTATCCAGAGAATCGGCCTCCACTGCCTTCTGAAGCAGGGAATGCCACAGATTCGCAACTCACTGGGTGAAAAAGGTTTTTCCTCATTCAGATTTATGCTTTTACACAGGGATGTAGATAAAAAACGCTGGAGTAACTCAGCGGGTCAGGCAGCATCTCTGGAGAGAAGGAATCGGCGACGTTTCGGGTCGAGACCCTTCTTCAGACTTACACAGGGACCTGATTGTTTGTCAAACCTCTCCCTGTACCTCACACCCACAACCCCCGCTCCCCCTTTAATCCAGACAGATCAGACCGAAGAAGGATGTCGACCCAAAACGTCACCCATTCCTTCTCTCCAAAGACGCTGCCTGCCTGTCCCGCTGAGTTGCTCCGGCATTTTGTGTCTGGCATTCTGATTACACTTCTGCACTTTTTCCAAAGTCCCCACATCCTCCACGTAACGGGGGCGACCAGAGAAGGGCGGCAGAGTGACTCAGTTGGTATCCTGACCTCAGGTGCTGTCTGTGTGGAGTTTGCACGTTCTCCCCGTGACTTTGGGAGTTTCCTCTCCGGATGCTCTGGTCTGTGGTGCTGCGAGGCAGCAACTCTACCGCTGCACCACTGCACCCCCCACTAAAATGGCGCAGAGATCATGAGGGGTATCGTAGCCCCCGCTCGGTCACGAGTGACCATGGGTGATGCAGGGGGATCTCATAGAGACTTACAAAATTCTTAAGGGGTTGGACAGGCTAGATGCAGGAAGATTGTTCCCGATGTCGGGGAAGTCCAGGACAAGGGGTCACAGTTTAAGGATAAGGGGGAAGTCTTTTAAGACCGAGATGAGAAGATCTTTTTTCACACAGTGAGTGGTGAATCTGTGGAATTCTCTGCCACAGAAGGTAGTTGAGGCCAGTTCGTTGAGGTAGTTGAGGCCAGTTGAATGGCGGTGCAGGCTCGAAGGGCCGAATGGCCTCCTCCTGCACCTATTGTCTATGTTTCTATGTCACATTTGAGTGTGGTCTCTGGTCTGTTTAAGTTGCCGCGCTCCTTTCTGCTCGCCCGCGCTCTGCGTGCCCGCGGCGTTCAACAGTTATCTTGCCCCGTTTTGAGATGTGGGTACGTCTCCACCTCGTGCGGTCAGCCGCAACGTATAGATAGGTCATGGATCATGGAATCATGGAAAACGTTGTTGTCAGTCAGACCTTGCGGTCTGAACGAAATGTCGTTGCCTGCAGTCATACAAATAGTAAATAACAAAGACACACAATAAACACATATTTAACATCCACCACAGTGAGTTCACCAGACACCTCCTCACTGTGGTGGAAGGCAAAAATCTTGTCTTTGTCTCTTCCCTTCTTCCTCTTCCTCTTCCTCTGCGCTGAGGCGACCCGGGCCTCCGATGTTGTGACCGCACCGGGTGATGTAAATAAGTCCCGTGGGTGAACCGCGCTCCGCGAGCGGGCCGGTTCAACTCCGCGGCCCGGGGCGGTCGGAGCTGCCGAAGCTGCCGCCCTCCAGTCCAGCGGACGCAGCTGTTGCCGCGGGAGCTCCGGAAAAACATTCCACCAACCTGTGACCTGCGAGCTCCCGACGATGTCGTCCACTGGGCCCGCGGCCGGGCCTCCGAAGCCGCTGCCGCCGCCACCACCACCGGAAAGCCGCCACAGCTCCGAGTCGGGCCGCCGGAACGCCTGAACCCACCGCTGCCCCGAAGTCGGCCAGCCCCGCGCTGGTAAGTCCTGGCTGGCTCTGCCTCCGGAGCCTAGGGTCGGTCGCAGTTAAAGTTGGAGACCGCCAGCTCCGCCAGTAGGCCTCAGCGCAGACGGAGACGGAGACGGGGGATACGACAAGAAAAGTCGCGTCCCCCCAAAAGGAAGAGACTAAGAACGTTTCTCCCGCCCCTCCCACACACATACACTACATAATAACTCAAACTAACACTAAAACAAGACAAGAAAACAACAAATAAACAGGGTGAATACACACAGTCTTTTACCCAGAGTAGGGGAACCAAGAACCAAGAGGACATAGGATTAAGGTAAGAGGGGTAACACCTGTATCGGACAGGTGTGGATGGATAGATAGTAAGTCAGAAAGTAAGTAGGTTTATTGGCCAAGTATTCACATACAAGGAATTTGCCTTGGTGCTCCGCCCACAAGTAACAACATGACATACAGTGACAGTTACGAATGACTCAGAAAACACTAAACATTAATAATAATAAAACATTAATGATAAAACACCATTGATCAAGCATGTGAACCAACACAATACCAGATCAAAGGGAGGCTACAGATTTTTGGCTGTTGAGTAGAGCAACTACTCGTGGATAAAAACTGTTTTCATGTCTGGCTGTGGCAGCTTTGACAGTCCGGAGTCGCCTTCCAGAGGGAAGTGATTCAAAGAGTTTGTGGCCAGGGTGAGAGGGGTCAGAGATGATCTTGCCCGCTCGCTTCCTGGCCCTTGCAGTGTACAGTTCGTCAATGGAGGGAAGGTTGCTGCCAATAAGGGTAGGTTTAGAGGGATGTGGGCCAAACGCAGGCAGGTGGGACTAGTGTAGATGGGACATTTTGTATGGTGTGGGCAAGTTGGGCCGAAGGGCCTGTTTCCACGCTGTGTGTGTCACATAGGGTGTGATACAGCGTGGAAACAGGCCCTTCGGCCCAAGGCCCACACCGACCAACATGTCCCATCTACACGAGTCCCAGGTGCCTAATTTTAGCCCATAACCCCCCAAACCTGTCCTATCCATGTACCTGTTTAACTGTTAAACATTGGGATAGTCCCAGCCTCAACTACCTCCCCCGGCAGTACGTTCCATACACCCACCACCCTCTGTGTGAAAAGAGTGACTCTCTGACTCTACCGTTCAGTCCTGTGTTTACATCTGTTGAGTGACTGCGTGACCTGCGTGGGTTTCCTCCAGGTGCTCCGGTTTCCTCCCACACTACAAAGCTGCACGGGTTTGTAGGTTAATTACCTTCTGCAAAAAGTTAAGTACATACTGCAGCGAGTCTTTCAACTTACACTTGAATGCAACATTTATGCTTTAAATTGGATTAGGTATGAATAAGGTTGGGCTAAATTACATTCCACAGCAGAGTCAGGTCTCCAGTGTGTAGGATAGTGCTAGTGTATGGGGTGATCGCTGGTTGGCACAGACTCGGTGGGGCAAAGGGCCTGTTTGAGTCCTTGGAACATGGTAGGGTTCTAAGGGATCTATCGAGCGGAGGGATCTAGGAGTACAGGTGCATGGTTCCTTGAAGGTCAAGTCGCAGGTAGATAAGGCGGTCAAAAAGGCATTTGGCCCATTGGCCTTCATCAGTCAGAGTATTGAGTATAGAGGTTGGGAGGTCATGTTGCAGTTGTATAAGATGCTGGCGAGACCACATTTAGAGCATTGTGTTCAGTTCTGGGCACCATGTTATTGGAAAGATGTGGTCAAACTGGAAAGGGTTCAGGGAAGATTTACGAGAATGTTGCCAGGACTGGAGCCTCTGCAGTGTTAGGAGAGGCTGAGTAGGCTGGGACTTTATCCCTTGGAGTGCAGGAAAAATGTTCCCCAGACTACGGAGAGTCGGTATGTCAAAGAGGACATTTCTCGAACTTCTACAGGTGCACAGTAGAGAGCATACTGACCGGTTGCATCGTGGCTTGTTTCGGTAACTTAAACGTCCAGGAGCGGAAAGGACTGCAGAAAGTTGTGACCACTGCCCAGTCCATCACCGGCTCTGACCTCCCCATCGGGGGGATCTATCGCAGTCGCTGCCTCAAAAAGGCAGCCAGCATCATCAGAGACCCACACCACCCTGGCCACACACTCATCTCTCCGTTACCATCGGGCAGAAGGTAAATCTGTAACGTCCAGGTTCAGGAACAGCTTCTTCCCCACAGCCATCAGGCTATTAAACTCACCAACAAACAGACTGAACTGTAACAGCCTATTGCACTTTATCTGTTTATTTATGTGTATATTGGACTGAACGGTTATGTATTATGTTTACATACAAGCAAGAATTCCATTGTCATATCTGGGACTCACGACAATAAACTCTCTTGACTTGACTTGACTTGATGTTGGGGGAGTCTAGAACCAGGGCCACAGTTTAAGAATAAGGGATAGGCCATTTAGGACTGAGATGAGGAAAAATGTTTTCACCCAGAGAGTTGTGAGCCTGTGGAATTCTTAGCCATGGATGGCAGAGGAGGCCAATTCAGTGGATTTTTTTCAAGAGAGAGTTAGATTTGGCTCTTTGGGCTAACAGAATCAAGGGCCAAATGGCGTACTCCTGCACCTATTTACTGTGTTGCTGTGTTCTGATCAAGGTGTATAAAAGCATGAGAGGAATTGATCGAGCAGGACACTCGCTGTCTCTTTCCCAGAGTTGAGGAATCGAGGACCAGAGGTAGAATGACAGATGAAGTAGCGGGATTTGTCTGGTTCCTACCAAATGCACCCACACAGTCCACACCCGCTGAGTTTAAAGCTCACCGCAGGATACAGGGGAAATGTTGGACGCGATGCAAGGTCTACAAGGAGTATTCCGCTCGCTACAGCAAGGGTTGGGACACAATTAATTATTCAGACATTCACCATCTGTTAGCAGGAAAGCATTCCAGACCTGTGCGGCTCGTAGCAAAGTCACGAACCAAACATGCCAACATGCAAATAGTCCATTGTACACACCCTGCTCCCAGACCCAAGCAATCCTGCTCAAGACATTACTCTTGGTTAACAGACTCATAAATCGTGGAGTCATCAGTGAACCTACCCAGCACCCCACCCAACGCAAATAACCCTTTCTCTGCTCCATTTTATGCAACGCACACACACACAGGAACATAATATGCCTTTTTTTCTCATGATAGCCAAACATATGACCTCCCTGCAAAGTACTTTAATGAAGTGTCTCCGATGTCCTATTAGGTTTTTTTATTTTAGCATAGAACGTCAAGCGTGGAAGAGTACAGCCCAAGGACAGGCCCTTCGGCCCACAATGTCCATGCTGTACCCGATGCCAAGAACCAACTCTTAAGCCCCTGTCCCATTTAGGCAATTATTTTCACCGACTAGGCTGTGGCCAGGTGGTCGCGGGGTGACGCCCGTATGGTCGTGAGTCGTCGCCTCAAGTCGCCTAGAGTCGTGGCGTTTTTCTGGTCGCCGCTGGATTTTTGAAATGTGCAAAACATTTTGGTGACTGTGGGCTTGACGTAGCTTGTCTTCTCCTGACGTGGGTTGTGGTAGGTTGTCGCCTGGATGACGCAGGCTGTTGCCTGTTGTGGTGACGTTGGTTGTTGGGTGGTGACTTTGGTGAATTCCATCGGCGACCACCGACGCCAACCGGCGACAGGTAGCGAATTGCCTCCGGTTGTCGCCGACAGGGTCGGAGCCTGTCGCCGGTGGACGCAGCTTGGCTTCGGTTGTTGTGGGTTGCCGCCTGTGTGGTTGTAGGCGGACGTCCTAACGGGTCGCCGGTTGTCGGTAGCTTGACTAGGTGGTAGGCTGTCGTAGGCATTGTCGTGGGGGGGGGGGGGGGGGGGGGGTCCAGTCGCCGGTTGTCGGTAGCTTGACTAGGTGGTGGGCTGTCGTAGGCATTGTCGTGGGGGGGGGGGGGGGGTCCAGTCGCCGGTTGTCGGTAGCTTGACTAGGTGGTGGGCTGTCGTAGGCATTGTCGTGGGGGGGGGGGGGTCCAGTCGCCGGTTTTTCGGTGACCTGCTACAACTATGACAGTCGCCGGCAGTCGCTGAAAAAGTTGCCCAAGTGGGACAGGCCCTTTGCCTGTGTGCACGTGGATCCATATCCCTCCGTTGCCTGTGTATCCGCGAGATATTCGAAACGTCGCCACCATCACGCCTGCCTCCGCCAATATCCAGGAGTTCAATGAGACTTGATGTCGAGGCTGGGACCACCTGTGGAGGGGCAGTGAAACTCAGTGTACAGTGCAAGCGTCACTCAACATACACACGCAGAAACACGGTAGATAAGCACCTCAGATACAAGTGTATGGCTGCACTACACTGAGTCGTGCAGGAAGGAACTACAGATGCTGGTTTACACTGAAGATAGACACAAAATGCTGGTAGCGACCTCTGTCCCCTTTGATCTCTCGTTTTCACACCTTACCCTTCCATATCTCTGCGTCTCCCTCTCATAGAAACATAGAAAACATAGAAATATAGAAAATAGGTGCAGGAGGAGGCCATTCGGCCCTTCGAGCCAGCACCGCTATTCAATTTGATCATGGCTGATCGTCCCCAATCAATAACCCGTGCCTGCCTTCTCCCCATATCCCTTGACTCCACTAGTCCCTAGAGCTCTATCCAACTCTCTCTTAAATCCATCCAGTGACTTGGCCTCCACTGCCCTCTGTGGCAGGGAATTCCATCAATTCACAACTCTCTGGGTGAAAAGGTTTTTTCTCACCTCAGTCTTAAATGACCTCCCCTTTATTCTAAGACTGTGGCCCCTGGCTCTCCCCTGACACTCAGTCCGAAGAACGGTCTAGATCGGAAACGTCGCCCATTCCTTGTCTCCAGACATGCTGCCTGCCCCGCTGAGTTACTCCCGCACTCTGTGCCTATCTTTGACATCGACCAGCATCGGCAGTTCTTTGTTTCCACATCTGTGGAGGGATTGGATAGTGTAGGGAAGGAACTGCAGATGCTGGTTTAAACCAAAGGTGGACAAAAGTGCTGGAGGAACTCAGCGGGTGAGGCAGCATCTATGGAGTGAAGGAATAGGTGACGTTTCGGGTCGAGACCCTTCTTCAGACTGATGTGGGGGTGGGGGGGAGGGAGGGGTTGAGGGGGGGGGGGGGTCAGGAAGAAGAAAGGAAGAGGCGGAGACAGTGGGCTGTGGGAGAGCTGGGAAGGGGAGGGGAAGGAGGGAGAAAGCAAGGACTACCTGAAATTGGAGAAGTCAATGTTCATACCACTGGGGTGTAAACTACCCAAGCGAAATATGAGGTGCTGCTCCTCCAATTTGCGGTGGGACTCACTCTGGCCATGGAGGAGGCCCAGGGCAGGAAGGTCGGATTCGGAATGGGAGGGGGAGTCGAAGCCCCCGGGAGATCAGGTTGGTTATAGAAAATGAATCTTACAGTAACTTCATACATGTGAAGTAGAGAGGTGTATCTCTGGTGAAGGAGGATTGCGAGCAATGCACTAATATTTCTGCCCATGCCATGCAGCAAGGAAGGCCCTTCAGCCCAACTCGTCCATGCCAACCACCATGCCCCATCAAAGCTAGTCCCATTTGCCGACAGAGTCATAGAGTGACACAGTGTGGAAAAAGGCCCCTCGGCCCAACTCGCCCACACTGGCCAACAATGTCCCAGCTGCACTAATCCCACCTGTCTACGCTTGGTCCATATCCCTCCAAACCTGCCCTATCCATGTACATGTCCAACGGTTTCTTATACGATGAGATAGATCCAGCCTCAACTACCTCCTCTGGCAGCTTGTTCCATACACCCACCATCCCTGTGTGAAAACGTTACCCCTCGGGTTCCTAGTAAGTCTTTTCCCCTTCACCTTGAACCTGTGTCCTCTGGTCCTCGATTCCCCTACTCTGGGCAAGAGACTCTGTGCATCTACCCGATCCATTCCTCTCATGATTTTGTACACCTCCATAAGATCACCCCTCATCCTCCTGTGCTCCAGGGAATAGAGACCCGGCCTACTCTACCTCTCCCTATAGCTCACACCCTCTGGAATGGAATTAGTGGGATGTATAGCTACTTTGATTTGCCTCTGCATCATCACTCCAGTTTTTTAGTGTTGAGTCATATTGAGCAGAATCCTTACGAGCTTCTATTAAATTTTGGTTTGGCTCCTACTCCAGTATCAGGTTAACTTCTCAATATCGCGCGTCTGTAACGATGGCCAGTCCTTGGAGAGCGTACAGATGACATTTATCGAGGCCGAGGTTCTTAAGTGGATAGAAACATAGAAAATAGGTGCAGGAGGAGGCCATTCAGCCCTTCGCGCCAGCACCGCCATTCATTGTGATCGTGGCTGATCATCCCCTATCAATAACCCGTGTCTACCTTCTCCCCATATCCCTTGACTCCACTAGCCCCTAGAGCTCTATCTAACTCTCTCTTAAATCCATCCAGTGACTTGGCCTCCACTGCCCTCTGTGGCAGGGAATTCCACAGATTCACAACTCTTTGGGTGAAAAAGTTTTTTCTCACCTCAGTCTTAAATGACCTCCCCTTTATTCTAAGACTGTGGTCCCTGGTTCTGGACTCGCCCAACATTGGGAACATTTTTCCTGCATCTAGCTTGTCCAGTCCTTTTTATAATTTTATATGTTTGTATAAGATACCCCCTCATCCTTCTAAACTCCAGTGAATACAAGCCTAGTCTTTTCAATCTTTCCTCATATGACAGTCCCGCCATCCCAGGGATCAATCTCGTGAACCTACGCTGCACTGCCTCAACCACGAAGATGGCCTTCCTCAAATTAGGAGACCAAAACTGTACGCAATACTCCAGATGTGGTCTCAACAATTGTTCAGGAGGGATAGACAGAAAAGAAAAGGAGGTGGGATAGCATTGATGGTGAAAGAGGAGATTAACGCAATAGAAAGGAAGGACATTAGCTTGGAGGATGTGGAATCGATATGGGTAGAGCTGCGAAACACTAAGGGGCAGAAAACGCTAGTGGTTGTTGTGTACAGGCCACCTAACAGTAGTAGTGGAGTTGGGGATGGCATCAAACAGGAAATTAGAAATGCGTGCAACGAAGGTAAAACCGTTATAATGGGTGACTTCAATCTACATATAGATTGGGTGAATCAAATGGGCAGGGGTGCTGAGGAAGAGGATTTCTTGGAGTGTATGCGGGATAGTTTTCTAAACCAACATGTAGAGGAACCAACGAGAGAGCAGGCTATTCTAGACTTGAGTAATGAGGAAGGGTTAGTTAGCAGCCTTGTTGTGCGTGCCCCCTTGGGCAAGAGTGACCATAATATGGTTGAGTTCTTCATTAGGATGGAGAGTGACATTGTTAATTCAGAAACACGGGTCCTGAACTTAAAGAAAGGTAACTTTGAGGGTATGAGACGTGAATTGGCCAAGATGGACTGGCAATTGATTCTTGAAGGGTTGACGGTGGATATGCAATGGAAGGCATATAAAGACTGCATGGATGAACTACAACAATTGTTCATCCCAGTATGGCAAAAGAATAAATCAGGGAAGGTGGCGCATCCGTGGATAACGAGGGAAATCAGGGATAGTATCAAAGAAAAAGATGAAGCGTACAAATTAGCCAGAAAAAGCAGCCTACCAGAGGACTGGGAGAAATTCAGAGACCAACAGAGGAGGACAAAGGGCTTAATTAGGAAAGGGAAAATGTAGTATGAAAGAAAACTGGCAGGAAACATAAAAACTGACTGCAAAAGGTTTTATCGATATGTGAAGCGCAAAAGATTAGTTAAAACAAATGTAGTCCCTTGCAGTCAGAAACGGGTGAATTGATCATGGGAACAAGGACATGGCAGACCAATTGAATAACTACTTTGGTTCTGTCTTCACTAAGGAAGACATAAATAATTTGCCGAAAATAGCAGGGGATCGCGGGTCAAATGAGATGGAGGAAATGAGTGAAAACCAGGTTAGCCGGAAAGTGGTGTTGGGTAAATTGAATGGATTAAAGGCCGATAAATCCCCAGGGCCAGATAGGCTGCATCCCAGGGTACTTAAGGAAGTAGTCTCAGAAATAGTGGATGCATTAGTGATAATTTTTCAAAACTCTTTAGATTCTGGAGTAGCTCCTGAGGATTGGAGGGTAGCTAATGTAACCCCACTTTTTAAAAAGGGAGGGAGAGAGAAAACGGGGAATTTAGTTAGACCAGTTAGTCTAACATCGGTAGTGGGGAAACTGCTAGAGTCAGTTATTAAAGATGGGATAGCAGCACATTTAGAAAGTGGTGAAATCATTGGACAAAGTCAGCATGGATTTACGAAGGGTAAATCATGTCTGACGAATCTTATTGAATGTTTTGAGGATGTAACTAGTAGAGTGGATAAGGGAGAAGCAGTGGATGTGTTGTATCAGAAGTTTTTCGACAAGGTCCCACACAAGAGATTGGTATAAAAACTTAAAGCACACGGTATTGGTGGTTCAGTATTGATGTGGATAGAGAACTGGCTGGCAGACAGGAAGCAAAGAGTAGGAGTGAACGGGTCCTTTTCAGGATGGCAGGCAGTGACTAGTGGGGTGCCGCAAGGCTCAGTGCTGGGACCCCAGCTATTTACAATTTACATTAATGATTTGGACGAGGGAATTAAATGCAACATCTCGAAGTTTGCGGATGACACGAAGCTGGGGGCAGTGTTAGCTATGAGGAGGATGCTAGGAGGCTGCAGGATGACTTGGATAGACTGGGTGAGTGGGCAAATGCATGGCAGATGCAGTATAATGTGGGTAAATGTGAGGTTATCCACTTTGGTGGCAAAAACAGGAAGGTAGACTATTATTTGAATGGTGACCGATTAGGAAAAGGGGAGATGCAGCGAGACCTGGGTGTCATGGTACACCAGTCATTGAAAGTAGGCATGCAGGTGCAGCAGGCTGTGAAGAAAGCAAATGGTATGTTGGCATTCATAGCAAAAGGATTTGAGTACAAGAGCAGGGAGGTTCTACTGCAGTTGTACAGGGTCTTGGTGAGGCCACACCTGGAGTATTGCGTGCAATTTTGGTCTCCTAATCTGAGGAATTCTTGCCACAGAGGGGGTACAGAGAAGGTTCACCAGACTGATTCCTGGGATGGCACGACTTCCATATGAAGAAAGACTGGATAGACTCGGCTTGTACTCGCTGGAATTTAGAAGATTGAGGGGTGAACACATAGAGACTTACAAAATTCTTAAGGAGTTGGACAGGCTCGATGCAGGAAGATTGTTCCCAATGTTGGGGAAGTCCAGGACAAGGGGTCACAGTCTAAGGATAAGGGGGAAATCTTATAGGACCGAGATGAGAAAATCGTTTTTCACACAGAGAGTGGTGAATCTGTGGAATTCTCTGCCACAGAATGTAGTTGAGGCCAGTTTGTTGGCTATATTTAAGAGGGAGTTGGATGTGGCCCTTGTGGCTGAAGGGATCAGAGGGTATGGAGAGAAGTCAGGTACAGGATACTGAGTTGGATGATCAGCCATGATCATATTGAATGGCGGTGCAGGCTCGAAGGGCCGAATGGCCTGCTCCTGCACCTAATTTCTATGTTTCTATGTTTCTATGTTGGTCATTCACCGTCTCTCAGGTTATGGCGTGCCGTTACGTATTGTGCACCAAGATGGGCCGTGTTCCCTT
>CM069134.1:136316747-136324247 GCA_035221665.1 Okamejei kenojei | reverse complement strand
CACAACCAGAGAGCGGTCCTGAACTACTATCTACCTCATTGGTGACCCTCGGACTATCCTTGATCGGACTTTGCCGGCTTCACCTTGCACTAAACGTTATTTCCCTTTATCCTGTATCTGTACACTGTGAACGGCTCGATTGTGATCATGTATTGTCTTTCCGCTGACTGGTTAGCACGCAACAGAAGCTTTTCACTGTACCTCGGTACACGTGACAATAAACTCAACAGTAACTAAACTGAATGGCACTGGAGAAAAAGGATGGGTGATGTTTTGGGTTTTGGACCCTTCTTCAGGTTTATTGTAGGTGGTAGGGGGGTGGGGGACAGATTCACCACCGTCTAGCTAAAGAAATTCCTCCTCATCTCCTTCCTAAAGGAATGTCCTTTAATTCTGAGCCCTCTGGCCCTAGACTCTCCCACTAGTGGAAACATCCTCTCCATACCAACTCTATCCTGGCCTTTCACTATTCAACGAGGTCCCCCCCTCCCCTCACCCTTCTAAACTCCAGCGAGTACAGGCCCAGCGCCGTCAATCCCCCCATCATACCCAGCCACAGAGGGCAGTGGAGGCCAAAGTCACTGGATGGATTTAAGAGAGAGTTAGATAGAGCTCTGGGGGCTAGTGGAGCCAAGGGATATGGGGAGAAGGCAGGCACGGGTTATTGATTGGGGACGATCAGCCGTGATCACATTGAATGGCGGTGCTGGCTCGAAGGACCGAATGGCGCCCTCCTGCACCTATTTTCTATGTTTCTATGTTAACCCACTCATTCCTGGGATCGTTCTGCTCTGGACCCTCCCCAGAGCCAGTGCATCCTTCCTCAGATTATGGGGCTCACAGTACGCCAAACACGGCCTGGGCCATCGGGCTCAGCATTACACCCCTGTTTTGTTTTGTTTTGGTATTCTAGCCCCTGGCGAAATAAATGCTGGCGTTGTGCCTGCCTGCACACGGTGGGTAACCCGATCGTACCGGGGTCATTCTCGTGCTGTTAACGCAACCCGGCTGGGGAAGAGGGTCGCTCGGCTGCCGAGGCCGTGTTGCATCTCCCATGTTCCCAGCGTGATGACGAGTGCGTTGCTTGCTTCTTTTTCTGCAGACAGACTTTTCCATGAGCTGATGTCATGGGTCTGACAGATAAATGCACAGAGCATGGCAGAAAGTCAACGCATGACATCACCAGCGGAGGTGTCCTTGGGGAGAGAAGGGTATGGGGCAAGTAATGTAAATCTGACGGAAAAAACACAAACATCCCAGCCTGACTCCAGCACAAGCTTAACTCTTTCAAAGCCCACGCTGAGACGCGTTTGCGAGGAGGTGCAGGCCGGGGTTCACGAGGGGGACGCGCGCGTAGAGTCGCCGCCTCACAGCGCCTGCCGCGCCGGAGACTCGGGTTCGATCCCGACTACGGGCCCTCGCTGCCTGTACGGAGTTTGCACGCTCTCCCCCGCGACCGGTATATGGGCCAAACGGGACATTGTCGGCCGGTGTGGGCAAGCTGGGCCGAACTGCATCGCTCTACGACTCCGTGACCTGCGGGGGTTTCTCCGAGATCTTCGGTTTCCTCCCACACTCCAAAGACGCACACAGGTTTGCCAATAAATTGGCTTGGGATAAACGTTAGAAAATGTCCCTGGTGTGTGTAGGATAGTGTGAGTGTGCGGGACACGGTGGGCCAAAGGGCCACTTGCCGCGCTGTATCTCCAAACTACACTAAACGAGGAACTGCAGATGCTGCTTTCTACGAAGAAAGGCACAAAGTACTGGAGTAACTCAGCATCTCTGGAGGACACGGATGTTTCATAACCTTATAGGTTCATGTCACCGGAGCAGAATGAGGCCATTCGGCCCATCAACTCTACTCCGCCATTCAATCATGGCTGATCTATCTCGCCCTCCTAACCCCGTTGTCCTGCCTTCTCCCCGTGACTTCTGAGGGATTTATGGATCTGTTACTCTCTGTCTCCGTGACTATATGACCATGGCTATGACAAAGACTATGACTCAATGAATTTGATCGATGACTAGTCTGACTCGATGGCTAGGGCTCTCTGAACCTATAAATAAGACTACAATTCTATGATTGTGTCTGTCTCTGTGTCTCTGTGACTCTGTGTCTCTGTGTCCCTGTGTCTCTGTGTCTCTGTGTCTCTGTGTCTCTGTGACTGTGTCCCTGTGTCTCTGTGTCTCTGTGTCTCTGTGACTGTGTCTCTGTGTCTCTGTGTCCCTGTGTCTCTGTGTCTCTGTGTCTCTGTGTCCCTGTGTCTCTGTGTCTCTGTGTCTCTGTGACTGTGTCTCTGTGTCTCTGTGTCTCTGTGACTGTGTCTCTGTGTCTCTGTGTCCCTGTGACTCTGTGTCTCTGTGTCTCTGTGTCTCTGTGTCTCTGTGACTGTGTCCCCTGTGTCTCTGTGTCTCTGTGTCTCTGTGACTGTGTCTCTGTGTCTCTGTGTCTCTGTGTCCTGTGTCTCTGTGTCTCTGTGTCCTGTGTCTGTGTCTCCTGTGTCTCTGTGACTGTGTCTCTGTGTCTCTGTGTCTCTGTGTCCCTGTGTCTCTGTGTCTCTGTGTCTCTGTGTCTCCTGTGTCTCTGTGTCTCTGTGTCCCTGTGTCTCTGTGTCTGTGTCTCTGTGACTCTGTGTCTCTGTGTCTCTGTGTCTCTGTGTCTCTGTGTCCCTGTGTCTCTGTGTCTCTGTGTCTCTGTGTCCCTGTGTCTCTGTGTCTCTGTGTCTCTGTGTCTCTGTGTCTCTGTGTCTCTGTGTCCCTGTGTCCCTGTGTCTCTGTGTCTCTGTGTCTCTGTGTCTCTGTGTCCCTGTGTCCCTGTGTCCCTGTGTCTCTGTGACTCTGTGTCTCTGTGTCTCTGTGTCCCTGTGTCTCTGTGTCCCTGTGTCTCTGTGTCTCTGTGTCCCTGTGTCTCTGTGTCTCTGTGTCTCTGTGTCTCTGTGTCTCTGTGTCCCTGTGAATGTGACTCTGTCTCCATGACATAGAAACATAGAAACATAGAAATTAGGTGCAGGAGTAGGCCATTCGGCCCTTCGAGCCTGCACCGCCATTCAATATGATCATGGCTGATCATCCAACTCAGTATCCTGTACCTGCCTTCTCTCCATACCCCCTGATCCCTTTACCCACAAGGGCCACATCTAACTCCCTCTTAAATATAGCCAACGAACTGGCCTCAACTACCCTCTGTGGCAGAGAATTCCACAGATTCAATCTAGCCTGTCCAACCCCTTAAGAATTTTGTAAGTTTCTATAAGATCCCCCCTCAATCTCCTAAATTCCAGCGAGTACAAGCCGAGTCTATCCAGTCTTTCTTCATATGGAAGTCCTGCCATCCCAGGAATCAGTCTGGTGAACCTTCTCTTTACTCCCTCTATGGCAAGAATGTCTTTCCTCAGATGAGGAGACCAAAGTGTCCGCCATTGACAGGTGTGTATTTCTGTCTGGTCCACAGGTGATCAAGTCTGGGGTGGAGACCACGTGTAAGTGCCACGGTGTATCTGGTTCCTGCACCGTGCGCACCTGCTGGAGGCAGCTGGCCCCGTTCCATGAGATCGGCAAGCTGCTGAAGCTCAAGTATGAGACGTCGCTGAAGGTAGGCAGCACCACCAACGAGGCGACGGGCGAGGGGGACATCACCCCGCCCAAGAAGTCCCCCGCCCCCGCCCCCGCCGCTGCCCACCACCACCAGATCCCAAGGACTACTGACCTGGTCTACATCGACGACTCGCCCAGCTTCTGCCGGCCAAGCAAGTACTCGCCGGGCACCGCCACCAGGAAGTGCTACAAGGACAAGAACTGCGAGAGCATCTGCTGCGGCAGGGGCCACAACACCCAGAGCAGGGAGGTGAAGCGGCCGTGCCAGTGCCAGGTGCGCTGGTGCTGCTATGTGGAGTGCAAGCAATGCATGCAACAGGAGGAGATCTACACCTGCAAAGACTAGCCCGCTTGGCGCAGGCGAGCAGAGAGAGAGGACAAGGGAGCAGAGCGGAGATGGGGGAGTAGTAGTGTGTGTCAGAGGGGGGGTTTGGGGGGGGTTGCAACAGAGATGGGGGGGAAGAAGGAACCGCTCGAAGAAAGGACAAAGACAAATCCCAGAAGCAGACGATCCACGATTCTGACGACCGTGCCAAGTTGCGCTCGACTGGCTGGGCCGGTCGTAAGTCGGCTTCAACTCCCCGCCAACGTATCTTTGCTCCCCCACCAGCCGCCGTGGCGGACGGTGAACGGCCGAGGAGTGTAACATTAACGCGTGGCGTGAAGACCCGGGGTCACAAGGACGAACCGGCTCGGAGCTTGGACAACTTTTGGCTCCAATGAAAACGACCGCTGGCCTTCGTTCAGGCCAAGCCGCTCAAAGTTCCAACGCACCCCCCCCCCCCCCCACCCCCCCCACCCCCCTCAGCTCCACCAAACAAACGTTCTCAACGAAGCTTCCCAAATATTGGGAGTGTGGAGAGACGGGAAAATCTTGACAACGCCAACAAAGGGTGCAACTGGGAAGAAATAGGTTGTCGAGGCCATTTGTAAGCAGCGACATCGGATGACAGACTTTGGTCGAAAGATTCAGTGGGGAAACAGGCCCTTCGGCCCACCGAGTCCTCGCCGAACCGTTCTATGCTATCCCACTTTTCTCATCCACTCGCTACACACTAGAGCCTCTCCATCTTGTACGGAGGGTAATTTTACCCCAGCTATCTATCGCACCGGGCCTCGCCGAACGGCGACCCCCGCACATTAACACCATCCTACACACACTGGGGACAGTCTCTACACTTATACCAAGCCAATTCACCTGCATGCCTATAAAAAGTCTTTGGAGTGTGGGAGGAAACCAAAGATCTCGGAGAAAACCCACGCGATCACGGGGAAACATAGACAATAGGTGCAGGAGGCCATTCGGCCCTTCGAGCCGACACCGCATTCACCGTGATCGTGGCTGGTCCTCCACAATCAGGACCCCGATCCCCACCGCCTGCCTATCTTGCCGGCCCTTGGGACCTGCAATTTCACAAATTCACAGGATATAGGAGCAGAATTAGGCCATTCGGCCCATCGAGTCCATTCCACCATTCAATTGTGGATGATCTAGTCCAATTTTCTCCCCATACCACCTCTGACACCCGTCCATTTAGAAACATAGAAAATAGGTGCAGGAGGAGGCCATTCGACCCTTCGAGCCAGCACCGCCATTCATTGTGATCATGGCTGATCGTCCGCTATCAATAACCCGTGCCTGCCTTCTCCCCATATCCCTTGACTCCACTAGCCCCTAGAGCTCTATCTAAATCTCTCTTAAATCCATCCAGTGACTTGGCCTCCACTGCCCTCTGTGGCAGGGAATTCCATACATTCACAACTCTCTGGGTAAAAAAGATTTTTCTCAGTCTTAAATGACCTCCCCTTTATTCTAAGACTGTGGCCCCTGGTTCTGGACTCGCCCAACATTGGGAACATTTTTCCTGCATCTAGCTTGTCCAGTCCTTTTATAATTGTACATGTTTCTATAAGATTCCCCCTCATCCTTCTAAACTCCAGTGAATAGCATTTGAACCAAGTGGTGGCCACATACCCTTGAATCCGATGGCTATTGAGTGCTGGGGTCTTAGAAGATTTTCTCCGGGATTTGTGCCAATGGACATAAAATAAAAACTCTATTTATATCAGCACTGGTGTGCTGCTGTCCTCAACTTAGCCCTAACTCGTATAAAGGCCCATAAACCTTGCATAGTTACGAGCCCCCCCCCCAGAGAACGGTTTTTGAGTTCCCACGCTCCATCCCTCATAAAACCAAGCCAATGGGCCCCTGTGGATGCTCGCCGATCGTTTGTGGTTCTCTCTGTGAGATGGGGAACGCACAGACCATGCGTGGGACACATGTGAGGCGCAAAGCCATTTAGAACGGAGACAAGGAAACACTTTTTCTCACAGAGAGTGGTGAGTCTGTGGAATTCTCTGCCTCAGAGGGCAGGTGGAGGCAGGTTCTCTGGATACTTTCAAGAGAGCTAGATAGGGCTCTTAAAAATAGCGAATGGCCTACTCCTGCACCTATTGTCTATTGTCTATATAAAGCAGTTCAGACTCAGCCTGTTGAGCTGAGAAGCATGGAAGGCCCTTCAGCCCATCGACCACCCGTTGCCACGTTCGAACATTATCCCGCATTCTCGTCCACTCCCTACACACAGGGGGGCATTTTTTTACAGAGAATCCGATTGACCTGCTAACCCCCCACCTCTTTGGGAATGTGGGAGGGAATCGGAGCTCCCGGAGGAAACCGACGCGATCACAGGGAGAACGTGCAAACTCCACGCAGTCACGCACGCACACACACACACACACACACACACACGCACACACACACACACGCACACGCACACACACACACACGCACACACACACACACACGCACACACACACACACACACACACACACACACACACACACGCACACACACGCACACACACACATACGCACACACACACACACACACACGCACACACACACACACACACACACACACACACACACACACACACACACACACACGCACACACACACATACACACGCACACACACACGCACACACACACACACACACACACACACACACACACACACACACACACACACACACACACACACACACACACACACACACACACACACACACACACACACACACACACACACACACACACACACACACAGTGGCAGAGGTCGGGATCGAACCCCCGGGTCTCTGGAGCGGTGAAGCGGCGGCTTTGTCCGCTCTGTGTGTTCCTGTCACCCGTCCCTTCTCTCCAGAGACGCTGCCTGTCCCGCTGCGTTGCTCCCCGGGATGCGTTATGTGTCCGTCTGCAGCCTTCTACCAGGATGGACGTGTAGAGCCAGAGCAAGATATATGTACCATTCTCACTCCCGCATTTACATGACGTACAGAGACCACTGGACACTAAAGTGGCCAGGTTGTTGTCCAGAGCCCACCCGTGGGACACTGTCTTCTCCGGCCGCCCATCATCGTCACCGCCTCTGGTGCTTCTTCTGACCGAAGGCCGGCAGATACTCTTCCAAAGACACGGCAGGACACGCTGCTAAAAAACAAAATGACCGCCACCAACGCCAACCCTATTGCCCTTCAGTTGGCCTGACCGCCTGGAGGTCTGCAACTTAGGATTGGCAGTGATCGCCTGTTTGACACATGGAGCCAACGCAGCGCGGGAGAAAAAGGCCCTTCGGCCCAACTCCTCCATGCTGACCGTCTATCTGAGCCATGCCGACCATTTGGCCCCTGGCCCTCTAAAGCCGTTCCTATCCAAGCTGTCTCACTCTGTGTCACACTGACAAGACGTATGGCCTAGCATGCGTGGAAACTACTATGGAACCCCGACCAGTCCCCTCATTTCTACAGCCGTACCCCCCAACTTCAAGGCGAGGGACGTTGAGGAGACTGCAACACAGGATCTTGCCTCAGATCAGTGAGACATTGAGAGACCACGAAG
>CM069134.1:136246747-136311747 GCA_035221665.1 Okamejei kenojei | reverse complement strand
TCACCGCACGTCACCGCACGCAACCGCACGCGACCGCACGTCACCGCACGTCACCGCACGCAACCGCACGTCACCGCACGCAACCGCACGTCACCGCACGTCACCGCTCGCGACCGCACGCGACCACACGCGACCGCACGCGACTGCACGCGACCGCTCGCGACCGCACGCGACCGCACGTCAACATGCGCGCATCACGTGTGCATCGTGATGCGTAAATTACGTCGCATAAATGACTCGCAAGTGACGCCCAAGTGGGACAGGCCCTCTACAGTTAACAGTTCAGTATATTGACACGTGCACTGAGGTAGAGTGAAGAGCTTTTGTTGTGCGCTATCTAGTCAGCGGGAAGACAATGCACGTTTACTATCGCGCCATTCAGTGTACACGGTGAGGGAATAACGTTTAGGGCAAGGTAAAGCCAGCAAAGTCCGGTCAAGGATAGCCCGAGGGTCACCAATGAGGTAGGCAGTAGTTTGGTTGGTCATCGGGTGCTGGGAATCGAAGTGTGGACAGATCCAAGCAGTCGTTGTTTAAGTAACAAATGTAGGGGTAGAGCTTAGAGTGTGGTGTGACGGTATTCTGTGATTGTAGATCTGCTTCTGTGGCCGGAGCGCAGGTAGTCGCCTGAGCTTCAAGGGATGAATCTCTCCCCGGTGTAATATTTGGGGAAAGACCAGGTGCTGGAGGAACTCAGTGGGTCAGGCAGCATCTGTGGAGGGGGAATGGCCAGGAATTGAGTCGATCAGACTCCGGCCTAAAGAGGGCTCCTGTCCCAAAACGTCACCAGCCTCCGTTCTCCATGGATGCTGCCGGACCTGCTGAGTTTTACTTTAGTTCAGTTTAGAGATACAGCGTGGAAACAGGCCCTTCGGCCCACCGAGTCTGCGCTGACCAGCGATCCCCCCGACACTAATTCTATCCTACTTACGAAAGACAATTCACCGAAGCCAATTAACCTGAAGTCTCCACGAAACCGGAGCACCCAGAGAAAACCCACCTGGTTGCAGGCAATTCCTCCAGCACTTTGTGTTTTGCTTGTGATTCTAGCACCTGCAGTTCCTTGCATCCCCATTTAGAACATGGAGGCAGGAATGGGCCCTTCAGCCCACAATATTTGTGCCAAGCACGATACCATACTAAGGGTGGCACGGTGGCGCAGCGGTAGAGTTGCTGCCGGGTTCAGCGCTGGAGACCCGGGTTCAATCCCGACTCCGGGTGCTGCCTCTACGGAGTTTGTACGTTCTCCCCGTGACCGTGGGTTTTCTCCGGGATCTTCAGTTTCCTGGAGACATAGAAACGCAGAAAATAGGTGCAGCACCGAGCGGGAGGAAAACCCACAAAGTTTAGTGATGCAGAGCAGAAACAGGCCCTTCGGCCCACCGGGTCCGTGCCGACCAGCGATCCCCGCACACTCACACCATCCCACACCACACTATCCCCGCACACTCACACACTATCCCCGCACACTCACACACTATCCCCGCACACTCACACACTATCCCCGCACACTCACGCCCATCCCACACACACACTATCCCCGCACACTCACACACTATCCCCGCACACTCACACCATCCCACACCACACTATCCCCGCACACTCACACACTATCCCCTCACACTCATGCCATCCCACACACACACTATCCCCGCACACTCACACCATCCCACACCACACTATCCCCGCACACTCACACACTATCCCCTCACACTCATGCCATCCCACACACACACTATCCCCGCACACTCACACCATCCCACACACACACTAGGGACATGTGATGGGGTCACAGTTTAAGGATAAGGGGGAAGTCTTTTAGGACCGAGATGAGAAAATCGTTTTTCACACAGAGAGTGGTGAATCTGTGGAATTCTCTGCCACAGAAGGTAGTTGAGGCCAGTTCGTTGGCTATATTTAAGAGGGAGTTGGATGTGGCCCTTGTGGCTAAAGAGATCAGACGATATGGAGAGAAGGCAGGTACAGGATACTGAGTTGGATGATCAGCCATGATCATATTGAATGGCGGTGCAGGCTCGAAGGGCCGAAATGGCCTGCTCCTGCACCTAATTTCTATGTTTCTATGTTTCTATGTTTCTATGATCATGGCTGATCATCCTAAATCAGTACCCCGTTCCTGCCTTCTCCCCATATCCCTTGATTCCGTTAGCGTTTAGCCCTAAGAAATCTAACTCTCTCTTGAAAACATCCGGTGAATTGGCCTCCAAAATTGACCTGCAAAATAGCTTCCTGTTCAGGAGATGGATTATTTCTCACTGATATTGGAATGAAAATACTTCCGTCTGTCTCATGATGTGGTTTCCCCTCCAAAAAAAACCCCACAAAGGTCGGGAGGTGGGTGGAGACAGTCTCGTTGTCCCCGTGTGCGCTGTATGTGCGGAGATGTGCATGTATGACCAGCGGTGTGCGTGTATGTGTGTGGCGGTGCCCGTGTGTGTGGTTGCTGAGGGAGCGTGAAGGATGTCATCTGACTTTAAAGCAGTTTCTCGCACTGAATCTGGATGCTTTCTGTGTAATTATTTAAGTATATACTATTTAATGTGGACATATTTTGCTCTTGTAAATTGTAAATACTGATTTTTGTCCTGTTCTCCTGTGGTATTAATACGTCTCAGTTAGTAAGGCACATATACTTTAAATTGATATTAATTAGGAATGCAATGGTCAATATTATTTCTTCTCCCAGGCTTGGTTATGTGTTCAAATTCCAACGAGCTTGACCAGAGTATCTAGCCTTCCAGCCTCTCGATACATCCTCGACTCAAGCACCTTATAAGACCGCAAGACATAGGAGCAGAATTAAACCTCTCAGCCCATCGAGAACTCGTGGAGTCGTGCAGGTTGGAAACAGGCCCTTGCCGACCAACATGCCCCATCTACACTGGTCCCACCTGCGTACATTTGGCCCGCATCCCTCTAAACCTGTCCCATCCATCCACCCATTCCAAGTGCCTTTTAAAACGTTATGATAGTCCAGCCTCAACTACCTCCTCTGGCAGCTCGTTCCATGCACCCACCACCCTCTGTGTAGAAATACTGCCCCTTGGCTTCCTATTCAAACTCTCCCTCACCTTAAACCTTGAGGCTGTCTGCATGCGTTGGTACGTTCTCCCCCGCGATGGCCTGGCTTTTCTCCGGGCGCTCCGGTTCCCTCCCACATCCCAAAGATGTGCGGGTTTGTAGGTTGACCGGCCCTCTGTAAATTGGCCCCCTAGTGTGAGGGGCTGAGAAACTGGGATGTCGCTGGACCCGTGATCGATGGCTGGCACGGACTCTGTGGGCCGAAGGGCCTGGTTCTACTCCCTATCTCTGAAAATGAATCTAAATAAGTGCAATGGAATCTTTCGAATGACCTGAGATCAATCCCTTCTTCTTCATCTTCCTGCGTTTGGCGTGCACAGCCTAATGTTGTAAGACAACTTGTTGTGTTTGACCTGTGTGCACGCCAGGTTGATTGCATTCGTCGAAACAGGGTGGGCCACGTGAAGGTTGCCATCTCCCGCCCCTGACAATGCAGTGTTTCTCCAGTACTGTGGTGAGATCAAACTCAATCACACAAGATGAAGTCCTTGTAACATCAGACTGGGTTGACAGGGTACCAGTGTGCAAACCTAAGGGCCTGTCCCACTTTCATGACCTAATCCACGACCTTTTTTAAGAGCCTGTCCCACTGTACGAGGTAATTCAAGAGTCCTCCCGAGTTTCCCCTGATTCGAACTCGGAGAATTACGGTAATAGCCGCTGGTAGGTGCTCGAGGCTCTCGTGGACATTTTTCAACATGTATAAAATACTTCACGAGCTTACCGCGTTTCCCGAGTACCTGCCGTTAGCGTTACGAGCCGCTAAGAGACGTCCCGAGCTCCGACGAACCCACTACGTACATTCTACGTACTTACCACGAGTTTGATTTTTTTTTAACTCGGGAGAGCTCTTGGGTAAACTCGTACAGTGGGACAGGCCCTTGACTCGTGGACATTTTTCATCATGTTGAAAAAATGCCTGGACCTGCATCACGGCCTACCTACGCCCTCCTACGACCTCGTGACGACCACGCTGCCAGTATGAGTCAAGGGCAAACTTGGCAGAGGTCGTGAATTAGGTCGTGAAAGTGGGACAGGCCCTTAACTGAAAAGTGGAAAAAGAGAAAATGAAGGCTTGGCCATTGCATTCCTAATACTAACATGCCCAGGTTTTGTGTGTATGTGTGTTTTCTCTCTCAGAGTCTAATGGAGCCTAAATTATTTGTTTCTACCTCATGTTCATAGCTTGCAGGTATGAACTGATTCTTCAGTCTGACTGTGGAGGATGTATTTAAATTATTTAACACCTTGGTATAACAAAAGCGAGAGAATTCTGGAAATAAATGAAGTGTGAATTATTTTTCAAACGTGTCTTGTCTTCATCCTTTCCTCCCAAAAGCCGCAAGGTGTCGGAATGGGGCAAGGTCTCGGAGGCGATGTGGCAAGCCTTCGTAAATATGGTAGGCAGAGATCGGGGGACAGGCACAAATGTTGGTTTAGTTGAGAGATACAGCGTGGAAACAGGCCCAACCTGTCCAGGTCCCCCTGCAACCTCCTAACATCCTCTTCACAGTTCACACTGCCACCCAGCTTTGTATCATCTGCAAACTTGCTAGTGTTGCTCCTAATTCCCTCTTCCAAATCATTAATATATATGGTAAACAGTTGCGGCCCCAACACCGAACCTTGCGGCACTCCACTCGCCACTGCCTGCCATTCTGAAAAGGATCAATTCACTCCTACTCTTTGCTTCCGGTCTGCCAACCAATTTTCTATCCATGTCAACACCCTACCCCCAATACCATGCGCTCTAATTTTAGTCATCAGTCTCCCATGTGGGACCTTATCAAAGGCTTTCTGAAAGTCTAGATACATACACTACATCCACTGGCACCCCTTCATCCATTTTACTTGTCACATCCTCAAAAAAATCCAGAAGATTAGTCAAGCATGATTTCCCTTTCATAAATCCATTTTGACTTGGACTAATCCTTTATGCTATCCAAATGCCCCATAATTACCTCTTTAATAATTGACTCCAGCATCTTTCCCACCACCGAAGTCAGGCTAACTGGTCTGTAATTCCCCGTTTTCTCTCTCGCTCCTTTCTTGAAAAGTGGGATAACATTAGCTATCCTCCAATCCACAGGAACTGATCCTGAATCTATTGAACATTGGAAAATGATCACCAATGCATCCACTATTTCTAGAGCCACCTCCCTGAGGACCCTGGGATGCAGACCATCAGGCCCAGGGATTTATCATCCTTCAGTCCCATTAGCCTACCCAATACTATTTCTCGCCGAATGAAAATTTCTTTCAGTTCCTCTACCCCCTTAGATCCTCTGTCCTCCAGTACATCTGGGAGATTGTTTGTGTTCTCCTTAGTGAAGACAGATCCGAAGTACCGATTCATCTCTTCTGCCATTTCCTTGTTGCCCATAATTATTTCACCCGTGTCTGCCTTCAAGGGACCCACATTTGACTTTGCTACTCTTTTTCCCTTAACATATCTAAAGAAGCTTTTACTGTCCTTCTTTATATTCCTGGCCAGCTTCCCCTCGTACTTCATCTTTTCAGCCCGTATTCCCCGTTTTGTTTCCTTCTGTTGTCCTATGAAAGTTTCCCAATCCTCCGGCTTCCGGCTACTCTTTGCTGTGTTTCTTTTAGTTTTATTCTATCCCTAAATTCCCTTGTCAGCCACAGTTGCCTCCTACTCCCCGCACGGTCGCCCCTGAGCTTATGCCTAGACCGCGGGATGTTAAGTAACCCCAAGCCTAGACCTATAGAGGTCCACCACTGATTCTCCGGCACCCTTGGTTTCAGAGCCTGGCCGCGGAAGTCCCGATGAGGTGGAGATCGGCCGCTTCACCCGCCCAAGAGGCCATATTTTCGGTGGGACTTCTGGGGGGGGGGGGGGGGGGGGTGGAGGTGGGTGCGGGGGTGGGGTGGATTTCAAGTCTGCTCTCGTAAATATATCCGGATTAAAGGAGGTGCGGAAAATCGAGGGTGGATTCGGAATACGTTTTTTCGGAACAGGACATGATATTTTTTACAGGGTTTAGCTTAGCTTAGAGATACACGTGTAAACAGGCCCTTCAGCCCATTGAGTCAGCGTCGACCAGCGATCCCCGCACACTAACACTACCCTACACACACTAGGGTCAATTTACTATTTTTACCGAAGCTAATTAACCTACAAAAAACCTGTACATCTTAAGAGTGCGGGAGGAAACCGGAGCCCCCGGAGAAAACCCACGTGGTCTGGTGGAGAACGTACAAACTCCGTACAGACAGCACCGGTGGTCGCGATGGACCCGGGTCCCTGGTGCCGTGAGGCAGCAACTCTAGCGCTGCACCACATCTCTGCACCCAGCATCACACATTATAATGCAATATTTAAGAAAGAACAGCAGATGTGAAAAAATCGAAGGTAGACAAAAATGCTGGAGGAACTCTACGGGTTAAATCAGTTTAAATCAGTTTAGTTTTGAGAGGCTGGCAGTGCCTCTATTCATCTCATTTACGTCGGATTCGGTATAGAGGAAACTAGGCACCTGGCCTTTGTGGAGAATAACTGCAGGATGAATATAACCTAGCTTCCTTGTTACTATAGCAGCATGAACTGAAGAGATAGTAGGCATTAAACGTAACGCTTTTAATGCTGGGCGTCACGGTGGCGCAGCGGTGAGTCGCTGCCTTACAGCGCTCGCAGCGCCAGAGACCCGGGTTCCATCCCGACTACGGGCGCTGTCTGTACGGAGTTTGTACGTTCTGCCCGTGACCCGCGTGGGTTTTCTCCGAGATCTTTGGTTTCCTCCCACACTCCAAAGACGTACAGGTTTGTAGGTAACTTGACTTGGTATTAATGGAAAAAGTTGTCCCTAGTGTGTGGGATGGTGTTAGTGTGCGGGGATCTTTGGCCGGCACCAACCCGGTGGGCTGAAGGGCCTGTTTCCACGCTGTGTCTCTAAACTAAAACCACTTTCAGTTCACACAAAAATGCTGGAGAAACTCAGCGGGTGAGGCAGCATCTATGGAGCGAAGGAATCGGTGACGTTTCGGGTCGAGTCCCTTCTTCAGACTTTCAATTTAAATGGTTTTAGGCACAAACTAAATCTGCCGCTGAAGCAGGTGAATCATTGTTTGATCTGCCTCTTCTGGTCTTTGGCTCGTGGTCACCAGCTGATGCAGCAACGTTACTGCCAATAAAAAGTCTGCATCCTTGATTCAGAGTTGACGTGGATAAGCTTTTCCCATTGAGGGTAGGGAAGAATCAAACAAGAGGGCATGACATGAGAATTAAGGGACAGAGGTTTCGGGGTAACGTGAGGGGGAACTTCTTTACTCAGAGGGTGGTGGCTGTGTGGAATCAGCTTCCAGCAGAAGTGGTGGAGGCAGGATCGATTTTAACATTTAAGAGTAAAGTGGATAGGTATATGGACGTGAAGGGAATGGAGGGGTATGGTCTGAGTGCAGGTAGATGGGACTAGGGGAAAACAAATGGTCGGCACGGACTGGAAGGGCCGAGAGGGCCTGTTTCCGTGCTGTAATTGTTATATGGTTATATGGTTCTACAACAATGAACTGAAAATGATAGCTTTGAAGAAAAAAACTCATCCCGCCGACCTGTAATTAATGTAAGAGCTGCTGGATTAACAGCAGGGGAGCAGAATGAGGCCATTCGGCCCATTGTGTCTGCTCCGCCGTTCAGTCATGGCTGATCTATCTCTCCCTCTCAACCCCATTCTCCTGCCTTCTGCCTGGATCTTTTGACAACGGAGGGAGTGCAGCGAAGGTTCACCAGGTTAATTCCCGGGATGGCGGGACTGTCATATGATGAAAGAATGGAGACTGGGCTTGTATTCACTGGAATTTAGAAGGATGCGAGGGGTTCTTATAGAAACGTATAAAATTATTAAGGGAATGTACAGGCTAGATGCAGGAAACATGGTCCTATAACCATATAACCATATAACAATTACAGCACGGAAACAGGCCCTCTCAGCCCTTCCAGTCCGTGCCGACCATTTGTTTTCCCCTAGTCCCTCTACCTGCACTCAAACCATACCCCTCCATTCCCTTCATCCATATACCTATCCACTTTACTCTTAAATGTTAAAATCGATCCTGCCTCCACCACCTCTGCTGGAAGCTCATTCCACACAGCCACCACCCTCTGAGTAAAGAAGTTCCCCCTCACGTTACCCCGAAACTTCTGTCCCTTAATTCTCATGTCATGCCCTCTTGTTTGAATCTTCCCTACCCTCAATGGGAAAAACGTATCCACGTTAACTCTGTCTATCCCTTTCATCATTTTAAAGACCTCAATCAAGTCCCCCCTTAACCTTCTGCGCTCCAAAGAATAAAGACCTAACTTGTTCAACCTTTCTCCGTAACATAGTTGCTGGAACCCTGGCAACATTCTAGTAAATCTCCTCTGTACTCTCTCTATTTTGTTGACATCCTTCCTATAACTAGGCGACCAAAATTGTACACCATACTCCAGAATTGGTCTTACCAATGCCTTGTACAATTTTAACATTACTTCCCTACTCCTATATTCAATGCTCTGATTTATAAAGGCCAGTACACCAAAGGCTTTCTTTACCACCCTATCTTCATGCGATTCCACCTTCAGGGAACTATGCACAGTTATTCCTAGATCCCTCTGTTCCACAGCATTCCTCAATTCCCTACCATTTACCATGTACGTCCTATTTTGATTTGTCCTGCCAAGATGTAGCACTTCACACTTAACAGCATTAAACTCCATCTGCCATCTTTCTGCCCACTTTTCCAAATGGCCCAGATCTCTCTGTAGACTTTGAAAATCTACTTCATTATCCACAACACCACCTATCTTAGTATCATCTGCATACTTACTTATCCAATTTTCCACCCCATCATCCAGATCATTGATGTACATGACAAACAACAGTGGACCCAACACAGATCCCTGAGGCACCCCACTGGTCACCGGCTTCCAACCTGACAAACAGCCATCCACCATTACTCTCTGACATCTCCCATTCAGCCACTGTTGAATCCATCTTGCTACTCCGCCATTAACACCCAAAGATTGAACCTTCTTAACCAACCTTCCATGGGGAACCTTGTCAAAGGCCTTACTGAAATCCATGTAGACAACATCCACTGCTTTACCCTCATCAATTTCCCTAGTTACCGCTTCAAAAAATTCAAGGGTTTGTCAAACATGACCTTCCAGGCACAAATCCATGTTGACTGTTCCTGATCAGACCCTGTTTATCCAGATGCTTATATATATTATCTCTAAGTATCCTTTCCATTAATTTGCCCACCACTGACGTCAAACTAATAGGTCTATAATTGCTAGGTTTATTCTTTGAACCCTTTTTAAACAATGGAACAACATGCGCGGTACGCCAATCCTCTGGCACTATTCCCGTTTCTAATGGACATTTGAAATATTTCTGTCATAGCTCCTGCTATTTCTACATTAACTTCCCTAAATGTCCTAGGGAATATCCTGTCAGGACCTGGAGACTTATCCACTTTTATATTTTTCAAAAGTGTCAGTACATCCTCCTCTTTGAATCTCATAGTTTCCATAGCTACTCTACTTTTTTTTTTTGTCCTGATGTTGGGGGAGTCCAGAACCAGGGGCCATTTGGAAATGAGAAGAGGAAAACTTTTTCACACAGAGAGTTGTGAATTTGTGGAATTCTCTGCCTCAGAAGTCAGTGGAGGCTGATTTACCGATGTATTCAAAAGAGAGTTAGGTAGAGCTCTTAGGGCCATCAGGATCGAGTTGTATGGAGAGAAGGCAGGAACGGAGTACGGATTGTGGATCAACCATGATCACATTGAATGGCGGTGCTGGCTCGAAGGGCCGAATGGCCTACTCCTGCACCTACTGTCTAGGTATGTATCTATGTAAAATACCCAATGACCTGGCCTCCAGAGCCTTCCACAGGACTCCACGGCCTCTGACAAATGAAATCCCTCCTCATCTCCTTTATTCTGAGGCTGTGCCCTCTGGGTCCTATGCTCTCACCAGTGGAAACATCGTCTCCACATCCACTCTATCCAGGCCTTTGATTTTAAGGCTCGATGGGCTGAATGGCCTAATTCTGCTCCTCTGTCTTATGGCCTTAAGAAGATCAGGAAGGTTTCAAACGTAGAACATAGAATGTTGGACAGTTCAGCAGAAATGCAGTCGCTTCGGCCCACAATGCCCAAGGGAACCATCTTGCCAAGACCATCCCGGTTTCCCTGATCCCTGACCAGTCTGAAGAAGGGTCTCGACCCGAAACGTCGCCTATCTCCTTCGCTCCTTAGATGCTGCTGCACCCGCTGAGTTTCTCCAGCCTTTTGTGTCCCCATGTTGCCTAGACCATCTCTCATCTTCCTGTGGACAAAATTGCTGCAGGAACTCAGTGGGTGAGGCAGCCTCGATGGAGCGAAGGAATAGGTGACGTTTCGGGTCCAGACCCTTCTTCAGACTGATGTGGGGGCGGGAAGGAGAAAGGAAGAGGCGGAGACAGTGGGCTGTGGGAGAGCTGGGGAGGGGAGGGGAAGGAGGGAGAAAGCAAGGACTACCTGAAATTGGAGAAGTCAAGGTTCATACCGCTGGGGTGTAAACTGCCCAAGCGAAATATGAGGTGCTGCTCCTCCAACTTACGGTGGGCCTCATCTACCTGCACATCAACCTTAACCCTCCATTCCCGGCTTTTCCATGTGCCCATCCAAAAGCATCTTAAATACCACTTTTGTGTCCACCTCACACAAAGGGTGGTGTGTGCATGGAGCGAGATGCCAGAGGAGGCACGGTAGAGTTGCCGCCTTACAGCGAATGCAGCGCCGGAGACCCGGGTTCCATCCCGACTCCGGGCGCTGTCTGTACGGAGTTTGCACGTTCTCCCCGTGACCTGCGTGGGTTTTCTCTGAGAACTTCGCTTTCCTCCCACACTCCAGACACGTGCAGGTTAATTTGCTTGGCATAAATGTTAATTGCCCCTGTCGTGTGTGTCGGTTAGTATTAATGTGCGGGGATCGCTGGCCAGTGCAGACCCGGTGGGCCGAACGGCCTGTTTCCGTGCTGTATCTCTAAAACTAAACTAAACTAAACTAAAGGAGCAACGTTGAAGAACCATTCAGACAGGTACATGGATAGGGCTGGTTTGGAGGGATATGGGCCAATCCCAGGCAGGTTGGACTCGTGTAGCTGGGACATTGTTGGCTGGTGTGGGGGTGTTGGTTCCCTTTATTCCACTTCGAGCCCAACTACCCGCTGAGTTTCTCCAGCCTTTTGTGTACCCGAGTTATTCTCTCCCTGTCGGTGGGTCAATCGGCCACCGCTACACTCCAGCGGTTCCCAAGAGAGAGAATACAACGAAAGGGATCCCCCTGGGTTCTAGACCTCGGAATTATGGTGGAATATGATAAAAAAGGTTGACTTGACCAGAGTGTGCTGATGAGAGAAAACAGAAACCAAGACGGACTCAAAGCAAGTCTAAAATTTACAGGCTTTATTAAACAATAAGAAATCGAATCTCACCAACACTACATAATACGTGGCTAAACTTATGCTTTAAACTAAGACTGTGGAAAGAAAACTATCGGGCATGTCATTCCATCGGGTACACGCCAGCCTCTGATCCCCGTACACTAGCACTACCTTACGCAGTGGAGGCAAGTTAGAATTTCACCAAAACCAATTAACCCACAAACACGCTCGTCTTTGAAGTAAGTAAGTAAGTTTATTGGCCAAGTATTCACATACAAGGAATTTGCCTTGGTGCTCCGCACACAAGTAACAACATGACATACAGTGACAGTTACGAATGACTCAGAAAACACTAAACATTAATAATAATAAAACATTAATAATAAAACACCATTGATCAAGCATGTGAACCAACACAATACCAAAATACCAAAATGAAGTGTGGGAGGAAACCGGAGAACCTGTGGAAAACCCACGTGGTCACAGGGAGATCGTGCAAACTCCATGCAGACAGCACGTGTAGTCGGGGTCTGTGGCGCTGCGAGGCAGCAACGTTACCGTTACGCCACTGTGAGCCTTTTACCCAGAGTAGGGGAACCAAGCAACAGAGGGCATAGGTTTAAGGTGAGAGGGGGAAGATTTAATAGGAACATGAGGGGAACATTTTCACACAGAGGGAGCTGGGTGTATGGAGCGAGCTGCCAGAGGAGGTAGTTGAAGCAGGGACTATCACAAAGACAGATACGTGGACAGTTACGATTTAGAGGGACATGAGCCAAAAGTGGGTAGGTGGGTCTAGTGTAGATGGGGCATCTTGGTCAGTATGGCCGTTGGGAAGAAGGGCCTGGTTCCGTGCTGTGTGATGCCGTGACTCTATCCATGCCCTCCAGAAATGCTGAGACACGCCAATACGTTTAGACTTTTCTTTAAGCGTTAGACTTCAGAATTACAGTGTGGAAACAGGCCCTTCGGCCCACCAAGTCCGTGCCGGCCAGCGATCCCCCTACACTAGCACTACCCTTCACACAATTCACAATTTTACCAAAGCCAATTAACCTAAAAAAACGTGTAATCGTGCATTGTCTTCAAGGTTGAACCTTCTTGCTCCGGTTCAGCTGCAAACTCCATACAGGCAGCACCTGTATTCAGGGTCGAACCCGGGTCTCAGGCGCTGCGAGGCAGCAACTCCACGGGGTGTATGGCCCCGACCACGGGTGAACAAAGGGGGAGGACTGGCTGAAATTTGTTGCCTTCCTCCACAGTGAAGAATGGTGGTGGATGGTAAATTCTGTTGTGTATTGTGTGTTCTTGTTGAGTGTATCGCTGCTGGCAAATTCATTTCACTGCACCTTCGGGTTTAGTTTATTAGTTTATTGTCACGTGTACTGAGGTACAGTGAAAAGCGTTTTGTTGTGTGCTGTCCAGCCAGCAGAAAGACAATACACGATTACAATCGAGCCGTTCACAGTGTACTGCACACTTAAGGGTCCGTCCCACTTGCATGCGATTGCATGCGTCTGGCGCGATCAAACGTGGTCGTTTGAGGCGTACGGGCACCGTATGGCCGCACGGGGCCAGTCCCACTTAGAACCGCGGAGGCGTATGGAGTTGTGCGTGGCTGGTCCCGACACCACACGGGGCTCCGAAAAACCTGCACTGTCTGAAAACTCCGCGTGCCAACGGCCTGTTGGCCCGCAGGCGCATTGCGGGTGTACGCAGCGTCTTGACAGGGTACGCCTAGCGCGTGGCGTTGCATGATGACATCACCGCCCGACGCCGTGCGATGCCGAAAATCCAGCGGCCCGCCTCCTGCCCAGCTGATTGGTGAGTATGACGCAAATGACGTCACGCGTGAACTTAGCGCGTACTTAGCGTGTACTAAGCGCGTACTAAGCGCGAACTCCGCTTCCGTTTGGTCGCGCCAAACGCATGCAATCGCATGCAAGTGGGACAGGCCCTTAAAATCTTGTGTTTTGCTGAAGATTCCAAATTTCTGCGGCTCCTGGCGCCTCCGTGCATCTTTTGACTGACTGTGAATATCTCCTCGTTTTTAATCTGCGTGGCGTGAACATTTTTTTTTGCATTCAAGAACTGAAGCCCTCTGGAAAAGATTTGCCGGTTGCCATTTGCAAAAAACAAGAGTTTCTGCTTGGCGGTCAGGGGACATTTCTGCGTATTGCAGTTCCCGAGAACAAGAGGCAGAGAACGATGACTCACACACGGCCGGCCGTTGTCAGCGGCAAACACCCAGACTCAGCCAGAAGGCCTGGTGTGAACCATCTACCTCTGGAGACAGGAGAAAAAACTCAAGCCTCAGGCTGCAGACACATGGGCTTGCTCTGCTCACCGAACCTTTCTTGCAACGTTTCCTAGAATTTTACACTCTGTGTTGGAAGCCAGAGAGCCCAGGGCTGCTCTCCAGTTGAAAGGAAGAGAGCAGTCAAGAACTAACGCCTACAGGGCCTGTCCCACTTAGGAGATTTTTTTGGCAGCAGCTGGAAAATAGGTTGTCGCCACATGGTCACGGGGTGACGCCTGTATTGTGGTGAGTTGTCTCCTCGAGTGTGGTAACGTTTTTTCCTTGTGGCCACTGGATTTTGTAATGTTCAAAACCTTTTGGCGACTGTGGGCTTGACGTTGCCTGTCTTCTCCTGTCGTGGGTTGTCGCAGGTTGCCGCCGGGCGCTGACTTTGGGAATTCCATCGGTGACTACCTACGTCAACCTACGCCAACTGGCGACAGGTATCGGCGACTGAATTGTCTTCTGGTGAGTAGGCCATTCAGCCCTTCGAGCCTGCACCGCCATTCAATATGATCATGGCTGATCATCCAACTCAGTATCCTGTACCTGCCTTCTCTCCATACCCCCTGATCCCTTTAGCCACAAGACCCACATCCAACTCCCTCTTGAATATAGCCAATGAACTGGCCTCAACTACCTTCTGTGGCAGAGAATTCCACAGATTCACCACTCTCTGTGTGAAAAATGATCTTCTTATCTCGGTCCTAAAAGACTTCCCCCTTATCCTTAAACTGTGACCCCTTGTTCTGGACTTCCCCAACATCGGGAACAATCTTCCTGCATCTAGCCTGTCCAATCCCTTAAGAATTTTGTAAGTTTCTATAAGATCTCCCCTCAATCTTCTAAATTGAGAGTTAGATAGAGCTCTAGGGGCTAGTGGCGTCAAGGGATATGGGGAGAAGGCAGGCACGGGTTATTGATAGCGGACGATCAGCCATGATCATATTGAATGGCGGTGCTGGCTCGAAGGGCCGAATGGCCTCTTCCTGCACCTATTTTCTATGTTTCTATGTTTCTAAATTCTAGCGAGTACAAGCCGAGTCTATCCAGTCTTTCTTCATATGGAAGTCGTGCCATCCCAGGAATCAGTCTGGTGAACCTTCTCTGTACTCCCTCTATGGCAAGAATGTCTTTCCTCAGATTTGGAGACCAAAACTGTACGCAATACTCCAGGTGTGGCCTCACCAAGACCCTGTACAACTGCAGTAGAAGCTCCCTGCTCCTATACTCAAATCCGTCATTTGTCGCCGGTTGTTGTAGTTGGATGTGGACTAGGTTGTAGCTCGTTGCAGACATTGTCGTAGGGTGGTTCCATTTCAGCGTCACGCCACGACCGTGACCGTTGCCCCGGCAGTCGCCTAAACAAATCACCTAAGTGGGCCAGGTTCTATACCTCACTGGAGATCCACCAATTATCTTTAATTAGATGTCACCTGTCCATAGTTAGTTTGGTTTAGTTTAGGTTAGAGATACAGCGTGGAAACAAGCCCTTCGGCCAACCCAGTCAGCGCCGACCAGCGATCCCTGCATATTGACTCCACCCTTCACACCTGACAATTTTACACATACCAAGCCAATGAACCCACAAACCAGTACGTGTTTGGAGTGTGGGAGGAAACCAAAGATCTCGGAGAAAACCCACGCAGGTCACGGGGAGAAGGTACAAACTCCGCACAGATAAGCACCTGTGGTCAGGATCGAACCCGGGTCTCTGGGACTGTGAGGCAGTAACTACCACTATGGCACTGTTCTCCAGAGATGCTGCCTCACCCATTGAGTTACTCCAGCGCTTTGTGACTTTTTTTGGAAGACGATGATAGCATTTTTCTTTGATACTTTCTTGCATGTTTTTAGATTGACCTCTCCTTAGGGAAGAGTAGTCATCCTTTAAAATTGTAATAAACTTAGTTTTATTTAAAAACACCAGGCACTGTTTTTTCCCAGCTGTTATCAGGCAACTGAACCATCCTATCACCAACAAGAGACTGGACCCGGGCTACCATCTACCTCATTGGAGACTGCTGGACTATCTTTAATCGGACTTTACTGGGCTTTACCTTGCACTAAACACTATTCCCTTTATCCTGTATCTGTACACTAGCGCGCAACAGAAGCTTTTCACTGTACCTCGGTACACGTGACAATAAACTGAACAATGAAATGTGAAATGTGATTGTTTCTTAAGTGAACAGGGTACTGATAGTGGATGGTCAGCCATGGTCACATTGAATGGCGGTGCTGGCTCGAAGGGCCAAATGGCCTCCTCCTGCACCAATTGTCTATTATCTATTGATGGAGCCATTATCTCAAATAGCAGTTTGAAGGTTTGGTGCGTTGGGAGGTCTGGGCGATGTGAAAGATGGCATCTGGCAGGGCAGCACGGTGGCGCAGCGGGTAGAGTTACTCTCACATCACGAGAGACCCGGGTTCGATCCTGGCTATGGGTGCTGTCTGCTTGGAGTGTGTACCTTCTCCCCATGACCTGCGTGGGTTTTCACCAACATAGAAACATAGAAACATAGAAAATAGGTGCAGGAGGAGGCCATTCGGCCCTTTGAGCCAGCACCGCCATTCATTGTGATCATGGCTGATCGTCCCAATCAATAACCCGTGCCTGCCTTCTCCCCATATCCCTTGACTCCACTAGCCCCTAGAGCTCTAACTAACTCTCTCTTAAATCCATTTGGCCTCCACTGCCCTCTGTGGCAGTGAATTCCATAAATTCACAACTCTCTGGGTGAAAAAGTTTTTTCTCACCTCAGTCTTAAATGACCTCCCCTTTATTCTCAGACTGTGGCCCCTGGTTCTGGACTCGCCCAACATTGGGAACATTTTTCCTGCATCTAGCTTGTCCAGTCCTTTTATAATTGTATATGTTGCCATAAGATCCCTCCTCATCCTTCTAAACTCCAGTGAATACAAGCCTAGTCTTTTCAATCTTTCCTCATATGACAGTCCCGCCATCCCATGGATCAATCTGGTGAACCTACGCTGCACTGCCTCAACCACAAGGATGTCCTTCCTCAAATTAGGAGACCAAAACTGTACACAATACTCCAGATGTGGTCTCACCAGAGCCCTGTACAAGCCCTGTCTGTATGGAGTTTGCACGTTCTCCCCGTGACCTGCGTGGGTTTTCTCCGAGATCTCCGGTTTCCTCCCTCACTCCAAAGACGTGCAGGTTTGTAGGTTAAATGACTTCGGTAAAATTGTAGATTGTCCCTGGTGTGTGAGGATAGAGTTAATGTACGGGGCGGACTTGGTGGGCCGAAGGGCCTCTGTACCTCTAAAGTCTAAAGTCCTAAGCCGGAAAAAGTGCAGAGAGAATGACAAGGTTATTGCCAGGCAGCATTAGGGAGACGTGGAGGCAGGCTAGGGCCTCCTTGGAGCACAGGAGGATGAGGGGTAATCGCATACAGGTCAATAAGATCAAAGGGTGAACACGCACAGTCTTTTATGCAGAGCAGGAGAATCGAGATCCAGAGGAGGTGGTCTTTCCGCTGACTGGATAGCACGCAACAAAATGCGGTTGTGGGATTCATTGCCACAGAAGGCTGTGGAGGTCAAGTCAATGCATACAAAAGTACTAGTCCTGATTGCAATCGAGCCGTCCGCAATGTACGTATACAGGATAAAGGGAATAATGTTTAGTGCAAGATAAAGTCCAGTAAATCCGATTAAAGATAGTCCGAGGGTCTCCAATGAGGTAGATGGTAGGGCAGGGCCACTCTCTAGTTGGTGAGAGGACGGCTCAGTTGCCGGATAGAGTGGATGTGGAGAGGATGTTTCCACTAGTGGGAGAGTCTAGGACCAGAGGGCACAGCCTCAGAATTAAAGGACGTTCCTTTAGGAAGATGAGGAGGAATTTCTTTAGTCCGAGGGTGGTGAATCTGTGGAATTCTTTGCCACTGAAGGCTGCGGAGGCTAAGTCAGTGGATATTTTTAAGACAGAGATAGATAGATTCTTGATCAGTACGGGTGTCAGGGGTTACGGGGAGAAGGCAGGAGAATGGGGTTTAGAGGGAGAGATAGATCAGCAATGATAGAATGGCGGAGTTGACTCGATGGGCCGAATGGCCAAATTCTGCTCTTATCACTAAAAAAAGCTTTTCACTGTACCTCGGTACACGTGAAAATAAACTCAACTCAACGAAACTCAACTCAACTAAACTAAACTAAACTAACTGATATTAAACTAAGCTAAACATACAACACCATGCCAGCAGTGGTTCAAGAGTTCTGGGGAGCTGGCAACAGGGATGAGGTTGTGGTCTCTATCTGCTCCAGAGGTTTTCCAGGGGTTCCACAGGAAGGTCCATCTGACATCTGCCCCAGTGACGGTCAGTACAGGTGCGTCCTGGTTGTTGGGACGAGTAACGTCATTCAACTAACCTCAGGTAGAACGTAAAACCATTTTACATTTCCTTGACAGCGTCCCCTTTGATCTGCTTACCCCTCCATATCTCTCTAGTCTCCCTCTCCCCTGACTATCAGTCGGAAGAAGGGTCTCGACCCGAAACGTCACCCATTCCTTTTCTCCAGAGATGCTGCCTGCCCTGCTGAGTTACTCCAGCTTTTTACGTCTGTCTATGTGGAACGTAGAAGAGTCGAGCGTCAAGGCTGGGATGGTGGCGCAGAGGTAGAGTTGCTGCCTTCCAGCGCCAGAGACCCAGGTTCAATCCTGACCTCGGGTGCTGCCTGTACGGAGTTTGCACGTTCTCCCTGTGGCCGCGTGGGTTTTCTCCGAGTACTCCGGTTTCCTCCCACACTCCAAAGCTTAGCGTAGGTCATAAAATCATAAGGGGATTGGAGCAGAATGAGGCCATTCGGCCCATCAAGTCTACTCCGCCATTCAATCATGGCTGATCTATCTCTCCCTCCTAACCCCATTCTCCTGCCTTCTCCCCATAACCTTTGACACCAGTACTATCTGTCTTGGCCTTAAATATATCCATTGACAGCCTCCACAGCCGTCTGTGGCAAAGAATTCCACAGTCACCACCCTCTGACTAAAGACATTCCCCCTCATCTCCTTCCTAAAGGACCGTCCTGTGATGGGTCGACATGGGCAAAGGTGGGCTGAAGGGCCTGTGTCCATGCTCGATGTCTCTACAAATCCTCCTTCATCCCAGTTTCCCCGCGCTGTTTAGCTTCCGACTTTTGTCCTGGTTTCTGGAATTCCTCTTCTCTCCACGGAGCTAAACTTTCTCACATTCCCGCCTGTCTGTTTCTCGTTACCTCCTTTTCCATTTGGATCAAAGGTGGGATTTTGACATTTCCTCTCCGCGCTCGGATCAGCCTGAGCCTCACGAAACGGCGGAGGGAGACAGAGAAGGAGCGGCCCTCTCCTGCATTCTGCATTCCTGCGTTGTTATTACTTTGCGCCCCTTTCCAGAGCAGAGAGAGAGGGGAAAGAAAAGATAACGTTAAAAGGAACCAGATCAGGAACGTTTCTGGTGGGGTCACCGTGATATTGTCAGACTGAACATACTTTGTAACATGTGTTTCCAGTGAAAGCTGGGTTGTACCAGTTCCCTTTCGTGAGATTAAGAAGATTAGTGATTTTCTTTACACATCATTCTTTATTTAACCCAATCTTCAACTTTCATATTCTTTTTCCATTTTGTGTTTATTGGGAAGGGGAAAGTTTGAAACATAATTGGTTGCAGCAATCACAATGTAATCCCAGAGCTCCGATGCTGAACCACAGGAGGAGGTTTGGATGCCTGTACACCAGGCTGCTTGATAGACTATTGATCAGTGCGGGGTGACGGGGACAAGGCAGGAGAATGGGGTTAGGAGGGAGAGATAGATCAGCCATGATTGAAAGGCAGAGTAGACCTGATGGGCCGAATGGCCTCATTCTACTCCTATTCCTTATGACAATTGACAACAGACAATAGACAATACACAATAGGTGCAGGAGTAGGCCTTTCAGCCCTTCGAGCTAGCAATGTGATCATGGCTGATCATCCCCAATCAGTGCCCCGTTCCTGCCTTCTCCCCATATCCCCTGATTCCGCTATCTTTAAGAGCCCTATCTAGCTCTCTCTTGAAAGTATCCAGAGATCCAGCCTCCACCGCCCTCTGAGGCAGAGAATTCCACAGACTCACAACTCTCTGTGTGAAAAAGTGTTTCCTCGTCTCCGTTCTAAATGGCTTACCCCTTATTCTTAAACTGTGGCCCCTGGTTCTGGACTCCCCCAACATCGGGAACATGTTTCCTGCCTCTAGTGTGTCCAAACCCTTAATAATCTTATATGTTTCAATAAGATCTTATGACCTTATGACCTGAGGAGCAATTGTACAATTTTTATTGAAGCCAATTAACCGACAAAGGTATTGAGAAATCGAGAACGGTCTCGAGCAGAAACGCCATCTATTTCTTTTCTCCACAGATGCTGCCTGTCCCGCTGAGTTTCACCAGTATTTTGTGCCTATCTTCAGTGTAAACCAGCATCTGCAGTTCCTTCCTACAAAGCATGCACGTCTTTGGAGTGTGGGAGGAAACCGGAAAACCCTCGCAGGTCACAGGGAGAACTTGCGAACTCTGTATAGACAGCACCCGTGGTCAGGTTCGAACCGGGGTTCTCTGGCGCTGAGAGGCAGCAACTCTACCTCCACGTCACCATGCCGTCCTTTAGTTTAAAGATACATTCCCTTCAGCCCATCTAGTCCATGCCGACCATCGATCGGCAAGGTGTGCAGCCATGCTTCACTGGAGCCCAGCGTAGGTTGACCAGGTTAATTCCCGGGATGGCCATACGCTGAGGGAATGGAGCGGCTGGGCTTGTACACTCTGGAGTTTAGAGGGATGGGAGGGGATCTTATTGAATCATATAACATTATTAAGTGTTTGGACACGCTAGAGGCAGGAAACATGTTCCCGATGTTGGGGGAGTCCAGAACCAGGGGCCACAGTTTAAGAATAAGGAGTAAGCCATTTAGAACAGAGATGAGGAAACACTTTTTCACACAGAGAGTTGTGAGTCTGTGGAATTCTCTGCCTCAGAGGGTGGTGGAGGCCGGTTCTCTGGATGCTTTCAAGAGAGTTAGATAGAACTCTTAAAGATAGTGGCAGTGTGTGTTGTCCATGTCAGATTCTCTGTGATGTGGACTCCCAGCTATTTAAGGCAGCTCACCCTATCCACAATAGTCCCAAGGTTGAGAGGCTTGTTTAGAAACATAGAAGTGGGGGCAGGAGTAGGCCGTTCGGCCCTTCGAGCCAGCACCGCCATTCAACATGATGACGGCTGGTCATCCAGAATCAGTGCCCCATTCCTGCCTTCTCCCCATATCCCTTGAATCCCTCAGCCCTAAGAGCTAGATCTGACTCTCAAGGATGACTTTATCAAACAGATTAATTTCAACCCTGAAACAGAGCAGACCGGCAGTCCAAAGAACACATCAAGTAATCAAGCACAGGCCCTTTCGAGCTGAGCCTGAAAACATCCCATTAACATAACTTATAAATTAGCTGGCAGAAAGGAAGGAAATAAAAGTTCTTGAATGTACAGAGGATAGATGTCAGGGCAGACAGAGATCAGTTGGCCAGATTTGGAACAAAGTGTCTGAAAATATATTGAGATCTTTCAGATTTCATTTGAAGGCCCATAAACCATTTGACAGCAGTCTAGAGCGTGCAGCCTATTAAGTGGAGCAGTCCCCTTGTGATTAGGTGGGGCACAGCTCAGTGCAGTGTGGGCCCATGTAAAGCAGGTCCCATCTCCGATCCACGGTCTGGAGAACGCCTCAGCGCAGCACGGGCGGGCTGACTCAGGAACGAGTCGGTTAAAGTATGATGTGCGCTTGTCGGCACTGGGCCTGCACTTGCTTCAGTTTAGAAGAATGAAGGGGGGGTCCTCGTTCGTTAAATGAAATAGGACTCGCAATTTCACGAGCCTGGAAATGGGAGATCGTGGGCCTTCTGCCTGCTCTAACTTGCTGTTCACACAGTCATAGAGTGATACAGCAAGGAAACAGGCCCTTCGGCCCAACTTGTCCACGCTGAGTCAACAGTTTAAGAATAAGGGGTAAGCCATTTAGAACGGAGATGAGGAAACACTTTTTCACACAGAGAGTGGTGAGTCTGTGGAATTCTCTGCCTCAGAGGGCGGTGGAGGCCGGTTCTCTGGATACTTTCAAGAGAGAGCTAGATAGGGCTCTTAAAAATAGTGTAGTCAGGGATATGGGGAGAAGGCAGGAACGGGGTACTGATTGGGGATGATCAGCCATGATCACATTGAATGGAGGTGCTAGCTCGAAGGGCCGAATGGCCTACTCCTGCACCTATTGTCTATTAACCAACATGTCCCAGCTACACTAGTCCCACCTGCCTGAGCTTGGTCCATATCCCTCCAAATCTGCGCTATCCATGTATCAGTCTAACTGTTTCTTAAACGTTGGGATAGTCCCTGCCTCAACTACCTCCTCCGGCAGCTTGGAAAAGTTACCCTCAGATTCCGAATGAAGGGCCTGTCCCACGGAGGCAATTTTGTAGGCGACTGCTGGCGACTACGGCAATGGGATTCACCAAAGTCAGCACCAGCGACAACCTACGCCACCTGGCGACAACCTACGACAACATCTACGTCCAGAGAAGACAAGCTACCACAAGCCCACGGTCCCCCACTGTCGCCGAAAATGTTCGAACATTTCAAAATCCAGCGGCGACCAGAAAGACGCGACGACTCTTTGGGCGTCTTGAGGAGACGACTCACGGCCTTACAGGCGTCACCCCGGCAACCATGGGGCGACAGCCTAGTTGCCTGTAGTCACCTGTAGTCGCCTAAAAAATAGCCTAGGTGGGACACGCCCTTAAATCTTTTCCCCTTCAACATTTGATGAGCGTTTGTCGGCACTGGGCCTGTACTCGCTGGAGTTTAGAAGGATGAGGGGACCCAGCATTGTAACACAACCAAAAGTGGAAGGCCTGGAGAGAGTGGATGTGGAGAGGATATCTCCACTAGTGGGAGAGTCTAGGACCAGAGGTCACAGCCTCAGAATTAAAGGGCGTTCTTTTAAGAAATCTCTTTAGTCAGAGGGTGGTGAATCTGTGGAATTCTTTGCCACAGAAGTCTGTAGAGGTCAAGTCAGTGAATCAGTGCAGGTGTCTGGGGTTACGGGGAGAAGGCAGGAGAATGGGGTTAGGAGGGAGAGATAGATCAGCCATGATTGAATGGCGGAGTAGGCTGGATGGGCCGAATGGCCTAATTCTTCTCCTATCACTTCTGACCTTCTGACCTTATCTGACACTTCTTAAAAAGAGAGTGTGCAGGCAAATAGTAGAGAGAGAAAAGACATTGAAACCGTTATTGCTGAGCTGTTCATAGGGAACAAGGAGAAAAACACACACACCCACACAAGTTGCCCGTTATACATTCCATTGACACTATGCGGAAACAGGCCCTTTGGCCCACAGGGTCCGCGCCGACCAGTGATCCCCGCACACTTATAGCCCTGTCCCACTGTACGAATTCATTCAAGAAGCTCTGCCCGAGTTAAAATACAAGTAAGATTAAAGGAGAACTTACCAGTGCAAAGTTTGATCCTTATTTTATGAGGAGTGACGTTGAGGGATTATGTGAAGAAGCCCCGCCAGGCGCATGCGCATCATACTTCAAAGCAGCGGCGTGAAAACAGAAAACAAATAGCTGAAGTAACATAGTGAGGCTCATAGAAGACTAGAACTACCAGATGATCTCTTAGATTATGAGGGTGGGAGCGGAGGGCACGTAATCCCTCAACGTCACTCCTCATAAAATAAAGATCAAACTTCGAACTGGTAAGTTCTCGTTTAATCTTACTATTTTACTTCGGAGTCACGTGAATGACTGCGTGACGATTTCAAAGCTCTGTATTTTCATGCCGTGGATGCACGCCACACGACAATCTGCTTCGGTTGACACAGAAGGGAATAAATAATATATTGAACATTGCTTCGAATTATTCAATAACTATTGTTAATAATAACAACCCCAGGAATAACCCCTCTGTCTCAGGGGAAATTCCAAACAATGATAGAAAACAAAGCAAATGAATTAAATGGAACCCAAAACAGCATGCCCAAACCGTGGCACGGTCTGTACAGGTTTGTCAGAAAATTGGGAAAATGTTGCTTCTCTAGACCATCCTGCGGCCTCGAGGATTTGGTCTAGCGGCACGTCCTGAGCCTTCGCCGCGGAGGTTGATGCCGCCCTGGTGGAGTGAGAGGTAAAGACAGGAATGTCGACTCCAGCATAATTGAGAACCTGTTTCAACCATCTAGGGTACAAAAAAGGCTGGAGAAACTCAGCGGGTGCAGCAGCATCTAAGGAGCGAAGGAGATAGGCGACCTTTCGGGTCGAGACCCTTCTTCAGACTGGTCAGGGATCAGGGAAACGAGAGATATAGACGGTGATGTGGAGAGATAAAGAACAATGAATGAAAGATATGCAAAAAAGTATCGATGATAAAGGGAACAAGCCATTGTAAGCTGTTTGTGGTGTGAAAATGAGAAGCTAGTGCGACTAGGGTGGGGGAGGGAGATAGAGATAGAGGGAATGCCAGGGCCTGAGGGCTGAGGGAGAGGTGGGAAGGGGAGGAGACAGCAAGGGTTAACAGAATTGAGAAAATTCAATGTTCAAGCCCAGAGGATGCAGACTCCCCAAGCGGAATATGAGGTGCTGTTCCTCCAGCTTGCGGTGTTGTTCACTCTGGCCGTGGAGGAGGCCCAGGACCGAGAGGTCGGATACGGAATGGGAGGGGGAGTTGACCATCTAGAAATAGTTTGTGCTGACACTCTTTTATATGGCTTTTTGTGACTAATGAGCAGTCCTGTCTCAGAACCTCTGAGACTCCTTGTTACCTTAATATATTGGCTTAAGTGTTTAACTACATATAACATTTGGTCAACAGGATAGGCTTTAAACGTCAGCTTGGTTCTGGCCTGCTTTGACCGGGTCTACTTTGTTTGATTAAAGCATAAATATAGAAGGTAATGTCATTGACAGACAATGCATACAAGGTATTTGTAACAATTCGTTCCAGCTGTGTGGAATCAGCTTCCAGCAGAAGTGGTGGAGGCAGGATCGATTTTAACATTTAAAAGTAAAGTGGATAGGTATATGGACGTGAAGGGAATGGAGGGGTATGGTCTGAGTGCAGGTAGATGGGACTAGGGGAAAACAAATGGTCGGCACGGACTGGAAGGGCCGAGAGGGCCTGTTTCCGTGCTGTAATTGTTATATGGTTATATGGTTAATTGTAATGTTTGTACACATTGTGCTGAACCAGCGCTATTAGCATAACCACAGCAAGAGTTAATCTCTTCGTAAATAATGAAGTAATTGGAGCCCATTGCCGAAGCAGTGTGAGAACAAGACTGATATCCCAGATTTCTGTATAGCGAGGTTTCGGAGGGTTTTTATTAAAAATTCCTCATAAATCGCGATACTAACGGATGAGATCCGATAGGATGTTGTTCTGAAGACTGCCCTAAATAAGAGGACAACGCACTCCGAGCGCTGGTAATGGCACTATAACGCAGGTGCTCATCAAAATGCAACTTAGCAAGGAACTCCAACACATCACATATGCTTGCATTATGATAAGACATATAGGATTGTACACAGAAACAGTTCCCATTTCTTTATGTGAACCATATATTGTTTTTTGAGTGCTATTTCACCAGCCTGCAGTGAGAACCTCCATGGCCCTGTTCGACAATCCAAGTCCTTGGAATTGTCTGGTCAGAACCTGCAGACCAACAATTAATACGGTCATGTAAAGGGTGACTTTCTCCTGTAACCGGATGCACCAACAAATTACTGCAGCTGGGAATCATCATGAATGGCTGAACCATCATTGGAAGCACTAATGGGAACCATGGTTGTGTTGGCCAATCTGGGACCACCAAAACGCCTGTGGCGGAGTCTCGCTCTATTGTGGTGAGGCATTTTGGGATGAAAAAATGGAGGAATTGCATAAAATTTTAGTGCCCCCAATGTAACGAGACTGCATCCATGGCAACTGCACCTGGATCTGGCTCCCATGAAACATATTTAGGCAACTGATGATGTAATCTGGATGGAACAGATCAATGGCTGGCAACCCAAATCGAGTGACAATTGTGTGACAAAGTTTAGAATTGAACATCCACTCTATATTGGCATGAAACGTACTCGACCTATGGTCGGCCACCACATTAGCTATAGGTGGTGAATAAATGGCTGAAACGCAGATATGCCTTGACATACACCAATGCCACATGACGGTACCCAGTTAACACATGATACTGATCGTGCTCCTCCCATATGATTAATATATGCCACTGCTGTGGTGTTATCAATCTGGAGTTGAATGGGTAAATCCTTCATTGAGGAGCAATATGCCTTTACCCATAAAATGCCCCCAAGAATGCGAAATAATTTATCCCGTGTGTGTGATGAATCAACCCTTCGTGTTCATGCCAGCTACCCCCACAGCTAGACCCGGTGTCCGTAGCCCCCCATCTGAGAGCACTGACATCAGTCTGGAAGATTAGTGAAGGGTCTAGTACACAAAATGTTATTTGTAGCTAGATTAACATTAACAATCCACCACTGCAATTCTGCGAGAGCTGTGGTTGGTAACTGCATCACCTGATCAAAATGGCCTGCACTCGATTTTAGTGCTAGTTCTCGTGCTCTCTGCAAATGTTGATAATGCAAAGGCCCGAATGTACTGCAGGAACCTGCTACCCATCTCCCAAGGGCCTTAGCAACTTCTCGGATGGAGGGATAAGGTTTTTGTGGGAGGCAAGTACAGACATCAACAACATCCACAACCTTGGCTGTTGGTAATGTTACTGTCATAGCAACGGAATTAATAAGAAACCCCAAATACTCAATATTTTGGGTTGGCTGTAACTTGGACTTAGTTGGATGGAGCAACCCCTAATGACTCAAGCACATTTTTTGGTTGCTGCAACCGATTCTTCAGCTGACTCTTTAGTGTTGCTGATAATTAAGATATCAGCTAAATAAGCCATTACAATGTGATTATGGGCCCTCAATAGCCCCAGCACAGGTTTTAACAATAAATAGCCTGGGTGCTGAACTTAATCCATGAGTCAATGCTTTGTATTGCCACAGCTGTCCCATCCAATTAAATTTCAAGTACATGCGATAATGAGCATGAATTGACAGTGAATAATACACATCTTGCAAATCAATAGTTGTCACATAACAGCCCTGTGATAGCAGCTGTTTAGCAGTAACAAAGGTGTCCAGTTTAAATTCCTATAGAGAACTGAACTGAAGAATTTAAGTGATTGAGGACGAGAATGGCTCTACAACACCCATCTTTTGGAGATTTGGGGAAATTGTGGAGGATGATTAATGGCTTTATCAATCACCATTGTTTACCTGTTCAGGCTCTTGAGCAGAAAACACCCACATTTTATTAGGCTTGCGCTGTTGAGGTGGATCTATCCCTGAGATAAACTCAATGGTAGACGTGAGACAGTATTTAGTATAAACATATCATACATTATACTGCATCATTCATTAGAAAACATTTGTAATCAACCTCCAATTGGAGATTGGCCACCAGAACTTTATCGTTAAGAAAAGTCCCTGTACCTCTACAGTTGACCTGTAAAGCTGTTGTCTGCTCATATTGGGATTGTAGCCGGTCTGTCTCGGTGGGTACCCTCGTTGCCCCACTGGCCTGCCCCTGCTGAGCCCAGCCCCTGGATCTGACCTTCAGTATTAACCCAGGGTTGCGAATAGGTGGCCTCGAAATGCTTGACTACATTAAGCCAATTGCTTTGGCCTCATCATGAATTTCACGAATTTTCATGACAAGGTCCATTCCAAACCATATTTCAGGCGTTTGTACATTAATCGCCCTACATAGAGCAGCAAATTTTTGGTTTAGTGTTGGCCTGATGGCGATATTCCCTGATGCAATTTCCTGAAAAATGCATTGCATAAAATACCCAACATATATGTGTGAGTTTGAGGAATGATTGTCCCTTGGACGATAGTGCCAAATGCAGTAATTGCTGCAGCCACCAGTTGGAAGACATGTTAACACCAAACATCTGTCCCGTCAAAGAAGGATTCATGGGTGCCCAGAACCTGGGTCACCATAGGCACTTTCAGTAATGCACATTAAACAGGTGTCTCATATTTGTTTGCAGTCACTTGCATCATATCTTGCTGGAGCTGGTGAGGTACTACATAATTGATACTGCTGGGAAAGGATTGTTCCATTGACTCACCAGTCCCCTCCGGAAAAGCAACTCAGTGCCATTTCCGAGACACCCGGAGCATGGCTCTTGTGCGCGCTGGTGTTTGCACACAAGCAGGGACACCAGCATCAGGGTCAGCTGCAACCTGCCCGCTTCTCCCATCATATAGTAGGGAGGCATCCTCCAGTCCTAAACAAGGCGCTGGAAGGAACCCCAATATATGGTCCCTCCATATGTTGGTCTTGGTATGGCCCTCTTGGACAGCACTGGCCCTTGGACCCTTATGTAATGAAGGTTGGAGCATCAGCTGCATGTTCCCATCCTCCCCCACAGTCTTGTATGATCAGGGGAAGAGTCACCATTGTCGTCAGAGAACCCAGGTCTGTGACTTTATATTTGCCTTTTCATGGCTAGGAGCAGCCTCAGTCTGCTTAGTACCCTTGGAAAATAAACAGATGGACCAGGCTCATTCTGAATCAAAATTCCAGTTGGCCTGCCTTTTGTAAATGGAGCTAGTGGTGAAGATTAGCGCGCTATCTTAACTGCTGCTGGTAAAACGGCACCCGGCATCGGAACCGGCGTTGCCGCGCTTATCTCCCGACCCGATCAAATTGGCGAATTCCTGGACCCACGCTAAGACGGATCTTCCGAAGTGACAGCTCCAACTCCCCACTCCTACTGACAGCTCGAGCCAGCTTTACGGAGGGGAAATACTTCTTGGTAAAGGTTGTAAAAACACTTGCCTTAGAAGTTCCTACTTATCGCTGGTGGAGCTGTGCCCTCCAGCCCGTTCAGTACGACTTAGTGGCTCATAACGCTAACGGCAGGTACTCGGGAAACGTGGTAAGCTTGTGAAGACGCGTGAAGATTTTTCAACATGTTGAAAAATGTCCACGAGGCCCCCCGAACGGCCATTACCGTAAATCCCCGAGTTTGAATCAGGGGAAACTCGGGAGAACTCTTGGAATGACCTCGTACGGTGGGACCGGGCTTTAACACTATCCTACGCACACTGGGACAATTTTTGCATTTACCAAGCCAAGGTAGGTCGTCAAGTCACGTTTTATTAGTCACTCGCTTTTTATGTGTCACTTGCACTTAAAGTGAAAATACCTGCACGTCTTTGGAGTGTGGGAGGAAACCGAAGATCTCGGAGGAAACCCACGCAGGTCACGGGGAGAACGTACAAACTAGTTCGATCCTAACCACGGCTGCTGTCTGTACGGAATGTGTACGCTCTCCCCCCCGGGTTTTCTCTGGGTGCTCTGGTTTCCTCCCAAACTCCAACAGGCCTGAAGGCTAATTTGGCTGTGGTACACATTGTAAATTGCCCCTTGTGTGTGTGTGCCGGGTCTCCGGTTGCATTCGCTGTAAGGCAGCAACTCTACCCTTCACCTCTATAGATCCTTGCTGCTGGGTCCAACAAAAACTAAAAACCAAGTTTTAGAACAACTTACTCCTTATTAACAATTGAGTAATTTAAACATGTCTGAAAACCATTGACCTAATAACTTCTCATTTACTTTGCTATTTCAACGTATGACCTTAAACAAACTGACTTGGACTCAGATATTACCACATGAATGAATTGGCCAGATTGAAGCAAGTGAATATCCATGCTGGCCACAGTGGCATATTGAGGCTGGTCTCATTTGCCTGCATGTGGTCCATATCCCACTAAACCCTTTGTCTCCATATATCTGTCGAAAAAAATGCCTGTTAAATGTCACCAATGTATCCGCAAATTGGCCATCATATCTGCAAATGTAATTGGAGATCTGACAAGATGAAGCAGGAGATTATAGGTTTATATGTTCCATGTGACAGAGATCGATTGTCACAACGAGACAATGGGCCATTATCGCTGTATTATGTGACTTCCATATTGGGAAGTGCAAACCAAATGGCAAGTCATTCGATATGAACCGGTTCAGGACATTTTTACGAGGCATTTTATGATGTTGTCTTTCACCTCAAAAATGAGACAATCAATTAAAAAGAGAAACATTTGCAAGTCAAGTCAAGAGAGTTTATGGTCATGTGTCCCAGATAGGACGATGACATTCTTGCTCTGCCTCAGCACAACAGTTGACCTTTATAATAGAGGGTTTGGGAGCGGAGGGCACGTAATCCCTCATCGTAACTCCTCATAAAATAAAGATCAAACTTCAAACTGGTAAGTTCTCATTTAATCTTACTATTTTACTTCGGAGTCACGTGAGTGACTACGTGAAGATTTAAAAGCTCTGTGATTTCATGCCCTGGAACGAGTCCATGCGCACACACTGCCATTATGAGAAATGGAGGAGTGTGTTAACGTATTTCAGACATGAAACTGCTGAAAAACAAAAGGTATTTATTCCACAATACCAAACAATAATGTCCCTACATCGGGGAAATTATAAAACAGAACTTAATATTTTTTCCGCAAACGTCTCAGGTGCGGCCACGGGTTTATTGTAAAGCCGCTGAAAGGTTTTTTCAATACTCCAACCCGCTGTTGCAAGGATGTGGTCCATTGGAACTTCCATCATCCTTGCTGCCGATGTGGATGCAGCCCTGGTGGAGTGAGATTTAAATACGTTAGTGTCCACCCCTCTGCACCTAATACCACCCTTAACCATCTGGAAATGGTTTGCACGGTGACTCCATGGTGAGGGCGTTTGTGGCTAATGAGCAAAGCCCTCTCCATGCCCCTGAGAATCTTAGTGACCTCTGTGTAGCGTAAAATGTGGGTCACGACACATAGATGGTAATCTACGGGATAGGCCAGGAAATCCAATTTTTGGCCAGATGACCCAGGCCTGTCTTGCTTGAGTAACCCCTGTATAAAGAAAGTTACCTTGCTATTGGTTATGTTCATGGCGTCCATCCTTAGCTTATGGAGGGACTGGACCCGTTGTGCCGTTACGAGTGCCATCAGCATGACCATTTTGTAGGTCAGTTTGTCCAATGAAAGAGACGTTATTGGTGCCCACCCTCGGAGCATGGTTAATACAATGCTGATATCCCAAGTCTGGGAATATCTGGGCCTGGGGGGATTGGAATTAAATATACCCCTCATTAATTTTGACACCAAAGGGTGAGATCCCACTGCAAGGTGATCGCACCCTCGCCCAAGATAGTTAGATGGGGCACTCCTGGCACAGTTGATGGCACTATAGTAAAGTAAAGTAAAGTAAAGTATCCTTTATTGTTATTCAGACCTTTTGGTCTGAACCAAATGTCGTTGCCTGCAGTCATACATATAATAAAAAACAAAACACACAATAAACACATATTTAACATCCACCACAGTGAGTTCACCAGGCACCTCCTCACTGTGGTGGATGGCAAAAATCTTAAAGTCTTTGTCTTCTTCCCTCCTTGTTCTCCCTCTGCGCCGAGGCGATCCAGGCCTCCGATGTTGTCGTCCACTAGGCCCGCGGCCGAGCCTCCGAAGCCGGGCAGCTGTCGCCAGAACGCTGGAACCCCGCCACAGCTCTGAATCAGGGTCCAGCGCTGGAACGCTGGAACGCTGGAGCACCGCAGCTCTGAAGCCGGGTCGCCGCTGGAGCACCGCAGCTCTGAAGCCGGGTCGCCGCTGCTGGAAGCTGGAAGGCCGCCATAGCTCCGAGGCCGCCAGCTCCGCCATTAGGCCTCAGCACAGACGGAGACGGACACGGGGGACACGGCAAGAAAAGCCGCACCCCCCCGAAGGGAGAGACTAAAACCCTGTTTCTCCCCCCCTCCCCCTCCCCCCCCCCCCCCCCCCCCCCCTACACGGCCTAATAAACCAAAATTCTCACTAAAACAGGCACAAGAAGACAAAATAAAAAACAGACGGACTGCAGGTGAGCCGCAGCTGCCAGGCAGCGCCGCCACTTCCGGAATAGGAGCATGATAAGCACCATGGTGCACCATTGAGCACCGTAGCTCAAACCCTCATCCCGTAGCTCAAACCCTCATCCCGTAGCTCAAACCCTCATCCCGTAGCTCAAACCCTCATCCCGCAGCTCAAACCCTCATCCCGTAGCTCAAACCCGCATCCCGTAGCTCAAACCCTCATCCCGCAGCTCAAACCCGCATCCCGTAGCTCAAACCCTCATCCCGTAGCTCAAACCCTCATCCCGTAGCTCAAACCCTCATCCCGTAGCTCAAACCCTCATCCCGTAGCTCAAACCCTCATCCCGTAGCTCAAACCCTCATCCCGTAGCTCAAACCCTCATCCCGTAGCTCAAACCCTCATCCCGTAGCTCAAACCCTCATCCCGTAGCTCAAACCCTCATCCCGTAGCTCAAACCCTCATCCCGTAGCTCAAACCCTCATCCCGTAGCTCAAACCCGCATCAAAATGAAGGCTTGCCAGGAACTCCAGCACTTCCGTGATGGTGGCTGTGCCATATGTGGTGTTCGTTTTTGAGCAAAACACCTCCCATTTCTTCACGTATGTGAGGTACTGTCATCTGGTGGACTCCCTGCATGATGCTGTGATGACATTGATTGTTCGGTCCGAGAGTCCATAGTCCAGAAGTGGCCTTTTCAAACCCTGCAAACCAACAGGTTTATCCGGTCATGACACGGGTGACTCTCCCCTGTCGCAGGGTGTACCAATAAACTCAGACGTTTATTTATTGGGATGCATGGTTCTGAGACCATGTCCAGTACCACAGGGAACCATGGTTGAGTAGGCCAGTCGGGCACAACCAGAATACCCGATGCGGAGTCTTGTCTAATTTTTGCAAGACCCGACTGATGAGGCAGAATGGGGGGAAATGCATAGAAAAACAAATTCCCCCAGTGTCCCATGCAACATATTTTGATATTTGGTGATTGAGTCTGGATGCAAGAAGGTCGATATCAGGTGTTCCATACCGATCTACAATGTCGGCAAACACTTTGCGGTCCAACATCCATTCGGTGTTGTCATTAAATTTGCGTGACCTGGTGTCCGCCACTGTATTTAGCCTACCTGGAAGGTAAGTGGCTGATATCCAAATGTTACTTTCTAGGCACCAGTGGCAGATTGTATTGACCAATTCGTTACAGGATATCGACTTTATTCCACCCATATGATTGATATAAGCCACCACAGTGGTATTGTCAATCTGTAAATGTACATGCAGATGGTGCATGTCCGAACAGTAAGCCCAGAGTCCATGAAATGCTCCCAGCATTTCTAGATAATTAATTCCTAGTGCCGGAAGTAGAGTTAATTCATGTGCACTCCATCTACCACCACAACTGGAGGTGGTATTAGTTGCTCCCCAACCTTTTGCACTGGCATCAGTTTGTAGTATAACCGAGGGATTAGTCGAGCATTGTCTATCCACCATTGTAATTCCAATTTTGCTTTCCCTGGTAATTGCATTGGCCTGTCAAAATGGCCCGCATGGTGCTCCAGTGCCGCTATTTTTGCCCTTTGTAGATTTTGGTAATATAGTGGGCCAAATTTGTAGGTTTTGGTAATGTAGTGGGCCTGTAAAAGCAGCCACTAGCTTCCCAATCACTCTGGCTACTTGCCGAATAGATGGTTTCCTGATGCTAAAGCTGGTTTTAATAATTTGGTAAACAGTCTGGGCGCTGATGACAATCCATTAGGTAGTGCTTTGTACTGCCAGAGCTGCCCCATCCAGACAAATTTCAAATATCTGCAATGATCCATGTCTATTGGTACTGAATAGTATGCATCCTTTAGGTCGATGCAAGCCATGGAGTATCTTTTGGAAATTAGCTGTTTGGCCGTGACAAAGGTTTCCATTTTGAAATGGGCATACAGCACAAAAGTATTCAGTTCAGTCAAATCTATGATGATGCGGCATCCGCCGTCTTTTTTATTTTTAGTGAAAATGTTCGATACAAACTCATGAGACTCTCTTTTAGTTTTCTCATTTACCCATTTTGAAATTAGTCTTAGAAGTTCAGCATGACCTTCTGTCTTTTCTTTCTGTGAAAGTACAAATTTCCGACTAGGCATATGCTGAACAGGAGAGGGGAGTTCGTGAACAAATTCAATTTTATATCCCTTGTTTCTTGTGGTGTGGAGGCGCTGTGGTGTAGAGGCGCTGTGGTGTGGGGGTGGCACATCTTCCAAGAAGGCCGTGCTGGCCCATGGTCTAAAAAAGACCATTGAGCAGGTTGTAAAAGAAGGAACTGCAGATGCTGGAGAATCGAGGGTACACAAAAGGCTGGAGAAACTCAGCGGGTGCTGCAGCATCTAAGGAGCGAAGGAGATAGGCGCCGTTTTGGGTCGAGACCCTTCTCAGACTGTCCGGCCTTCGAGCTTACACCAGCAGGTGATCTATCGCTGTAGCGTTGTCTGCTGGTGGATGCATAGGGGTGCTTAGGGCGGAATATGAGGTGCTGTTCCTCCAACTTGCCGAACACCTTCGCTCGGTCCGCATTAACCAACCCGACCTCCCGGTGGCTCAGCACTTCAACTCCCCCTCCCATTCCGTATCCGACCTCTCGGTCCTGGGCCTCCTCCACGGCCAGAGTGAGCAACACCGCAAGTTGGAGGAACAGCACCTCATATTCCGCTTGGGGAGTCTGCATCCTCTGGGCTTGAACATTGAATTTTCTCAATTCTGTTCCTTGCTGTCTCCTCCCCTTCCCACCTCTCCCTCAGCCCTCGGGCCCTGGCATTCCCTCTCTCTCTATCTCTCCCCCACCCTAGTCGCACCAGCTTCTCATTTTCACACCACAAACAGCTTACAATGGCTTGTTCCCTTTATCATCGATACTTTTTTGCATATCTTTCATTCATTGTTCTTTATCTCTCACATCACCGTCTATATCTCTCGTTTCCCTGATCCCTGACCAGTCTGAAGAAGGGTCTCGACCCGAAACGTCGCCTATCTCCTTCGCTCCTTAGATGCTGCTGCACCCGCTGAGTATCTCCAGCCTTTTGTGTAACCCTGATACAGTAGATGAGGTTGGAGGAAGGTGCTAGTGAACCTTGGCCTCACCTGAAAGGGCTGTCGGGGTCCTTGGATGGAGTCGAGGGGGGTGGTATAGGGACAGGTGTTGCATCTCCTGCCGTTGACAATAGAAAATAGACAATAGACAATAGGTGCAGGAGTAGGCCATTCGGCCCTTTGAGCTAGCACCGCCATTCAATGTGATCATGGCTGATCATCCCCAATCAGTACCCTGTTCCTGCCTTCTCCCCATATCCACTGACTCCACTATTTTTAAGAGCTCTATCTAGCTCCCTCTTGAAAGCATCCAGAGAATCTGCCTCCACCACCCTCTGAAACAGAGAACTCCACAGACTCACAACTCTCTGTGAGAAAAAGTGTTTCCTCGACTCCGTTCTAAATGGCTTACCCCTTATTCTTAAACTGTGGCCCCTGGTTCTGGACTCCCCCAACATCGGGAACATGCTTCCTGCCTCGAGCGTGTCCAAACCCTCAACAATCTGATATGTTTCAAGGTTGCAGGGGAAAGGACCCAGGGAGGGGGTGGTTTGGGTGTGAAGGGACGAGTTGACCAGGGAGTTGCGGAGGGAACGGTCTTTGCGGAAGGCGGAAAGGTGTGGAGATGGGAAGATGTGACGGCCGGGATCCCATTGGAGGCGGAGATCATGTTGAAGGACTACATGTTGTATGCGACGGCTGATGGGGTGAAAAGTGAGGACTTGGTGGGGTTTGTACTGTACATCCTCCCCGTGACCTGCGTGGGTTTTCTCCGGGCGCTCCGGTTTCCTCCCGCACTCCAAAGATGTGCAGGTCTGTATGTTGATTGGCTTTGGTAAAAAATGCCCTCAGTGTGTAGGAGGGGTGGCAGATTGCAATATTCATGTGGTCCGCCCTGTTTCGCACTCATCAGCTCCCGATGTTATCGCCCACGGGGCCCACGGCGCGTGTGTGTGCGCATGCCCGCGCCACGGCTGCCAAGAAATTGTGTTCCCCCCACCCCCCCATGTTTTGATCGCGATTTCCGTGCCTGTCTAAAGCGGAAAACTACAGCTGTGTCCCCGAGGCAAGAGAAGTAGGATGGAAGATTTAATCAGCGGGAGATGGAAGTGTCGCAGATCTGCGAGCTGAAGATCTTTGTGAATGAAATGTAAATGAGGCTTGACCGGGATTCAAAGGCAATGTTGAGTTTGCTGCCAGTGATTCAGCTTTTTGACTGCGGCCCAGAGGAGGGGGGGGGGGGGGGGTGATGGAACTGAGACAAGAGGGAGTCCAGTTCAATATTAACCCTGTGGTCTTTGCGGCCATCGCTCTGTGGCCAAACCCGTTGGGAGGAACCCACAGGACCTGGAGAGCAAGTTTATTTGAGTTTGGCTTTCAGTTTCTCAGTGGGGCTGTGATAGCCAGCACACTCGGGTAAACCGCTCGAGGAGACCTTGGCTTCACGCCCGCCCTCACCACCCCTCTCCCTTTCCTGCCACCCCACCCCCACATTTCCCCACCCGCTTCAACCGGAGACAAACACCCTCCCATCAGCTTCCTGGACAGAAGCTCGCATGGAACTGGCTTCCCGCTACTGCCTGATACAACATCAGTCACTTTGGGCTTATTATTGCTATTAGTGCAGTGTAGGTTCACCAGGTTAATTCCCAGGATGGCAGGACTGACGTATCATGAATCTCAGATGATTGGACAGGCTGGATGCAGGAAACATGTTCCCTATGTTGGGGGGTCCAGAACACACAGTGTAAGAATAAGGGGTCGGCCATTTAGGACTGAGATGAGGAGAAACTGTTTCACCCAGAGAGTTGTGAATCTGTGTAATTCTCTGCCACGGAAGGCAGTGAAGGCCAATTCGCTGGATGTATTCCAGAGAGAGTTAGATTTTACTCTTAGGTTGAACGGAATCAAGGGATATGGGGAGAAAGCAGGAATGGGATACTGATTCTGGATGATCATCCGTGATCATATTGAATGGCGGTGCTGGCACGAAGGGCCGAATGGCCTCCTCCTGCACCTATTGTCTATGTTTCTATGTTTCTATGTCACATTTAGTTTGTAGATACAGTGTGGAAACAGGCCCTTCGGCCCAACCGAGTACATGTCGACCAATGATCATCCGTTCACACTAGATTAGTTTAATACTAGTTTAATCGAGGCTACCCCAACATTCAATCGTGGCTGATCTATCTCTCCCTCCTAACCCCATTCTCCTGCCCTCTCCCCATAACCCCCGACACCCGTACTGATCAAGAATCTATCGATCTTTGTTTTAGCCAGTCTAAGGCACCAGTCCAAACGTCATTGGCCAGGTCTCCCCTTCAATCCGTTTGCTCATTGGAGCAGAATTAGGCCGTTCAGCCCATCGAGACACGGTGGCGCAGCGGTGGAGTCGCTGCCTTACAGCGCTCGCAGCGCCGGAGACCCTGGCTCCATCCCGACTACGGGCGCTGTCTGTACGGAGTGTGCACGTTCTCCCCGTGACCCGCGTGGGTTTTCACCGAGATCTTCGGTTTCCTCCCACACTCCAAAGACGTGCACGTTTGTAGATTAATTGGCTTAGTAAATGCAAAAATGTAATACTAATTTTTATAAAATTTGTATTAAATTTTACTAATTTAGTAAAATGTTATAAATTGCCCAACTTCCAGTATATTCCCTGGTGCACTCTTGGGGAGGTGCAAGGTACGAGGTACTAGGCGTCTGCACCGCCATTCAATCATGGCTCATCTATTTTTCTCCCCCAACCTCTCCTCATTCCTGTCTTCTTGTATTCTTTGACGCCCTTTACTAAAAGAGAACCTGCGATCCTTCACCTTCAAAATACACACTGACGTCCTGCACACCCATCTTTGTCAAACAATCCCACAGATTCACTACTCTCTGGCTAAAGGAATTCTTCCTCATCTCCTTTCCAAATGTACGTCCTTCCATTCGGAGGCTGTGCCCACTGGTCTTAGACTCTCCCACCAGTGGAAACATCCAAGCTCTCCCTGTAGCTGAATCCCTCTAATCCAGGCATCATTCCGGTAAACCTCCTCTGCGCCCTCTCCAGAGACTGGAGATCCTCCCTGTAATTGGGGTGACCAGAACTGAGGCTCTATGAGGCGCTGGTCAGGCCGTGTTTGGAATATTGCGAGCAATGTTGGGCCCCATCTCTGAGGAAGGATGTGCTGGCTCTGGAGAGGGTCCAGAGGAGGTTTACGAGAATGACTCCCAGGAATGAGCGGGTTAACATACGATGAGCATTTGACGGCGCTGGGCCTGTACTCGCTGGAGTTTTGAAGGATGAGGGGAAGGGGCCTCATTGAAACTTACCAAATAGTGAAAGGCCCGGATAGAGTGGATGTGGAGAGGATGTTTCCACCAGTGGGAGAGTCTCGGATCAGAGGCCATAGTTTCAGAATTAAAGGACGGAGATGAGGAGGAATGTGGAATTCCCTGCCTCAGAGGGTGGTGGAGGCCGGTCCTCTGGATACTTTCAGGAGAGAGCTAGACAGGGCTCTTAAAGATAGTGGAGTCGGGGGATATGGGGAGAAGGCAAGAACGGGGAACTGATTGGGGATGATCAGCCATGATCACATTGAATGGCGGTGCTGGCTCGAAGGGCCGAATGGCCTACTCCTGCACCTATTGTCTATTGTCTATTGAATGTCTTTAGTCAGAGGGTGGTGAATCCGTGGAATTCTTTCCCACAGGAGGCTGTGGAGGCCAAGTCAGAGGCAGAGATCGATAGATTATTGATTAGCACGGGTGTCAGGGGTTTATGGGGAGAAGACAGGGGTTAGGAGGGAGAGATAGATCAGCCATGATTGAAACATAGAAACATAGAAAATAGGTGCAGGAGGAGGCCATTCGGCCCTTTGAGCCAGCACCGCCATTCATTGTCATCATTGCTGTTCGTCTCCTATCAATAACCCGTCCCTGCCTTCTCCCCGTATACCTTGATTCCACTAGCCCCTAGAGCTCTATCCAACTCTCTCAAGATGAGATTGAATTGCGGAATAGTGTCGATGGGCTGAATGGCCTCATTCTGCTGCCAACACGTATGACCGTACGATGCTGTGGACGGCAGGCGATACTCCTGGTGCGATTGGCGTAGGAGGGAAGGCAGCGAAGTTTGTACAGATGAGGGGAGAGCGTGCGGCGTTGAAGTGAGCTCACTGACGTGTGTTTGAAGGACGAATGTGGTCGTGGAAAGCTGAAGCAGACCGCTGTTGAGATACTGGTCACAGTCAGTGGGGGTGGGTGGTGAGTGAACTCAGCTGTGGTAATCCACACCGCTGTTTGCTGGGGGAATTGTGCAGTCAGATTTCTCTCTCTCTCTCTCTCTCTACTCCCCCCCCCCCCCCACACCGAAACAAAAATAAAAGTGAAAACGGCCGGTTCTACAGAACAGGCGGCATATTATTTTACAATATGCGGGGAGACTCGCGTGGCTCACTTCCTCCGTGAACAACAGCTGTACAAATGCCACAGGGATTACCTCAGAGCAGTTCTCTCTCCCAGTCCCCCGTCCCCCCCCCTCCCTCCGCCCGCTTCCGACACACGGCCTCGCCGGTGAGTTAACCCCCGCTCTGCCCCTCTTCAACCCCGCCTGCCAGCTACAGACAAACGATGGCAGACACGAGGCGGTGGGGTAAGGGGCCTGTCCCACGGCGATTTTGTTCGGTGACTGCCGGCGTCGTGTTAGGGTCACTTGCGCCAACAAGCTGGATGCTGCCCTCAACAACGCCCTGCGGCCGTCTCCGGATGCCCACGAGCCACCCAGTAAACCAACTGCCCGTCCTCAGCCAACATCAGACGAGGAGCAGCCACGCTGGCCCTCTCTCGGAAGGCACAGACCAGTGAGTCCCACCTCCTCCATCAGATCGTCACGGAGACACCACGACGAGTGCGCCTCAGGTCACGGCGCCCCTTTGCCACGTGAGCCCAAGAGCTGCTCGGCACAACACCGGCTGGCGCTTCTAACGCCGCCTGGGTCAAGACCAGATGGAGAGACCAGTGGAAGTCAGCGGAACCATCTAGGCTTCGATGACCCCATGGACGTCCCTGGCCAGGACCTGCCCCCAAAGCAGTGGACAACCCTCACCGCTCGAGGACAGGCGTTGGACTCTATGGGTAGCGACGAAGAGGTGGGGCCTCGTGTACAGCGAGCGCCTGCTGCGAGTGTGGGGACCCAACACAGACAGTGGAGCACAGAGTCACCAGCTGCCCCAAACACCGGCCACCCAATGGTGAACGAGGTCTGATTGACCTGGACGATGACACGTTGGCCTGGCTCGTCTCAACGGAGCTGCAGGTCTAAACGAGGAGGAGGAGGAGGAGGAGGAGGAGGAGGAGGAGGAGGAGGAGGAGGAGGAGGAGGGTCGCCGAAAGATTCTGAATATTTTCAAAAATCCATCGGCGACCAAAGAAAATGTTGTGACACTTGAAAACACACCGCGTGTCAACACGTCATCACCGCCGCGTATTTCCGGTGACCTGATACGTCAGTCAATGATGCCGGCAGTCGCCGAATAACTCACCAAGTGGGACAGGCCCTCTACTCAGCGGGTCGTGGAATCGTAGTGTCTCAATCCTAGAGTCACAGACCCATAGACCCATAACGTTATAGAGTCATCCATCATGGTCACAGAGTCATACGTCATAGTGTCACAGAGACAGTTATAGTTATCCAATACGATACGATGTGGTAAGATAGAACTTTATTGATCCCAGGAGGGACATTGATCTGCCAACAGTCATAGCAACACAAAATACATGAAACATGAAATTAAAGTGACGAGGGGAAAGGATTGGGGATGTGTAGCCTGACATATTAGAAACATATAAAATAGAAAATGCAGGAGGAGGCCATTCGGCCCTTCGAGCCAGCACCGCCATTCAATGTGATCATGGCTGATCGTCCCCAATCAATAACCCGTGCCTGCCTTCTCCCCATATCTCTTGATTCCACTAGGCCCTAGAGCTCTATCTAACTCTCTCTTAAATCCATCCAGTGATTTGGCCTCCACTGCTCTCTGTGGCAGGGAATTCCATAAATTCACAACTCTCTGGGTGAAAAAGTTTTTTCACTTAAAGTCTTAAATGACCTCCCCTTTATTCTAAGACTGTGGCCCCTGGTTCTGGGCTCGCCCAACATTGGGAACATTTTTCCTGCATCTAGCTTGTCCAGTCCTTTTATAATTGTACATGTTTCTATAAGATCCCCCTCATCCTTCTAAACTCCAGTGAATACAAGCCTAATCTTTTCAATCTTTCCTCATATGACAGTCCCGCCATCCCAGGGATCAATCTTGTGAACCTACGCTGCACTGCCTCAATCACAAGGATGTCCTTCCTCACATTAGGAGACCAAAACTGTACACAATATGATGTTTTTCCAGTCAGCTAGTTGGTGATCCAGGACACCAATGGAGCATCCAGCAGCATCTTTGTCAGTTTGCTCCATAGCAGCGCAGTGCTGAAACACTGGAGAAGTAAAAAAAACCTGACTCTCACAGTGCTTGCCGGCGTCTCCAGGTGAGCACTAGAACGATGAAGCGGGTGGATGATTGTGTCCGCAAACCCCCATCTTTTCTTGCTAAACGAACTGCAGGAGGTCCAGGTAGGGTTTGACCAGGGGTCCCAGGTGAGTGGGCAGCAGCGTCACCGCTCCTCACAGTTATAGAGCCACAGTAGAGTTATGGAACCTCTGGGGTCAGCAGGCTGAGATCAGCCATGATTGAATGGCGCAGTACTGAATGGGCCGAATGGCCCAATCCTGCTCCTATAACTTGTGAACACGTGAATCTGGAGCCTCCTTGTCTAGCAATGTTACAACATTTTGAGATTTTAAAAAACAAGTCTGCAATTTATCCCATCAGATAAAGCATAAAAAGAAGTTTAATTTGACACCTAATTCACTTTCATATCTTCAGTATTAAAAAAGTCGAGGCCATTTTCATACTCGGTAATTAGCATCCTGTTCCCTATTGCTTTTCCATTGACTTAACACAAAAGCTGTGATCGAGGACAGTCAAAAGCCCATAACTTTCTTAAAAATTAAGAGAACTGAAAGAAATTTTCAGTTATTATAGATTGAAGCATTCTGAAACAAATATGAAACAATCTTACTTGGATGACCTGAAATTAAAGCATATAATTAGCTAGTTACCCAATTGTAGCTAATTACAAAATTCAATTACTAGATCTAAACATCTATCAATTTCTTAAGAAAATATTAACATTTTTTTTAGACCTAAGTGTCCAAATAACATTCACACAAGAATTCACAATATAACATTATTTTAAATCTAATTGTCATGAATTTATAGGTCAAATTGAAGGAATTTAGTGTTTAATGCCCATAAATTAATGGGCATTTAAATCAGCTTGCGTGTGGGATTTTCTGGAACGCGATGGATTGGAACATTGCGGTTGCGGTGAATTTGAACCCCATATCGGCAGGAAAAATACTGCCGGTTCATATGTGGAATAAATCACCGTTTCGCAACATGAAATGTTGATTAAGGTCATCTGAACAAGCAAGTTTATATGTAAAAATAACCAGCTTTCACTTACCCGTCCCCTACGTAAAATCCGTCCCCGTTGGCGCCGTTCACGGCATTAGGAGCTAATTTTTATTTTACTGCAGCGATGAAATAGTCGGGCTATTTATTTAAAAAAATGAACATACCGGCAGTCGGAACGAATCTCCAGGAATAGATCGCACTCCGACAAACGAAAGCTCCGGATGGCAAGGGGAAAACCGGATTTTAATCCCGCCCCCCCCCTTAAAGGCGCCAAAGTCGCGCACACGGCCAGCGGCAGAACTGCAGCGCCGCTGAAGGTAAGTTTTGTAACATACCTACATTGTTGTCTGGTATTCTATTTCATTCTTCACATGTTTAAGTTATAATGTCTTATTCTTACATGTTTACTGTATGTCATGTTGTAACTTGCGGGCGGAGCACCAGGGCAAATTCCTTGTATGTGAACATACTTGGCCAATAACATTTATTCAATTCAATTCAATTCCGTTCAATGGACCATAAGTGGACTTCACCTTTCCTCGCTGGCTTTCATCCATCTTTTTGGGTATTTTTCATTCATTTTTTCTACTGTACTTACCTTTTAATAACTCTCGGTTCCCCCCCTCTCCCCTGACTCTCAGTCTGAAGAAGGGTCTCCACCCACGAAACAAGGAACTGCCGATGCTGGCTCATACCACAAGAAACCGGAGCAACTCAGCGGGTCAGGCAGCATCTCCGGACAACAAGGATAGGTGACGAGACCCTTCTTCAGGCCTGTGCATGTCACCCATCCATGTTCTCAATAGTCACTACTCGAGGGTGCTTTATTTCTCGCCTGTGCGACTGTGCAGTGACATTTTTCTTGCATATATTACCCATGCGGGCACCGAGAGTTTTGGCGTCATTATTCCAAGTCCAAAGTCCGTGAAGAAAGCGAATTGCATGTTGGCCTTTATAACAAGAGGAGTTGAGTACAGGAGCAAAGAGGTCTTTCTGCACTTGTACAGGGCCCTAGTGGGACCACACCTGGAGTATTGTGTGCAGTTTTGGTCCCCTAATTTGAGAAAGGCCATTCTTGCTATTGAGGGAGTGCAGCGTAGGTTTACAAGGTTAATTCCCGGGATGGCGGGACTGTCATATGCTGAGAGAATGGAGCGGCTGGGCTTGTACACTCTGGAGTTTAGAAGGATGAGAGGGGATCTTATTGAAACATACAAGATTATTAAGGGTTTGGACACGCTAGAGGCAGGAAACATGTTCCCGATGTTGGGGGAGTCCGGAACCAGGGGCCACAGTTTAAGAATAAGGGGTAAGCCATTTAGAACGGAGACGAGGAAACACTTTTTCTCACAGAGAGTTGTGAGTCTGTGGAATTCTCTGCCTCAGAGGGCGGTGGAGGCTGGTTCTCTGGATACATTCAAGAGAGAGCTAGATAGGGCTCTTAAACATAGTGGAGTCAGGGGGTATGGGGAGAAGGCAGGAACGGGGTACTGATTGGGGATGATCAGCCATGATCACATTGAATGGCGGTGCTGGCTCGAAGGGCCGAATGGCCTACTCCTGCACCTATTGTCTATTGACCGACGAGCCTTTGGACGTGTTCTCTTTCTGCCTACCGATGGGTTCCTTGTTCCACCGGAGACCGCGGTTGGTGAGCCGTCTACCGGGCGAGTTCTCCGAGTTCTCCACAGATGCTGCCTGACCCGCTGAGTTACTCCAGCACTCTGTGTCCTTTGCATCGACCAGCTCCTGTCGTCCCTTGTTTCTGCATCAAGACTATGTTGTCTATGTCACAAGAGAGGGTGGCCACGGGGGGGCAGCGGTAGAGTCGCTGCCTTACAGCACTTAAAACGCCGGAGACCCAGGTTCAATCCCGACTACGGGCGCTGTCTGTACGGAGTTTGTACGTTCTCACCGCGACCTGCGTGGGTTTTCTCCGAGATCTCCGCTTTCCTCCCACACTCCAAAGCGTGCAGGTTTGTAGGTTAATTGGCTTGGGATAAATGTAAAACTGTTCCGTGCGTGCGTGTGTGTGTGTGTGTGCGTGTGCGTGTGCGTGCGTGTGCGTGCGTGTGCGTGCGCGTGCGTGTGCGTGTGCGTGTGCGCGTGTGTGTGCGTGTGCGTGCGTGTGTGTGTGTGTGTGTGTGTGTGTGTGTGTGTGTGTGTGTGTGTGTGTGTGTGTGCGCGCGTGTGTGTGCGTGCGTGCGTGCGTGTGTGTGTGTGTGTGTGTGTGTGTGTGTGTGTGTGTGTGTGTGTGTGTGTGTGTGCGCGTGTGTGCGTGTGTGTGTGTGTGTGTGTGTGTGTGTGTGTGTGTGTGTGTGTGTGTGTGTGTGCGTGTGTGTGCGCGTGTGTGTGTGTGTGCGTGCGTGTGTGTGTGTGTGTGTGTGTGTGTGTGTGTGTGTGTGTGTGTGTGTGTGTGTGTGTGTGTGTGTGTGTGTGTGTGTGTGTGTGTGTGTGTGGGATGGTGTTAGTGTGCGGGGGGGTCGCTGGTCGGCGCGGACTCGGTGGGCCAAAGGGCCTGTTTCCCCGCTGTATCTCTAAACTAAACTAAATTAAAAGGATGAGAGAATAGAACATAGAACAGTACAGAAGATAGACACAAAATACTGGAGTAACTCAGCGGGACAGGCAGCATCTCTGGAGAGAAGGAATGGGTGACGTTTTGGGCCGAGAGGGAAACGAGAGATAGACGGTGATGTAGAGAGATGTAGAACACATTGAAGGGAAAACGTGTAAAAAAAGTAACGATGATAAAGGAAACTAGAAAATAGCAGATTGTTGCTGTCGGTATTTTCTTGCCACGTTCGAGTTTTCCTTTGCCTTCCTTTTCATTTCCTGAACGGCTACTACGCTTTTGGATCTGAGCTTTCCAACATCTTTCTCTGGAGAAGTGGGGGAGCAGATGAGGAAGGAAGCTGGGGGTTTGCAGCTGTGAACATCCTGCAATGAATCCCTGGCACATGAGAAATTAATAGAAGCCATTCACGGCGCCTTCAACTGATCCAGCAGCCGCACGCAGTCACGGTCATAAGGTCATAGGAGCAGAATAAGGCCCATCATTCCATCAAAATATCATAAGGTCATACGTGATAGAATCAAGTACACAGGACAAGATGTTAAGACGTCCCTTGTGCCAGTAGGTGGGGAGCACGACGCTCAACATCGGGGGGGCGGGGGGGGGGGGGGTACGTATACGTATATCTTGGCCTGGGTAACCTTCAGGACAGCTGGGCACAGGACACATCATCAGTAGTGTACCCTTGCATCACTGGGTGTTTCAGCCATTTAACACTATACACCCTCCACAAGGGCGGCCCGCTGCAGGATGTCCCGTGTCAAACTGCCCCAAAGATTCACCATGACGTATTTGGGGCCCAGCATGGGTCTTTCCGCTTGAGCCAAATCCAACAGCTGCTTCTTTCAGCCGCGTCTGAGAGTGATCTTATGGTCTTCTGCAGAGCCTGACCGTGGATTCCAAGCTCCTTCAGCAGTCTGATGGTAGATGACGCAACAAATCCTCTGCATCCCACTTCAACTGGATAAACGTTGATGTTCCAGCCACGCTGCCTTGCCTCTGCTGCAAGCTCTGTGTAGCGCAGCTTCTTACGCTCATAGGCCTCCACAACAGAGTTCTCCCATGGAACTGTGAGCTCTATGATGTAAGCAGTCTTCTGTGAAAGGGACCAGAACACCAAATCTGGCCTGAGGTTGGTTGAAGCAATTTCAGGTGGAAAGATTAGTTGTCGGCCGATGTCCGCCAGCATCCTCCAGTCACGGGCCCTGCATAGGTTTCCTTCTTCTGATCTAGTGGAAGGAGGTTTCGGTGTTTTCTGTCCTTCTCGGACAAAGGTTGTCGCCCTTAAGTGGGGGGGGTTGCTTGCTCTCGGAGGCAAGGAGTTGGTCGCACACAGCCTGTTCTCAAGGGCTGTTGCCAGGCTTTTTAATACCTGATTATGCCGCCACGTGTATCTCCCTTGCGTGAGGCTGGTCTTGCAGCCTACCATGATGTGTTTGAGGGTCGCTGGAGTTGGGCAGAGGGCACAGGTTGGATCCTCGCCGTACCACTGATTGAGGTTCTTTGGTGATGGAAGGACGTCGTATGTCGCTCTGATGATGAAGCTGATCTTGCTTGATTCCATTTCCCATAGGTCTTTCCAGCTGATCTTCCTCCGCTCCACACCTTCCCACTGCATCCATTGCCCCTGTTTGGCAAGAGTGACCGCCTTTGCACTTCTTGCGGCCTCCTCCTGTCGCCGCACCTCCTCAACCACCAATGTCCTCCGCTCTGATGTTGTGGCCTTTCGCCAAGTTGGTTTACTTGTCGTAAGGCCAAAGCCTCCTCTTCCCTGCTGCACTTGCCCCACGACGTCTTTGTGCCTCAGGGCTGATGAAGCTTGCTGTACTGCATCAGATGGTGTCCACTTCCGGCCGGTTACTAGGGGCGGCGCAACAGCACTGATGGTCTTGTCTCTAGAGTCCCTCAGTGTCATCTGGAGTCTTACTTTGGAACACTTGTATTCCTCTGTTAGACTAGTGAGAGGTAGTTCCAGGACCCCTTTGCCATAGAGGCCGATGTTAGTTAGACATCGTGGGACACCGAGCCATTTCTTCGCGTATGAAGTTATGGTTCGCTCCATCTTCTCCACAGTTGTTATTGGGGCTTCATAAACGGTCAGTGGCCACATTGTCCGAGGAAGGAGTCCAAACTGTAGGCACCAGAGCTTCAGTTTCTCAGGCAGTAGAATTAAGCCGTTCAACTCATCAGGTCTACTCCAAGTCTGCTTCCCCACCACACCACCTCCAGGTCCCTCAGATCGGCCGACTTGGCGTTACTGAACATCCCGCGGTCTAGGCATACGCTCACGGGCGACCGCGCCCCTGTGGTTGCTGCTCCTAGACTGTGGAACAGCATCCCTCTTCCCATCACAACTGCCCCCTCCATCCACTCCTTTAAGTCGAGACTAAAAACTCATCTCTACCCGCAAGCCTTTCTTGACGTCCTCTGAGCGAGGGCTATGTGTATGTAGTGTAGTTTGTATTTAATCTATGAACCACTGCTATTTGTTATACTATTCTTACACCAATGTAAAACACTTTGGCCAACGAGAGTTGTTTTTTAAATGTGCTGTAGAAATAAAAGTGACTTGACTTGTCTACTCCCCCATTCAATCATGGCTGATCTATCTCTCTCTCTCAACCCCATTCTCCTGCCATCTCCCCATAACCCCTGACACCTGTACTGATCAATAATCTATCTATCTCTGCCTCTGACTTGGCCTCCACAGCCTTCTGTGGCAAAGAATTACACTGATTCTCCACCCTCTGACTGAAGAAATTCCTCCCCATCTCCTTCCTAAAGGAACGTCCTTTAATTCTGAGGCTGTGCCCTCTAGTCCTAGACTCTCCCACCAGTGGAAACATCCTCTCCACATCCACTCTATCCAGGCCTTTCACTATTTGGTAAGTTTCAACGAGGTCCCCCCTCATTCTTCTAAACTCCAGTGAGTGCAGGCCCAGTGCCGACAAACGCTCATCATAGGTTAACCTGCTCCTTCCTGGTTTTAGGCATCCAGCAGGGAAACATGTTCTTTGGCCAATGGAAGGTAGACACAAAAAGCCGGAGTAACTCAGCGGGACAGGCATCATCTCTGGAGAGAAGGAATGGGTGACGTTTCGGGACGAGACCCTCTTTCAGAGTCAGGAGATACAGAGATAAGGAAGTGTAAGGTGTGAAAATGAGACCAAGGGGGTGGAGATCAAGGAAAATGCAGAATAGATCATTATTAGCTTCTGCTTCTTCTTCTGTCGAGTGTCGTTTAGACCTGCAGCTCCGTTGAGGCGAGCCAGGCCAACGTGCCATCGTCCAGGTCAATCAGACCTCGTTCACCATTGGGTGGCCGGTGTTTGGGGCAACTGGTGACGATGTGCTCCACTGTCTGTGTTGGGTCCCCACACTCGCAGCAGGCGCTCGCTGTCCACGAGCCCCCACCTCTTCGTCGCTACTCCATAGCGTCCAACGCCTGTCCTCGAGCGGTGAGGGTTGTCCACTGCTTTGGGGGCAGGTCCTGGCCAGGGATGTCCATGGGGTTATCGAAGCCTAGATGGTTCTGCTGCCTTCCACTGGTCTCTCCATCTGGTCTTGACCCAGGCGGCGTTAGAAGCGCCAGCCGGTGTTGTGCCGAGCAGCTCTTGGGCTCACGTGGCAAAGGGGCGCCGTGACCTGAGGCGCACTCGTCGTGGTGTCTCCGTGACGATCTGATGGAGGAGGTGGGACTCACTGGTCTGTGCCTTTCGAGAGAGGGCCAGCGTGGCTGCTTCTCGTCTGATGTTGGCTGGGGCGATGCCAGCGAGGACGGGCAGTTGGTTTACTGGGGTGGCTCGTAGGCATCCGGAGGCGGCCGCAGGGCGTTGTTGAGGGCAGCATCCAGCTTGTTGGCGTGAGGGCGACGGCACCAGACCGGGGCACAGTACCCGGCGGCTGAGAACACCCGGGCCACTGTGGACATGCGCAGTGTGTTGGTCGTGGCTCCCCATGTAATGCCGGCCAGGTGGCGTATGAGTACGGCACGGGCGCTTGTCTCTGCCTTGGCACCTTCCAGGTGTTGTTAGAATGACAACGTTGTGTCGAGCTTCACACCGAGGTACGTGGGGACGGGCTGGGACGTAACCGGGCGTTATCCACCATGACGTTCATCTCGTGGGTCGCTTCCCTGTTGTTGAGGTGGAACATTGAAGATGTTGTCTTACCCATGCTGAGCTTGAGGTGCCAGTTCCTCAGGTATGAAGGCAGAGAGGCCCTCTTCTGCTGCTTCCCAGGATGGCTTACTGAGTAGGATGGCCAGGTCATCAGCATAGCCATACTTCTTTGACTGGGTTGCAGGCAGGTCATGGGTTGTAGATGTTAAACAGCATTGGTGCCAGCACCGAGCCCTGCGGAACGCCGTTCTTATGTTTCCTCACCCTGCTGCATTGCCCGTTGTTAGCTGGGAGAAGGTGACAAAAAGCAAACAGAGATAAAATGTAGTCGGAGACAGTCAGACTGGTGGGAGAACTGGGAAAGGGGGAAGGGTGGAGGGAGAGGGAAAGCAAGGGCTACTTGAAGTTAGAGAAGTCAATGTTCATACCGCTGGGGTGTAAGCTGCCCAAGCGAAATATGAGGTGCTGCTCCTCCAATTTGCGCTGGGCCTCACTCTGACAATGGAGGAGGCCCAGGACAGAAAGGTCAGTGTGGGAATGGGAGGGGGAGTTAAAGTGTTTGGCAACCGGGAGATCGGGTAGGTCTAGGCAAACTCATCCATGCCGGGCAAGATCCCCACTGACCTGCGTTTGGCCCATATCCCCCTGAATATTCCCAATCCATGTCCCCATCCAAGTTCCGTTTAAATATTCAGGGAGGAACTGCAGATGCTGGTTTACACAAAAGATAGACACAAAATGCTGGAGTAACTCAGTGGGACAAGCAGCATCTCCGGAGAGAAGGAACGGGTGCGTTTCGGGCTGAGAGAGGTGTCAGAGGTGATGGAGTGGAGGCAGGAGAATGGGGTTAGGAGGGAGAGGTACATCAGCCATGATTGAATGGCGGAGTAGACTTGATGGGCCGAAAGGCCGAATTCTGCCCCTATCACCTATCACCTTCTGATGAGACTGAACGTCACCCGTTCAGAGATGCTGCCTGGCCCCCCGAGTTACTCCAGCTTTTAGTGTCTGCCTTTAAAAATGTCCCTTTCTTACCTGTCTCATCTACACCCTGTAGCAGCCCATTAACCTACACACCTGCACTTCTTTGGAGTGTGGGAGCAAACCGCAGCACCCGGGTAAATCTGGTGACAAACGCTCATCGTACGTTAACCCACTCATTCCTGGGATCATTCTCGTAAACCTCCAGAGCCAGCACTTCCTTCCTCAGATATGGGGCCCAACATTGCTCGCAATATTCCAAATGCGGACGGACCCGTGCGTTATAGAGCCCCAGCATTACAGTCACTGGGTCATAGAGTGATTCAGGCCCTTCGGCCCAACTTGCCCACACCGGCCAACATGTCCCAGCTACACTAGTCCCACTGGCCTGCCCTTGTCCATATCACTCCAAACCTGTCCTATCCATGTACCTGTCTAACTGCTTCTTAAACGTTGCGATAGTCCCAGCCTCAACTACCTCCTCTGGCAGCTCGTTCCATGCACCCACCACCCTTTGTGTGAAAATGTTACGCCTCAAGATTCCTATTAAACCTTTTCCCCTTCACCTTGAACCTATGTCCTCTGGTCCTCGATTCCCCAACTCTAGGTAAAAGACTCTGTGCATCTACCCAATCTATTCCCCTCATGATTTTATACACCTTTATAAGATCTCCCCACATCCTCCTGCGCTCCAAGGAATAGAGACCCAGCCTACTCAACCTCTCCCTGTAGCTCACACCCTCTAGTCCTGGCAACATCCTCGTAAATCTTCTCTGTACCCTTTCAAGCTTGACAATATCTTTCCTACAACATGGTGCCCAGAACTGAACCCAATACTCCAAATGTGGCCTCACCAACATCTTATACAACTGCAACGTGACCTCCCAACTTTCAATACTCTGACTGATGAAGGCCAATGTGCCAAAAGCCTTTTTGACCGCTTATCTACCAGCGACTCCACCTTCAAGGAACCATGCACCTGTACTCCTAGATCCCTCTGCTCTACAACACTCCCCAGAGGCCGACCATTCACTGTGTAGGTCCTGCCCTTGCTCGAGGTCCCAAAATGCAACACCTCACACTCTCTGTATTAAATTCCATCAACCATTCCTCCGCCCACCTGGCCAATCGATCCAGATCCTGCTGCAATCTTTCACAACCATCTTCACTATCTGCAGAACCACCCACTTTTGTATCATCAGCAAACTTGCTAACCTTGCCCTGTATGTTCTCATCCAAATCATTGATGTAGATGACAAACAGTAACGGGCCCAGCACCGAACCCTGAGGCACACCACTAGTCACAGGCCTCCAGTCTGAGAAGCAACCTTCCACCATCACCCTCTGCTTCCTTCCATGGAGCCAATTTGCTATCCATTCAGTTATCTCTCCTTGGATCCCATGCGATCTAATCTTCCAGAGCAGCCTACCATGCAGAACCTTGTGGAACGCCGTACTGAAATCCATGTACACAACATCTACAGCTCTGCCCTCATCGACCTTTTAGGTCACGTCTTCAAAAACATCAATCAGATTTGAGACACGACCTCCCACGTACAAAACCATGCTGACTGTCCCTGAACACCCCTTGTCCATCGAAACGCCTGTATATCCTATCCCTCAGAATACTCTCCAGTAACTGACCAACTACAGATGTTAAGCTCACCGGCCTATAGTTCCCAGCATTTTCCCTGCAGCCATTCTTGAAAAGAGGCACAACATTTGCCCCCCTCCAGTCTTCTGGCACCTCTCCTGTATTAAAGCACGACCTAAATTTCCTGTTTTTATATTCCATTCCTCTCGGAATAAATGCCTTCATGGGAATAAAGTGTGAGAACTTGAGATATTCTTCTTGCCATGATGCCAGCAGATGTTTTTTGGCCATTGTTGGCGTTGGAGAGAGTCCAAAGGAGGTTTACGAGAATGATCCCAGGAGTGGGTTAACATATAGAAACATTGAAACAGAAACATAGAAAATAGGTGCAGGAGGAGGCCATTCGACCCTTCCAGCCAGCACCGCCATTCATTGTGATCATGGCTGATCGTCCGCTAACAATAACCCGTGCCTGCCTTCTCCCCATATCCCTTGACTCCACTAGCCCCTAGAGCTCTATCTAACTCTCTCTTAAATCCATCCAATGATTTGGCCTCCACTGCCCTCTGTGGCAGGGAATCCCACAGATTTACAACTCTCTGGGTGTAAAAGTTTTTTCTCACCTCAGTCTTAAATGACCTCCCCTTTATTCTAAGACTGTGGCCCCCGGTTCTGGACTCGCCCAACATTGGGAACATTTTTCCTGCATCTATTTTGTCCAGTCCTTTTATAATTTTATATTATAAAATTAGCAGATTTGGTTGCATTTAAAACAGCACAGATAATGTTTAGGGCCAAAAATAAAAACTTACCTGGAAATATACAAAAATTATTCAATGAGCGAGTGGGGGGTTACAATTTAAGAAGAATATTTAATTTTAAGGAACAAATAGTCCGCACGACCAGAAAAACGTTTTGTATTTCGGTCTGTGGAGTGGGATTGTGGAACAGTTTGAATGTGGAGTTCAAGCAACGTCCAAACATGAACCAGTTCAAAATGACATGCAAAAAACTATTTTCACAAGGTACAGGGACGAAGGGGATGGTTGACAAACAGGGGTTAATGTTTATTAATGTTTATTTATGTATTATTTATTTATGTTTTTTTGGTTACTTCATACAGATTACTTGTATGTGTTTATCAGTTGTATGTATATATAAGTCTGTATGCAGCTCTAATAATTGTATGTGTTTATCAGTTGTATGTATGTATAAGTCTGTATGCAGCTCTAATAATTGTATGTGTTTATCAGTTGTATGTATGTATAAGTCTGTATGCACCTCTAATAATTGTCTGGGGTACGTCCACGGTCAAATTGTATCTCAAATGCATAATTAGCTATTGTAGATTATGTATTGTATATTGTGTTACATATTACATTACTATCGATACATTATCATTAATGTTATTATTATTATTAGAAGCAATGTTATTAATAATGGTGATAATTATTATTATTAATTAATTAATTATTAAATATGGAAGAAGGGTTTAGGGAGAAGGGGTGAGATTAAATAAGTTATTCTTCTTCTCACTCCTTTTCGAGCTTGTAAAGAAAAAGTGTTGGACATTTAAATTTTGCGTTATACTTTTCATTGCTTTGCAAATATTGCCTGGAATGTCCAGTTGTTTGACATTTCGATTTTGTTGTGGTTATTTATTCCTATTTATGTCTTTACTTGTTCGGAACAAATAAACAAATAAATAAATACATAAATAAATAAATATGTTTCTATAAGATCCCCCCTCATCCTTCTAAACTCCAGTGAATACAAGCCTAGTCTTTTCAATCTTTCCTCATATGACAGTCCCGCCATCCCAGGGATCAATCTGGTGAACCTACGCTGCACTGCCTCAATCACAAGGATGTCCTTCCTCAAATTAGGAGACCAAAACTGTACACAATACTCCAGATGTGGTCTCACCAGAGCCCTATACAACTGCAGAAGAACCTCTTTACTCCTACACTGAAATCCTCTTGTTATGAAGGCCAACATTCCATATGATGAGCGTTTGACAACACTGGGCCTGTACTCGCTGGTGTTTAGAAGGATGAGGGGGAACCTCATTGAAATCTACCGAATAGTAAAAGGCCTGGATAGAGTGGATCTGGAGAGGATTTTCCACTAGTGGGAGAGTCTAGGACCAGAGGTCATAAAAGGAAGTTCCTTTACGAAGGAGATGAGGAGGAATTTCTGAAGGAGGGTCTCAAACCGAAACGTTGCCTATTTCCTTCGCTCCATAGATGCTGCCTCACCCGCTGAGTTTCTCCAGCTTTTTTGCCTACCTTCGATTTCCCAGCATCTGCAGTTCCTTCTTAAACACAGGAATTTCTTTAGTCAGAGGGTGGTGAAGCTGTGGAATTCATTGTCACAGACGGCTGTGGAGGCCAAGTCAATGGATATTTTTAAGGCAGAGATAGATAGATTCTTGATCAGTACGCGTGTCAGGGGTTATGGGGAGAAGGCAGGAGAATGGGGTTAGGAGGGAGAGATAGATCAGCCATGATTGAATGGCGGAGTAGACTTGATGGGATGAATGACCCGATTACTTATGGACATGAACTTATGAACATATGATGAGTGTTTGACAGCACTGGGCCTGTACTCGCTGGAGTTTAGAAGGATGAGGGGGAGACCTCATTGAAACTTACCGAACAGTGAAAGGCCTGGATAGAGTGGATATGGAGAGGATTTTCCACTAGTGGGAGAGTCCAGGACCTGAGGCTGTAGCCTTACAATAAAAGGATGTATCTTTAGAACGGCCCTTCCATAAGCTAGGTACTGCCCGATTCACCTCTACCCCGTTGCGGACATTGGACTTTGTCTGTGGAACTGGTGCGCTGCAATGCTGAGAACTATATTCTGCTCCCTGTATCTTCATGTTGTTACTTGTGGGCGGAGCACCAAGGCAAATTCCTTGTATGTGAATACTTGGCCAATAAACTTACTTACTTGCTTACTTACGTATTCGTGATGGAACCCGGGTCTCCGGCGCTGCGAGCGCTGTAAGGCGGCAACTCTACCGCTGCGCCGCCGTGACCGCCCCTCTCCAAAGCACAACACGTACATGTACAGGCGATTCCTCAAACCCAGTGAGGAAACAGTTCATCAGGAGAATTGTAATGATTAGCGGCTGAAAATGTTGAGTGCAGAGTTCAAAAGGAAACAGCAGGTAAATGCTGATGGCAGCGATAAAACATTGCGTGCTGAAGGTTTTCGATTACATTATGAATATTTAAAGAGGAAACCACTTCAACGATGAATATTTGAATGGGAAGTTTGTCTCTGGAAGTATGAATATTTAATGGGAACAATCTGTGATCCAACATCATGATTGTTTAACGTGGAAGCTCCCAACTTAAGTCAGTCTTGATGAAAAATGTATAGCTTTAGGTTTAAGCAAGTAAGTAAGTTTATTGGCCAAGTATTCACATACAAGGAATTTGCCTTGGTGCTCCGCCCACAAGTAACAACATGACATACAGTGACAGTTACAAATGACTCAGAAAACACTAAACATTAATAATAATAAAACATTAATAATAAAACACCATTGATCAAGCATGTGAACCAACACAATACCAGATCAAAGGGAGGCTACAGATTTTGGGCTGTTGAGTAGAGTAACTACTCGTGGATAAAAACTGTTTTTATGTCTGGCTATTATTATAGACAATAGATAATAGGTGCAGGAGCAGGCCATTCGGCCCTTCGAGCCAGCACCGCCATTCAACGTGATCATGGCTGATCATCCCCAATCAGTACCCCGTTCCTGCCTTCTCCCCATATCCCCTGACTCCGCTATCTTTAAGAGTCCTATCTAGCTCTCTCTTAAAAGTATCTAGAGAGCCTGCCTCCACCGTCCACTGAGGCAGAAAATTCCACAGACTCACAACTCTCTGTGAGAAAAAGTGTTTTGTCGTCTCTGTTCTTTTTTAAAATTTTTTAAAAAATTTATTAAATGTTATAGTACAACTTAGGAGATAGGTCCGTAGGTAAGAAAACAAAACTATTTGTCTAGTCCTGGGTTCAAGCTTCCGTCGAGCCTCAGCGCTGGCCCATTCTACCCCTTCAAATAATCTATGAACGGCGACCATATTCTAATAAATAATTCTGGTTTGTCAATTAAGACAAATCTAATTTTTTCCAGATTTAAGGTCTCCGACATCTCCATAATCCACATTTTAGTTGTAGGGAATGCAGGGTTTTTCCAAAATTTTAATATTAGTTTTTTCCCAGTTATTATACTATAATCCAGTAAATTTATTTGGTTTATTGTTAGTTTTAGGTATTGTTCAGATATGCCCAATATTATTAATTTAGGGTCGGGATCCAGTTGAATATTAACCACTACGGAAATAATTTAAAAAATATCCACCCAAAATTTTTTAATTTTTATGCAATTAACAAAAAGTATGGGTTAAATTAGCCTCAGAGTATTGACATTTATCGCAGATAGGAGAGATATTAGGAAAAATTATGTTTAATTTTGTTTTAGAATAATACAATCTGTGTAATATTTTAAATTGTATTAAAGAATGTCTGGCGTTTAACGAACATTGATGTATATGTTGTAGGCTTTCATCCCAAATATCTTTTGTTATGGGTTGAACTAATTCATTTTCCCATGCTTGTCTATGTGATTCCGTCGACGGATTCTCACTATCTAACAGAATATTGTAAATATATGATATTAATGTCTGTATTGGGATGTTTATTCAAACATTCATCTACAATCTCTGGCTCTCTAATTCTGTATTCTTGTGTATGTGATGTAACATAATCTTTCAATTGTAAATATCTAAAAAAATTATTTGAATGTAATCCATAATTCTGTTGTACCTCTAGAAACGAAAGGAACATACCATTTCTATAAAGATGTCCCATCTTTTTAATTCCATAGTTTTTCCATTGTGTGAAGCCTTTATCCAATACCGAAGGCTTAAATGAAGCGGCCTTCACTGCCCTCTGAGGCAGAGAATTCCACAGACTCACAATTCTCTGTGTGAAAAAATGTTTCCTCCACTCTGTTCTAAATGCCCTAGCCCTTATTCTTAAACTGTGGCCCCTGGTTCTGAACTCCCCCAACATCGGGAACATGTTTCCTGCCTCTAGCGTGTCCATGGCTTTAATAATCTTATATGTTTCAATATTGTCGCGTGCATTGAGCTTTAGTTGAGCTTCGAGCTTTAGTTCAGAGATACAGCACGGAAACAAGCCCACAGTCTCGGGTCTTTCCGCTGTTGGACATGAGGGGGCTGGTGTGGTGGAGACGCCGCTCAAAATAAGGGAAGGGACATTTTGGAAACATACATCTGCCCCTACTCTCAAAATGTGGATTACAAACATGTCTGAGACGCTACTTTTTGAAAATAGGAGACTTGTCTCAACAGGAAAACCAGAGCAGTTTTCGAAGACATGGACACCATTCATTTATACAAGGATAGTATGAAGCAACGTAATTTTTGAGATATCTAATTCCAGGTTGGGTGAGGGAGGGGAGGGATGCGAGGCAGGTATTGATTTTCTTTCTGTTTTTGTCTTTTTATTTCTCTACATCTTGCTTATTTCTTTTACTTACTCACTCTTTGGCTACACCAATCTGGTAGGCTAGGGGTTCTATCCTTGCACACCCACTTATTCTCTCTCTTGCTTTTTCTCTCTTCTTTTCTCTCAACTTTAGCTAAACAATAAACTGAAGCTGTACAGTAACTGTATTATGTCATATGCCGCTGCTTATATTTTTGTACACTGCTTCTAATAAATTAAAAAATAAATAAAATAAAGACAATAAGAGAAGGGCTTCCATGCCAGTGGGCCACATGAGTGGCAAGGGTGGGCTGCAACTTGTGTGAACAATATTGCATGTTTCCATGAATGTATGCATCGCCTCCGAGAATGTCAGATGGAGTCTTGTAAGGATCAAGTATTGGATATATTTATTTCTTGAATATAATATATTTTGAAATTTAAAAAAAGACCTTCCGCGCCGACAGCGATCCCCGCACCTTATCCTACACACACTCGGGACAATTTACATTTACACCAAGCCAATTAACCTACAAACCTGTGCATCTTTGGAGTGTGGGAGGAAACTGTCGATCTCTGTAGAGGCATCTAAGCAGCAACTGTACCGCTGTCCCATGCCACCCATATACTGATGTACAATGACAGTTCATGAATGAGGCCAGAATGAGGCCGTTCGGCCCATCAAATCTACTCCGCCATTCAATCATGGCTGATCGATCTCTCCCTCCTAACCCCATTCTCCTGCCTTCTCCCCATCACCCTTGACACCCGTACTAATGAGGAATCTACTTTGCCTAAAAATATCCATTGACTTGGCCTCCACGGCCTTCTGTGGCAAAGAATTCCACAAATTCACCACCCTCTGACTAAATACATTTCTCCTAGCCCACCAGTCTGAAGAAGGGTTTCGGCCTGAAACGTTGCCTATCTCCTTCGCTCCTTAGATGCTGCTGCACCCGCTGAGTTTCTACAGCCTTTTGTGCACCCTAAATTTCTCCTCATCTCCTTCCTAAAGGAACGCCCTTTTATTCTGAGTGTGACATCAAGTCCTAGACTTTCCCACTAGTGGAAACATCCTCTCCACTACTCTATCTAGGTCTTTCACTCATTGAAACTTACTGTATAGTGAAAGGCCTGGATAGAGTGGATGTGGAGGGGATGTTTCCACTAGTGGGAGAGTCCAGGACCAGAGGGCCTAGCATCAGTATGAAGGAACGTCCTTTAATTCCTAGGCTATGACTAGGAATAGGTATAAAGGACGTTCCTTCAAACTGACGCTAGGAGTCATAGCCTAGGAATTAAAGGACGTTCCTTTAGGAAGGAGATGAGGAGAGATTTCTTTAGACAGAGGGTGGTGAATCTGTGGAATTCTTTGCCACAGACGGCTGCGGAGGCCAAGTCAGTGGATATTCTAAGGTGGAGATAGATAGATTCTTGTACGGGTGTCAGAGGTTATGGGGAGAAGGCAGGAGAATGGGGTTAGGAGGGAGAGATAGATCAGCCACGATTACATAGCAGAGTAGACTTGATGGGCCAAATGGCCTAATTCTACTCTTGCCCCTAATGAATTTCTGAACTTCTGAACATCTCTCCACTAACAATATTGTGTCTTATTTATGGGCCGCTGTGCCAGGGACCCAGGTTTGATCCTGACCTCGAATGCTGTCTGTGTGGTGTTTGCATGTTCTCCCTGTGACTGCATGGGTTTCCTCCGACTGCTCCGGTTGCTTGATCGCACTGCGACGGAAAAGCTTTTCACTGTACCTCGGTACACGTGATGATAATCTAAACTAAACCAAACTCCAATATTCTAAAGGTAGAAAAAAATACTGGAGAAACTTGTGGCTGAACACATGACATGGCTGCTCATGGACTGGGAGCCAATAATTGAGGCTGGGTAAAGATGTACTCGTCCCCAGCCAACAATGGACCATTGTGGGCTCCACCCTTTCTCGGTCATCTGTTGCCGGCCCCGATTTGCTCTGGTTCATTGATGCTTATGGGGCCTGTCCCACTTGGCGATTTTTTGACAGTCACTGACGCCCGATGTCGCCAAAAAACGGTGAAGTAGTAGGACACAGCCGCGTCACAGCCACGTCAAGGTTACGACACTCGGCGTCACCTTGCATCGCCACAGGTCGGCACGGGACAGCAGAGAACAGCACCCGTGACGTTACAGCGTCAGGCAGCGCCAGACTGATTCCTGGCATGGCACCACTTCCATGTGAAGATAGACTCGGCTTGTACTCGCTGGAATTTAGAAGATTGAGGGGGGGATCTCATAGAGACTTGCAAAATTCTTAAGGGGTTGGACAGGCTAGATGCAGGAAGATTGTTCCCGATGTTGGGGAAGTCCAGGACAAGGGGTCACAGTTTAAGGATAAGGGGGAAGTCTTTGAGGACCGAGATGAGAAAAACATTTTTCACACAGAGAGTGGTGAATCTGTGGAATTCTCTGCCACAGAAGGTAGTTGAGGCCAGTTCGTTGGCCATATTTAAGAGGGAGTTGGATGTGGCCCTTGTGGCTGAAGGGATCAGGGGGTATGGAGAGAAGGCAGGTACAGGATACTGAGTTGGATGATCAGCCATGATCATATTGAATGGCGGTGCAGGCTCGAAGGGCCGAATGGCCTGCTCCTGCACCTACTTTCCATGTTTCTATGTTTGTAATGTATGTCCGCCCGCGACACGGCAGGCTTGCGTCATCTCGGGCAACATGGCGACGCATCGTGACGCATTGTTGTCGCGTAGCGATGCACGGTGACGCACGATGACACACAATAAATAATCATAGGCAACGACCGATCGTCACCACGCGTCACCCGTACGTCAGCGTGCGAAAGGGCGCACGACAGGATAAGGCACGCTGATGCGGAACATTCCAAAATCCTGCGGCAGCAGGGAGACACTGCGCGTCACCATTAGAATGGAGACTAGGAAACACTTTTTCTCACAGAGAGTTGTGAGTCTGTGGAATTCTCTGCCTCAGAGGGCGGTGGAGGCCGGTTCTCTAGATACTTTCAAGAGAGAGCTAGATAGGGCTCTTAAAGATAGCGGAGTCAGGGGATATGGGGAGAAGGCAGGAACGGGGTACTGATTGGGGATGATCAGCCATGATCACATTGAATGGCGGTGCTGGCTCGAAGGGCCGAATAGCCTACTCCTGCACCTATTGTCTATTGTCTATTGACCCGAAGCGTCACCTACTCCTTCTCTCCAGAGATGCTGCCTGACCCGCTGAGTGTCTCTTGCTTCTCGTGTCTCCCTTCTGAACCCGCACGTGCCTCTCCCGGACGCTCGTCCCAGCCGCCCGCCGCCCAGCGTGAGTGGAACAAAAAAGTCCCGCTGAAGCTCGAGAAACGCACGGTGTATCCGTGGGAGAGGAAAAGGGAAAAAAGTCGACGCGTTGGCCATCTGTGGTCCCCGACTGCTCCGTACAGATGTTGGGCGGGAACGGGAATGGTGTTCTCTGCCGCAGTATTCCCACACATTGCTGAAGACTTGTCACCACTCACCAGGAGACATGGGTGAGTTCTTCTAGGTGTCAGCTTTGGAAAAGACACAGCAGTTTCACCATGAAGTCAAAAGGTCACTGATTCCATAAAATTAAAACTCCGTCATCCAGCCTCCTGCACCGCATGCAAATCTGTGCTCCCGTCAAAGGTTTTTACACTTCTGGATTTGTTTTATTTGTACAGATACTTGTAGTCCTTTTTGACCAAGGGAAAGGATATTTTTAGTTTAGTTCAACGTTAAAATTATACAAGGCATTGGTGAGGCCAATTCTGCAGTATGGTGTACAATTCTGGTACAGAGGAGATTTACTAGAATGTTGCCAGGGTTCCAGCACCTACGTTACAGAGAAAGGTTGAACAAGTTAGGTCTTTATTCTTTGGAGCGCGGAAGGTTAAGGGGGGACTTGATTGAGGTCTTTAAAATGATGAAAGGGATAGACAGAGTTGGCGTGGATAAGTTCTTCCCATTGAGGGTAGGGAAGATTCAAACAAGAGGGCATGACATGCGAATTAAGGGACAGTGGAAGTGGTGGAGGCAGGTTCATTTTTATAATTTAAAAATAAATTGGATAGGTATACGGACGGGAAAGGAATGGAGGGGTATGGTCTGAGTGCAGGTAGATGGGACTAGGTGAGAGTAATGGTTCGGCACGGACTGGAAGGGCCGAGAGGGCCTGTTTCCGTGCTGTCATTGTTATATGGTTATATGGTTATACGGAAGATAGACACTAAATGAAAGTAATCAAAGTATTAATTAATTAATTAATACGTTTATTGGCCAAGTATTCACATACAAGGAATTTGCCTTGGTGCTCCGCCCACAAGTGACAACACGACATACAGTGACAGTTAGGAATGACACATAAAACATTAAACATTAATAATAAAACACTATTGATGTTAGTGTGTGTAGGGTAGTGCAAATGCTAGTGTGTATAGGGCAGTGTTAGTGTGCAAAGATCAGTGCTGGGCGCCAAAGGGCCACTCCTTATCTCTAAACTGAACTAAACTAAACTAAGGTGAACATTGAAACATAGACAATAGGTGCAGGAATTGGCCACTCGGCCCTTCGAGCCAGCACTGCCATTCATCTCCTAACCTCACATTTATCCGCATTATACTGCATCTGCCCACTCCCCCAACCTGTCCAAGTCACCCTGCAGCCTCATAGCATCCTCCTCGCAGCTCACACTGCCACCCAGCTTTGTGTCATCCGCAAACTTGGAGATGTTACATTTAATTCCTTTGTCTAAATCGTTAATATATATTGTAAATAACTGGAGCCCCAGCACCGAGCCCACTAGTAACTGCACCAATCTGCAACTAAACTAAACTCAACTTGAGTCTCAATCTGGTCTTATCAAGGAAGATAGATTTAACATTGTGATGCTGGCTCGAAGGGCCAAATGGCCTACTCCTGCACCTATGGTCTATTGTCTAAAATGCTGGAGTAACTCAGCGGGACAGGCAGCATCTCTGGAGAGAAGGAATGGGTAATATTTCGGGTCGTGACCATTGTTCAGACTGAGTCGAGTTTAGTTTAGTTTAGAGATACAGAGTGGAAACAGGCCCTTCGGCCCACCGAGTCCGTGCCGACCCGCGATCAGCCCGCACGCTAGCACCATCCTACACACACTAGGGACAATTTACAATTAAATGAGGCCAATGAATCTGCAAACCCACATACACCAAGCCAATTAAACTGCAAACCTGTCCGTCTTTGGAGTGTGGGAGGCAACCGAAGATCTCGGAGAAAACCCACGCAGGTCACGGGGAGAACGTGCAAACTCCATACAGACAGCACCCGTAGTGGGGATCGAACCCGGGTCTCCAGCGCTGTGAGGCAGCAACTCTACCGCTGCGCCACCGTGCCACCCCAAGGCAGAGGCATATTGAAATCCCAGGTGGAGTTTATATGAGAGAGTGCGCACTTTGGGAGGTTGGATGGAAGGGAAAATATTCAATGAATGGCCTGTTCCTTACCAGCATTGGTGTGCAGAGGGACCAGCCATGATCACAGTGAATGGCGGTGCTGCCTCGAAGGGCCGAATGGCCTCCACCTGCACATATTGTCTATTGTCTATCTTGGAGTCCAAGTCCACAACTCCTTTAAAGTGGCAACACGAGTAGACAGAGCGGTGGAGAAGGCACATAGAAATATAGAAACATAGAAAATAGGTGCAGGAGGAGGCCATTCGGCCCTTCGAGCCAGCACCGCCATTCATTGTGATCATGGCTGATCGTCCCCTATCAATAACCCGTGCCTGCCTTCTCCCCATATCCCTTGACTCCACTAGCCCCTAGAGCTCTATCCAACTCTCCTTAAAGAAATATGGTATTCTTGCCTTCATTAGTCGGATCATTGAATATTAAGGGCCTGTCCCACTTGGCGATTGTTTTCGGCGACTGCCGGCATCATTGACTGACGTATCCGTCACCGAGATATTCGCTGCGCGGTGAGGCGTGACGCTGCGTGATGACGTGTTGACGCGCGGTGTTTTTTCAAGTGTCGCAACGTTTGTTATGTCGCCGCTGGATTTTGAAATGTTCAAAATCTTTTGGCGACACTGATACGATGCCGGCAGCCGCTGAACAAAATCGCCAAGTGGGACAGGCCCTTAAGCGGCAGGAAGTGACTATGCGGCTTTATAGGACTTTGATCTGGCCGCATTTGGAGTTATTGCGTGCAGTTCCGGCCGCCCCCCGTGCATGAAGCATGAGGAAACCTTGAAGAGGGTGCAGAAGCGGTTTTCTAAGATGGTCGACACAAAATGCTGGAGGGTCTGAGCGGGTCAGGCAACATCCCCGTAGGAAAAAGAATAGGCGACCTTTCAGGTTTCTTTTTCCAAGATGGTGCTTGGATTAGAGGGCGTGAGCTGCAGGGAGAGGCTGGAGAGACCTGCATTGTTTTTCCTCAGAGCATTCAAAAATAAGGGGTAAGCCATTTAGAAAGGAGGCGAGGAAACACTTTTTCTCACAGAGAGTGGTGAGTCTGTGGAATTCTCTGCCTCAGAGGGCGGTGGAGGCCGGTTCTCTGGATACTTTCAGGAGAGAGCTAGATAGGGCTCTTAAAGATAGCGGAGTCAGTGGATATGGGGAGAAGGCAGGAACGGGGTACTGATTGGGGATGATCAGCCATGATCACATTGAATGGCGGTGCTGGCTCGAAGGGCCGAATGGCCTACTCCTGCACCTATTATCTATTGTCTATTGCAGGCGAAGGAGAGACATAATAGAAGCATTGGGTGGCAATGAGAGAGGGGCAAAGCTTAATGGAGATACAAGGTCATACAGGTTTGCAGGTAAATGTAAACATTGTGCCCAGCGTGTGTAGGAGGGTGTTAGTGTGCGGGGATCGCTGGTCGGCACGGACCTGGTGGGCCTGTTTCCGCGCTGTATCTCTAAACTAAACTGAAGCAACATGCAGAGCAAGTTATTACATGTGGAGTGTCGGGTGCCTGGAACGCGCTGCCAGGGGCGGTGGTGGAGGCAGATACGATCGCGGCGTTTAAGCAGCGTGTGGATACGCAGGGTATGGAGGGACACGGACCACGTGCGGGCAGAGGAGATGAGTTTCACTTGCCACCATGTTCGATACGCCATTCCGGCCGAAGGGCATGTTCCTGTGCTCAACTGTAAGTGATACAGTGTGGAAACAGGCCCTTCGGCCCAACTCGCCCACCCCGACCAGCATGCCCCATCTACACTAGGAAAGTCGATGAGGAGGAATTTCTTTAGTCAGAGGGCGGTGAATCTGTGGAATTCTTTGCTGCAGATAGCTGTGAAGGCCAAGTCAATGGATATTTTTAAGGCAGAGATAGACAGATTCTTGATTAGTACGGGTTTCAGGGGTTATAGACAATAGACAATAGACAATAGGTACAGGAGTAGGCCATTCGGCCCTTCGAGCCAGCACGGCCATTCAATGTGATCATGGCTAATCATCCCCAATCAGTACCCCGTTCCTGCCTTCTCCCCATATCCCCTGACTCCGCTATCTTTAAGAGCTCTATCTAGCTCTCTCTTGAAAGTATCCAGAGAACCTGCCTCCACCGCCCTCTGAGGCAGAGAATTCCACAGACTCACAACTCTCTGTGAGAAAAAGTGTTTCCTCAACTACGTTCTAAATGGCTTACTCCTTATTCTTAAACTGTGGCCCCTGGTTCTGAACTCTCCCAACATCGGCCTCTAGCATGTCCAAACCCTTAAAAATCTTATAT
>CM069134.1:136239247-136241747 GCA_035221665.1 Okamejei kenojei | reverse complement strand
CCAGTCTATCACAAGACTGTGACTTAACTCCACCCATGTGGTTTACATATGCCACTGCTGTGGTGTTGTCAATCTGACCTGCACATGCAGATCCCTCCTTGTAGAACAATAAGCTTTGAGCCCATACCAGGTGCCACAACAACTCTAAATAATTAATCCCTCTTAATTGAGGAAGCGATTGTCTCATCCACATTCCATCTGCATCCACAACTAGAAGACATATCTGTTGCACCCCAACCCAGTGCACTTACATCAGTCTGTAATATCAGTGACGGTGATTTCCACCAAAACCTTCCTTAAATTTTTTGAAACATGTACTATCCACCATTGTATGTCAGCAATCGCTCCAGCTGACAACTGCATAGGCCTATCAAAAATGGCCCCTTTGCATTCTCAGTGCCTGTTTCCTTTGATGGTTGTAATTGTTTGATAATGCAGAGGGACCATACTGCACAGCTGGAAAGGCTGCAACAACTTCCCAATAAAACTGGCTACTTGTCTAATCGAAGGCCGTTGTTCTCCAACGAGATTAACACAGTCCTCAATTAACTGATTCAATTTATCCTGGGCAAAGTTACCAACATGTGATTGGAATTAATGGTAAATCCCAGATAATCAATAATTTGGACTGGTGATAATTTAGATTTATCTGGGTGAATAACAAATCCCATTTGTTCAAAAGTGATTTTAACAACTAAAAAAAACACTGATGATTTGAGTTTCAGCATGAGTCTTTCCAACAATCAGAATATCATCTAAAATAGGCCATTACCACATGCCCCTGAGCTCTAAGTAATGCTAACACAGGTTTTACCAAATTTAGTAAATAACCTAGGAGCTGAAGTTAATCCATTCGGCAATGTCCTGAATTGCCACAGCTCAGTCATCCAAATAAATTTCAAATATCTTCTATCATCACCATGAATAGACACTGCGTAATACGCATTCTTTAAATCAATGGTTCCCCGTGGTAAAGGTCTCCATTTTGAAATGCCTATAACAAACAAATTTGTTCGATAAATCCAGAATAATTGTACATCCCCCAGTCTTTTTAGATCTGGAAATATACTTGACAGAAATTGTTGACTTTGATAGACAGAAGGCTCAATTACCCCCTTTCTTATGTAACGACTGAATCTCTGCTTGAATAAACACATTTTCCTCATCTGAAAAATAAGTTTATGACTAGGAAAATGTTGATTAGGTAGACTGTCCTTATAGTAAAATCCAATTTTTCACCCCTTCAATACACTAAGTATGAACAAATCTGATGTCAACTGCTGCCATTGTTTGAGAACAATTTTAACATTCCCAATATGACAGGAACATCAGTTAATTCATCGTCTGTCAATGTTATATTTCCTTACCAGCATCTTTCCTTGCGGCCTTGTTGTCTCGACTTCTTGTAGAGAACCTTTTTTTGCCTTGCTTCCAGCTGGCTTAATGAGGGCCATGGTTATAACAACCTCATAATAGTCTTTGACCCTTTTTGCAAGGTTACCACCAAACAACAGATTTCGTGGTGGTACACTGGTCGGTTTGCACAACTCGCCAAATTCGGGTTAGCACTGGCCTAATAGCGGCCCTCCCGATATTATTAATTTCAAAATGCATTACAAAGGAGTCCCAGTTCATCCTGGTGTGCTTCAACCATATCATTTGTATCAATAACTCTCACCACAGCTGTAAACATAGAAACATAGAAATTAGGTGCAGGAGTAGGCCATTCAGCCCTTCGAACCTGCACCGCCATTCAATATGATCATGGCTGATCATCCAACTCAGTATCCCGTACCTGCCTTCTCTCCATACCCTCTGATCCCCTTAGCCACAAGGGCCACATCCAACTCACTCTTAAATATAGCCAATGAACTGGCCTCAACTACCCTCTGTGGCAGAGAGTTCCAGAGACTCACCACTCTCTGTGTGAAAAAAGTATTTCTCATCTCGGTCTTAAAGGATTTCCCCCTTATCCTTAAGCTGGTGACCCCTTGTGTCCTGGTCTTCCCCAACATCGGGAACAATCTATCCTGCATCTAGGCCTATCCAACCCTTAGAAATTTGTAAGTTTCTATAAGATCCCCTCTCAATCTCCTAAATTCCAGAGAGTATAAATCGAGTCTATCCAGTCTTTCTTCATAAGACAGTCCTGACATCCCAGGAATCAGTCTGGTGAACCTTCTCTGCACTCCCTCTATGGCAATAATGTCCTTCCTCAGATTTGGAGAATCTATTGTCTAAGACGTACAGGTGTGTAGGTTAACTGCCTTGGTATAAATGTAAATTGTCCCTAGTGTGTGTAGGATATGCGGGGATCGCCAGCCGGTGCGGACTCGGTGGGCTGAAGCGCCTGTATCTCTAAACTAAACTGCACTAAACTAATAGGCGTCCAATAATGGTCAACCTCCCACTGATATCCACGTCATAAAAATAGACGTCTGAACCTATGCTTACCTGTGACAAGATAATGGTACCAATTTTATTTGGATCTATTGAGCTT
>CM069134.1:136199247-136234247 GCA_035221665.1 Okamejei kenojei | reverse complement strand
AGCAATCTCCCGCACACTAGTACTGTCCTACACACACTGGGGACAATCTACAATTTTTACCGATACCAATCAACCTACAAACCTGCGCGTCTTTGGAGTGAGGGAGGAAACCAGAGCACCTGGAGAAAACCCACGCAGGTCACGGGGAGAACGTGCAAACTCCGTGCAGGCAGCGCCCAGAGTCGGGATTGAACCGGGTCTCTGGAGTTGTGAAGCGGTGACTCTACTGCTGCCCACCGTGCCCCGACTTTGTTCACACCTTTCAGGTTGGAAACTCTGTTCAGATTGAGAGTGGAGGTCGGGGGGGGGGGGGGGGGGGGGGGGGTAAGTGAGGGGGGGTGGCGGGGTGATGAGGGAATAAACTGGAGGCAAGAAAAGACCAGAATTAAATAGGACCGGCAACACGGAACCACAACCGGCTCCTCTCCCTGCGCTGTAGAACGGAGCGGTTCAGGAGACCCTTCACCCCTGCAGTCATTAGATTTTATAATACTGACCGCTAGGCTGTGTGGGGATGCGACCCTAAGCCGATTATTTTTCTCACGAGATGCTGCCTGACCTGCTGAGTTACTCCAGCACTCTGTGGCTATGAAGAAGCTGAGCTCCAGTAGACAGAACAAAGCTGGAGTAACTCAGCGGGTCAGGCAGCATCTGTGGAGAGAAGGAATGGGCGATGTTTCGGGGTCGAGACCCTTCTCCAGACCAGTTGGGGATCAGGGAAACTAGAGATATAGATGGTGATAAAGAACAATGAATGAAAGATATTACAAAAAAGTAACGATGATGAAGGAAGCCGGCCGTTGTTAGCTGTCTGTTGGGTGAGAACGAGAAGCTGGTGCGACTTGGGTGGGGGAGGGAGGGAGAGAGAGGGAATGCCGGGGCTACCTGAAGTTAGAGAAATCAATATTCATACCACTGGGCCGTAAGCTGATCAAGCGGGATATGAGATGCTGTTCCTCCAATTTGCGTTTAGCCTCACTCTGACAATGGAGGATTCTGAGGACAGAAAGGTCAGTGTGGGAATGGGAAGGAGACTTAAAGTGTCCGCAACCGGGAGATCAGGTTGGTTCAGGCGGGCTGAGCGAAGGTGTTCAGCGAAACGATCGCCCCGTCTGCGTTTGGTCTCGCCGATGTATAACAGTCCACATCTTGAACAACGGATACAGTAGATGAGGTTGGAGGAGGTGCAAGTGAACCTCTGCCTCACCTGAAAGGGCTGTCGGGGTCCCTGGACAGAGTCGAGGGGGGAGGTACAGGGACAGGTGTTACATCTCCTGCGGTTGTAGGGGAAGGTACCTGGGGTGGGGGTGGTTTGGGTGGGAAGGGGCGAGTTAACCAGGGAGTTGCGGATGGGAACGGTCTCTGTGGAAGGCGGAAATGGGTGGAGATGGGAAGATGTGGCTGGTGGTGGGATCCCGTTGGAGGTGGCGGAAATTTCGGAGGATTATGTGTTGTATGCGACGGCTGATGGGGTGGGAGGTAAGGACTAGGGGGACTCTGTCTCTGTTGCAACTAATGGGGAGGGGGAGCAAGGGCGGGAGCTGCGGGGTACTGAGGAGACACGAGTGAGGGATCATCTATGATGGGAGAGAGGAACCCCCGTTCCCTAAAGAATGAGGACATCTTAGGGGATAGAGTCTTTACAGGAGGCAGGGTGGCAAGAAGTGTAGTCGAGATAGTGTGGGAGCCAGTGGGTCTGTAATAGACGTCACTCGGTAGTCTATCTCCTGGAGACAGTGATGGAGACAGTGAGATCAAGAAAGGGGAGGGAAGTGTTGGAGATGGTCCAGGTAAATTTGAGTGCAGGATGTAAATTAGTGGTGAAGTTGATGAAGTCCATGAGTTCTGCACGGGTGCAGGAGGCAGCACCGATGCAGTCGTCAATATAGCAGAGATAGAGTTCGGGGATAGGGCCGGTGTACGCCTGGGACAGGGATTGTTTGGTGGGGGCGCTGTATTGTTAGTATTTTTCTACATTTTAATTTTTTTTTGTGTACTTTAATGTATGTTTTTAATGTTTCTCTGTGTGTCTTGTGCGGCGGGGGGGGGGGGGGGGGTGGCATGGGGGGGTAAGGGGGAAACCGTTTGGGTCACCTCCTCCATAGAGAGGTGACTTTTTCATGTAGCCCCCCCCCGTGGCCTAACATCATACAGAGACGAAGGGCAGGCGAGGTGTCTTGGACATAGGGCAGGAGAGATTGGACCAGGGGGGTAGGATGGAGTCGAGGTACGTGGAAATAATCAGCTCCAATTAGTTTAATTTAGTTCAGTTTAGTTTATTGTCACGTGTACCGAGGTACAGTGAAAAGCTTCTGTTGCGTGCTAACCAGTCAGCGGAGAGACAATACATGATTACATTCGAGACGCCCCTAGTGTATATATACCGGATAAAGGGAATAGCGTTTAGTGCAAGGTCCGGTAAAGTCCAATAAAAGATAGTCTGACGGTCTCCAATGGGGTGTATGGGAGGTCAGGACCGCTCTTTAATTGGTGATAGGATGTAAACAAGGGCACAGTCAATGGAAAGAGACACGTCTGAGGAAGGATGTGCTGGCTCTCGAGAGGGTCCAGAGGAGGTTTACAAGAATGATCCCAGGAATGAGTGGGTTAACCTATGATGAGCGTTTGACAGCACTGTACTCGCTGGAGTTTAGAAGGATGAGGGGGGACCTCATTGAAGCGTACAGAATAGTGAAAGGCCCGGATATAGTGGATGTGGAGAGGATGTTTCCACTAGTGGGAGAGTCTAGGGCTAGAGGTCGCAACCTAAGAATTAAAGGACGTTCCTTTAGGAAGGAGATGAGGAGAAATTTCTTTAGTCAGAGGGTGGTGATTCTGAGAGGCTGTGGAGGCCAAGTCAGTGGATATTTTTAAGGAGGAGGTTGATAGATTGTTGATTAGTACGGGTGCCAGGGGTTACGGGGAGAAGGCAGGAGAATGGGGTTAGGAGGGAGAGATAGATCAGCCATGATTGAATGGCGGAGTAGACTTGTTGGGCCGAATGGCCTAATTCTACTCCTCTTCCTTATGACCTTATGATGTTATTTTTGTGGGGAGATAAATACACAGTGAAAAAAGACACAAAGTGCTGGAGTAACTCAACAGATCCAGTGGCATCTCTGGAGAACATGGATAGATGATGTTTCAGGTCCGGACCCATCCTCAGGCACTGAAGAAATGTCCCGATCCGAAACATCATCTATCCATGTTCTCCAGAGATGCCGAGCACTTTGTAACCAGCTTCTGCAGTTACACAGTAGACAAGAGGGGCAGGAGGAGGCCATTCGACCCTTCAAGCCAGTACCACCATTCAATGTGATCATGGCTGATCATCCCCAATCAGTACCCCGTTCCTATCTAGCTCTCTCTTGAAAGTATCCAGAGAACCTGCCTCCACCGCCCTCTGAGGCAGAGAATTCCACAGACTCACAACTCTCTGTGAGAAAATGTGTTTCCTCGTCTCCGTTCTAAGTGGCTTACTCCTTATTCTTAAACTGTGGCCCATGTTTCCTGCCTCTAGCGTGTCCAAACCCTTCATCCTTCTAAACTCCAGAGTGTACAAGCCCAGCTGCTCCATTCTCTCAGTGTATGACAGTCCTGCCATCCCGGGAATTAACCTTGCGAACCTACGCTGCACTCCCTCAATAGCAAGAATGTCCTTCCTCAAATTAGGGGACCAAAACTGCACACAGTACTCCAGGTGTGGTCTCACTAGGGCTCTCCACAACTGCACTTTGCTCCTATTTCGTTGTGTCTTCAGAGATATGTAACAGCCTCCACAACGAGTCTGAACTGAAGCCACGGAGGTTATTGGCAGCGGCGAACACGACAGACTTACTTAAGGCAATGAAAGGGGGAGGGCAAGGATTTCTTCTTGAATTTTAGGAAGTTCGAAAATGAAAACCAGGGAGATGAAATGTTTCTTGGCATTGATGCAGAAATCCCACAGGCACGGAGGGCCGAGAGCAGAAGGGAAGTATCACGGCAACTGTACACGGGGAACATGTACTTGTCCGTCACGGGTACTTGTGAGGAACTCAAAGCCAATCTGCGTCATCTCCATGGCAATTTACACCGGTAGGAAGAGCTGCCGCAGTCAAGGGGTCGATGAGATGGCGGGGGGGGGGGGAGGACAATGGTGACCCGGCGTGGACAATGGTGGGGGGGGGGAAGGACAATGGGATCATGGCTGATCAGTACCCCATACCCCCAGACTCCGCTATCTTTAGCAGCCCTATCTAGCTCTCTCTTATTTTAAACTCTATCGTGTATTGAGTTATTTTTTATTCGTATGGCTGCATGGTAACACAAATCCCACTGTAGCAGTTGGTGCATGTGACAATAAATGTACCTTCAACCTATCCAGAGAACCAGCCTCCACCGCCCTCTGAGGCCGACAATTCCACAGTCTTTTTCCACACAGAGGGTGGTGGGAGTGTGGACCGAGCTGCCAGAGGAACTACTTGTGGCAGATGTTATAACGTACATGGATAGGAACGATTTTTGAGGGACATAGGCCAAAGCGGGGCAAAAGGGATTGCCTTAGAAGGGACATCTTGTTCGTCATGGACGCGTTGGGCTAAAGGACCTGTTTCCGTGCTGTATGTCACTATGAAGCTACAGCTCTGCGACTGTTTACACAGAAACATAGAAAATAGGTGCGGAAGGAGGCCATTCAGCCCTTCCAGCCAGCACCGCCATTCATTGTGATCATGGCTGATCATCCCCTATCGTGCCTGCCTTCTCCCCATATCCCTTGACTCCACTAGCCCCTAGAGCTCTATCCAACTCTCTCTTAAATCCATCCAGTGACTTGGCCTCCACTGCCCTCTGTGGCAGGGAATTCCACAAATTCACAACTCTCTGGGTGAAAACGTTTTTTCTCACCTCAGCCTTAAACGACCTACCCTTTATTCTAAGACTGTGACCCCTGGTTCTGGACTCACCCAACATTGGGAACATTTTTACTGCATCTAGCTTGTCCAGTCCTTTTATAATTTTATAAGTTTTTACAAGATACCCCCTCATCCTTCTAAACTCCAGTGAATACAAGCCTAGTCTTTTCAATCTTTCCTCATATGACAGTCCCGCCATCCCAGGGATCAATCTCGTGAACCTACGCTGCACTGCCTCAATCACAAGGATGTCCTTCCTCAAATTAGGAGACCAAAACTGTACACAATACTCCAGATGTGGTCTCACCAGAGCCCTGTACAACTGCAGAAGAACCTCTCCACTCCTGTACTGAAATCCTCTTGTTATGAAGGCCAGCATTCCATGAGCTTTCTTCACTGCCTGCTTCACCTACCCAATTATACAATGAGCAGTCAGTGGTCTAAAGGTTATTTGTTATAAATGTACCAAGATACAGTGAGATCCTTTTTCTGCACACAGATCAGTGAGATTACTGCCATGCAATCAGGATAATCGCCGGTCAATTAAGGAATTCATTGCTACGGAAGGCTGTGGAGGCCAAGTCAATGTATATATTTTAGATTTATATTGTTTTATATATTTAGATAGATTCTTGATTAGACAAAAGACAATAGACAATAGACAATAGGTGCAGGAGTAGGCCATTCGGTCCTTCGAGCCAGCACTGCCATTCAATGTGATCATGGCTAATCATCCCCAATCAGTACCCCGTTCCTGCCTTCTCCCCATATCCCCTGACTCCGCTATATTTAAGAGCCCTATCCAGCTCTCTCTTGAAAGTATCCAGAGAACCGGCCTCCACCGCCCTCTGAGGCAGAGAATTCCACAGACTCACAACCCTCTGTGTGAAAAAGTGTTTCCTCATCTCCGTCCTAAATGGCTTACTCCTTATTCTTAAACTGTGGCCCCTGGTTCTGGACTCTCCCAACATTGGGAACATGTTTCCTGCCTCTAGCGTGTCCAAACCCTTAATAATCTTATATGTTTCAATAAGATTCCCTCTCATCCTTCTAAATTCCAGAGTGTACAAGCCCAGCTGCTCCATTCTCTCAGCATATGACAGTCCCGCCATCCCGGGAATTAACCTGGTGAACCTACGCTGCACTCCCTCAATAGCAAGAGTAAGTACACTCCCCGGTCAATTAAGGAATTCCTTGCTACAGAAGATGATGGAGAATGTAGATAGTAGTTCAGGTCCGTGTATATTTTTAAGGCAGAGATAGATAATAGACAACAGAGGATAACAGAGGAGGATGACTGAACTGGAGCCTTCCCTCGCAGTGGGAAACGTTGATCCCGCTGTGTGGGGATGTTTATGTTTTGTGTTCTGCGCTCTTTTGTATTCGTATGGCTGTGTGGTGACCACACATTTCACTGTATCAATTGGTGCATGTGACAATAAATGTCTCTTGTCTTGTCTTGTCTTGATAGATTGTTGATTAGTGCGGGTGTCGGGGGTTGTGGGGAGAAGGCAGGAGACTGGGGTTAGGAGGGAGAGATAGATCAGGTATGATTGAATGGCGGAGTAGACTTGATGGGCCGAATGGCCTAATTCTGCTCCTGTAACCTATGAACTGGGACTCTGAACTAAAATGGAGGGTCCTCGTTAACGATACAGCAGGAAACGCACACATCGGCACTGAACGATCGCTGCCGCGTGTAATGATGAGCCTGAGGAAGGTGTCTCGACCCGAAACGTCACCCATTCCTTCTCTCCAGAAATGCTGCCTGCCCCGTTGAGTTAAGGGCAAATCGTGCATCATGACATCATTTACGCGTCACGCGTGCATCGCGACGCGCAGGAAGGCTTGCATTATCCGCGCACGGCGCGTGACGGGCAAATGACTCCCAAGTGGGACAGGCCCTGTACTCCGCCGCCGTGCGTCTGGCGCTGTGATGATGTCCTGTCCTCACTGAGCAGAGGTAAGGCATTGCAGCCGCCTCTGATTGGGGTCTGCTAGTTATTACCCAGCTGAGTCCAAACACGGGCATTAGTCATTGTTTCCGAAGCGGGGCCTGCCAGGTCCATGTGTTCATGTTTTTGTTTATGAGGAACTGATGTTCTCTCTCCGATGCAAGTCTTCCCTGCAAGGCATTGCGTGCACATTATCTCAGTATCGCACAATGGAAAGTGTGAGTCATGACAAGCTGAGTGTTGGGGCTGGCTGCTAGGCAGGTCCCAGCCACAAGCCTTGTTCATTAAAGCTCTCCAACACAAGAGCAGTCACACCCCCGCCCTCCCGTCAGCCCCAGCCACTTACCCCTTTGTCCTTGACTAGTGCGGGTGTCGGGGTGACGGGGAGAAGGCAGGAGAGTGGGGTTAGGAGGGAGGGACAGATCAGCCGTGATTGAATGGCGGAGTAGACCTGATGGGCCGAATGGCCTAATTCTGCTCCTAGCACATATATGAACTTATGACCTCCCCACACCATCTTCCGTCAGGGCGTTCCCGGTGGCGCAGCGGTAGAGCTGCTGCCTTACAGCGAACTCGGGTTCGATCCCGACTACGGGCGCTGTCTGTAAGGAGTTTGTACGCTCTCCCCGTGATCTGCGTGGGTTTTCTCCGAGATCTACCCTCATTCCAAAGACGTACAGGTTTGTAGGTTAATTGGCTTGGTACAAGTGGGTGTAGGATAGTGTTAGTGTGCGGGGATCGCTGGTCGGTGCGGACCCGGAGGGCCGAAGGGCCTGTTTTCGCGCTGTATCTCTAAACTAAAGTAAACTTCAGTTCACAGACACAAAACACAGGAATAACTCAGCGGGACCGGCAGCATCTCTGGAGAGAAGGAAGGGATGTCGTTTCGGGTCCAGACCCTTCTTCAGACAGATGTCAAGGGGAGGGGGAGGTACATAATTGAGGAAATGTATAGATCAGGATGTGTAAGGTGTGAAAACAGGACAAAGGGAATGGAGATCTACATCGTTTCTTAAACCAGCATCTGCAAGTCAGTCTTACACCTGCCTTCAGCTCAGTTCAGTTTATGGCCACGTGTACTGAGGTACAGGGAGAAGCTCCTGTTGCGTGCTAACCAGTCACGCAAAGACAATACATGATTACAGTCGAGCCGTTTACAGTGTATGGACACATGCCGTTTAGAGTCATGGAGTCATAGAGTCATAGTGACACAGTGTGGAAACAGGCCCTTCGGCCCAACTCACCCACACCGGCCAACATGTCCCAGCCACACTAGTCCCACCTGCCAGCATTTGGTCCATATCCCTCCAAACCTGTCATATCCATGTGAGGTTCATTGCAAGGTAAAGCCAGCAATATAGTCCAAGGATCCCTGGTGAGGTGAATAGTAGATCAGGACTTGACTCAGGCCACTGGGTTACTGCAGCTGGTTGTGTCTATCTTCACTTTAACCCACCATCTGTAGTTCCTCCCTACACTTACGTCCGTTGGTCTTGATTGTGTTTAGGTATAGTAATGTCTCGCCTGGCTGGGATAGTACGCAGTGCAAAGCTTTTCACTGTACCTCGGTACAGCCGGCAATAAACTCAACTGAACTGAACTGGCGATAAACTTCCCGCTATCTCAGCAAGGCCACTGCTCCTTTGTTATAGACAATAGACAGTAGGCAATAGACAACAGGTGCAGGAGTAGGCCATTTGGCCCTTCGAGCCAGCACCGCCATTCACTGTGATCATGCCTGATTATCCCCAATCAGTACCCCGTTCCTGCCTTCTCCCCATATCCCCTGACTCCGCTCTTTAAGAGCTCTATCTAGCTCTCTCTTGAAAGTATCCAGAGAACCGGCCTCCACCGCCCTCTGAGGCAGAGAATTCCACACATTCAACACTCTCTGTGAGAAAAAGTGTTTCCTCGTCTCCGTTCTCAATGGCTCATCCCTTATTCTTAAACTGTGGCCCCTGGTTCTGGACTCCCCCAACATCGGGAACACGTTTCCTACCCAAGCGTGTCCAAACCCTTAATAATCTTATATCAATAAGATCCCCTCTGATCCTTCTAAATTCCAGAGTATACAAGCCCAGCCGCTCCATTCTCTCAGCATATGACAGTCCCACCATCTGATTTCTCTAACTTTAAGCAACCCTTGCTATCACTCTCACTCTGTCCCTCTCCCACCCAAGTCATACCAGTTTCATCCCCTGACTCCGCTCTTTAAGAGCTCTATCTAGCTCTCTCTTGAAAATATCCAGAGAACCTGCCTCCACTGCCTTCTGAGGCAGAGAATTCCACAGACTCACAACTCTCTGTGTGAAAAAGTGTTTCCTCATCTCCGTTCTAAATGACATCCCTTATTCTTAAACTCTCAAGAAACTTCTTAAGTTCCACACACCTGCTCTTCTACATTCCTTAGGAGACTTAGGAAGTACGTCATGTCCCCGACAGCTCTCACCAACTTCTACAGATGCGCCGTAGAAAGCATCTTATCGGGATGCATCCCAGCTTGGTTTGGGAACAGCTCCACCCAAGGCCACAAGAAATTGCAGCGAATTGTGGACGCAGTCCAGACCATCACACAAACCAACCTCCCTTCCATCGACTCCATCTACACCTCACGCTGCCTCGGCAAGGCCAGCAGCATCGTCAAGGACCAGTCGCACCCTGACCACTCCCTCTTCTCCCCTCTCCCATCGGGCAAGAGGTACAGAAGTGTGAAAACGAACGCACACCTCCAGATTCAGGGACAGTTTCTTCCCAGCTGTTATCAGGCAACTGAACCATCCTCTCGCCAACTAGAGAGCGGTCCTGAACTCCCATCCACCTCATTGGAGACCCTCAGTCTATCTTTAATCGGACTTTACTGGACTACCTTGCACTAAACCTTATTCCCTTTACCCTGTCTCTGTTCACTGTGGGCGGCTCGATTGTGATCACGTACAGTCTCTCCGCTGACTGGATAACACGCAACAACAAAACTGTTCACTGTTAAGTTGGCATGGTGACACAGCAGTGGAGTTGCTGCCTTACAACACCAGAGACCCGGGTTCAACCCTGACTACGGGTGCCGTCTGTAGGGAGTTTGTACGTTCTCCCCGTGACCTGCGTGGGGAGATGGTCCGGTTTCCTCCCACACTCCAAAGATGTGCAGGCTTGTAGGTTAATTGGCTTGTCATAATTGTAAACTTGTCCCCAGTGGGTGTAGGTAACGTTAGTGTGCGGGGATCGCTGGTCGGTGCGGACCCAGTGGGCCGAAGGGCCTGTTCCCGTGCTGTATCGTTAAACCAAACTAAACTAAGTGCGTGACAATAAAATGAAACAGAGGAGGCCACTGGATTGTGTCAACTGCCGTTTAGATGCCTGGGACGTTACTCAACAAATTTGACAGATTAAAAGATACGGCATGCAAACCTCCTGATTCTTCGCCAACCAACGATCATCCCTTCACACTAGATTAGTTTAATAGCAGTTTAGTTTAGTTTAGAGATACAGCGTGGAAACAGGCCCTTCAGCCCACCGAGTCCTCACTGACCAACGATCATCCCTTCACACTAGATTGGTTTAATACTCAGCGCTTCAACTCCCCCTCCCATTCTGAATCCGACCTCTCTATCCTGGGCCTGCTCCATGGCCAGAGTGAGCACCACTGGAAATTGGAGGAGCAGCACCTCATATTCCGCTTGGGCAGTCTGCACCCTAGCAGCATAAACATTGACTTCTCCAATTTCCTGCAGCCCTGGCTGTCTCCTCCCCTTCTCAGCTCTCCCTCAGCCCTCGGGCTCCTCCTCTCCCTTTTTCCTTTCTTCTCCCCATTCACCCCCCCCCCCCCCCCCCACCCTCCCCACCCTACATCAGTTTGAAGAAGGGTTTCGGCCCGAAACGTTGCCTATTTCCTTCGCTCCATAAATGCTGCTGCACCCGCTGAGTTTCTCCAGCACTTTTGTCTACCTTTGGTTTAATACTAGTTTGGTTTTGAGATACAGCGTGGAAACAGGCCCTTCAGCCCACCAAACCCACGCCAACCAGCGATCATCCTTCACACACTAGTTCCATGTTATCCCACTCTCTCATCCACACCCCCCACACAAGGGCTAATTTGGTGTCCTGGCCAAGCCGGCCATCCGCGCGTCACGGCGCCAGGCGGAAGAGGGCTCTCCCCGAGCCGGCCAAGCCGGCCGCCTGCATTCATCCGCGCCCGGGTGGTGTAGAGAGGGACGACGGCCTGTCACGGGCACCCTGGGGGATTTCCAGGACCGCTGGGCACCGCGGGCGGTGGAATGGATCCATGACAAGGATCGGTGCCATATAGTTGTACAGCCGTTGACTTTGTATATTTGTTTGTCTTGTATCATGGTGGTGGGCTCTGTTTTGTTTTGTTGTATCGTAAATACTATTTTAATGTTTGAATAAATATTTTTGATTCAACATGAAAATCATGTGGGGAATAGATGGGGTGAATATCCAAAGCAGAGGAGCAAATTTATCGCTGACCTGAAACGAACCGTGACAGGTGCCGGCAGTCGCCGAAAATGACGCGTAAGTGGGACAGGCCCATTTCAATATCAGCAATTAAAAGATTCTTGGACAGGCACATGGATCGGAAAGGTTAAGAAGGATCGGACCAACACAGGCAAATGGGATTAGCTTAAATAGGGCAACTAGGTCAGACAAGTTTTAGACTTTAGAGATACAGCGCAGAACCAGGCCCTTCAGCCCATCGGTTCCGTGCCGACCAGCGATCCCATACACACTTGCACTATCCTACACACACTAGGGACAATTTACAATCTTTATCAAAGCCAATTAACCTACAAACCTGTACAACTTTGGAGTGTCTGAAAACGTTCCTATTAGGTTTAGTTTTATTATTGTCATGTATACAAAGCTACAGTGAAAAGCTTTGCGATCCAAACAGAGCAGATAATAGTTATGTTTAAGAAAGAACTGCAGATGCTGATAAATCAACGGTAGACACAAAATGGTGGAGAAACTCAGCGGGTGAGGCAGCATCTATGGAGAGAAGGAATTGGCGATGTTTCGGGTCCAGATCCTATAATAGTAAATATATATACAAGTAAGCCACGCAGATGCAGAGTGCAGAATATAGATCCCCATCGGGCAAGAGGTACAGAAGTGTGAAAACGCTCAACACCAGACTCAGCGACAGTTTCTTCCCCAGCTGTTATCAGGCAACTGAACCGTCCTACCACAACCAGAGAGCTACTACCTACCTCATAGTTACAAATGTAAAGCACTTTGGTCAACGAGAGTTGTTTTTTTAAATGTGCTATATAAATAAATGTGACTTGACCTGACTTGCCTCATTGGTGACCCTTGGACGATCCTTGATCAGACTTTGCTGGCTTCACCTTTTTAATCCCTATCATGTATCAGTACGCTGTAAATGGCCCGATTGTAATCATGTATTATATATGTCCGCTGACTGGATAGCACGCAACAAAAAGCTTTTCACTGTACCTCGGTACACGTGACAGTAAACTGAACTGAAACTACAGTTCTCAGCATTGTAGCGCACCAGTCCCAGAGACAAAGGCCAATGTCCGCAATGGGGTCGAGGTGAATCGGACAGTGCCCTAGCTTATGGAAGGGCCGTTCAGAAGCCTGATAACAGAGGGGAAGAAGCTGTTCCTGAGTCTGGTGGTGCGCGCTTTCAAGCTTCTGTACCTTCTGCTGGACGGGAGCGGGGAGAAGAAAGAATGAGCGGGGTGGGACAAGTTTTTGAATATGTTGGTTGTTTTCTGAGGCAGCGTGAGGTGTAGATGGAGTCAGTGGAAGGGAGGTTGGTTTGTGTGACGGTCTGGGCTGCGTCCACAATTCGCTGGGATTTCTTGCGCTCTTGGATGGAGCTGTTCCCAAAACAAGTTGCGATGAATCCCGATAAAATGCTTTCCATGGTGCATCTGTAGAAGTTGGTGAGAGTTGTAGGAGACATGCCGAACTTCCTCAGCCTTCTAAAGGGCCAGCCCCAATCAGGTGATATTTGAGTCGACCACGACAATGGAATTCACCGGTCAGCAACGGCGACAACCTACGTCACCTGGCGACAACCTACGTCACCTGGCGACAACCTACGTCACCTGGCGACAACCTACGTCACCTGGCGACAACCTACGTCACCTGGCGACAACCTACGACAACCTACGATAGCACGTACGTCAGGAGAAGGCAAGCTACCACAAGCCCAGGGCTGCCGAAAAGTAGTTTTCTTTAGTTTAGGGGGGTTTTGTTTCTTCCTTTTTCTTTTTCTTTCTTTCTATCTGTGTTTTTTTCTACATATATAAGTTTACTTTTAAACATTTAACTATATTTACATAGAGGCCGGGAGGTCTATCTATATTCAATGTGTATTTTGCCACTGGACTCATATCAGGTTCTACCTGTTATTAATGTAATCCTGATCCCTATGTATCAATACCATTGTTATGTTCATCATTATTCTTTTTACTCTGTTTTTTATGTTTGGTTTTGTTTTTTTGGAAAAAAAACAAATAAAAAGATTTTAAAAGAAAGAAAGAAAAGTTTTGAACATTTCAATATCCAGCGGCGACCAGGAAGACGATACGACTCTTTGCGCGACTGAGGAGACGACTCACGACCACACAGGCGACTCCCTGGCGACCATGTGGCAACAGCCTAGTCATCGACAGTGGGCTAAATAATCGCCTAAGTGGGACAGGCCCTTTAGGCAATAGTGACTGATGTTGGTGTGTCTTCCTGGTCGTTGCCTCAATGTGGAGGCCCAGGGTAAATTGTTGGGGACGTTGACTCCAGGGAACCTGGAGATCTCGACCATCTCTACCTTGGCACCGTCAATGCAGACTGGGGTATGTGGACCGCTTCACTTCCTGAAGACGATCACTATCTCCTTTGTCTTGCTGACGTTGAGAGAAAGGTTTTAAGAAGGAACTGCAGATACTGGAAAATCGAAGGTAGACAAAAATGCTGGAGAAACTCTGCGGGTGAGGCAGCATCTATGGAGCGAAGGAAATAGGCGAAGTTTTGGGTTAAGAAGAAGGGTCTCGACCCGAAACTTCACCTATTCCTTCACTCCATAGATGCTAGCTCACCCGCTGAGTTTCTCCAGCATTTTCGTCTACCTTTGAGAGAACGGTTGTTGTCTCGTGATAAAGGATGTTGGCTGCGTCGACAGCCCCCTGCGATTTCTTGCGGCCCTGGACAGAGCTGTTCCCAAACCGAGCTGTGATGCAAGCAGACAGTGAGCTCCCAATGGTCCATCTGTGAATGTTTGTAAGAGCCATTGGAGGCTGGTCAAATTTCCTCAGTCTCCCGAGGATGTAGGGGCGTTGGTGGTGTGCTCCTTGGCCGTCCCGTCAGTGTGGTTGGCCCACGACCCGCTGATGGGTCACATTGACACTTCCATTCTGCAACACTTTGTTCATATCCTTCCCAACGTGTCCAACTGTGGATTGTTTTCCTCCAAATGAAGTGTGTGACTAATGAGGCCATTCGAAAGGGTGCAGGGAAGATTTACTGAGGAGAATGCCAGACTTGACGGGGCCTGCTGCAGGGAGAGAGAGCTTGGGCAGGCTAGGACTTTATCCCTTAGAAACATAGAAACATAAAAAATAGGTGCAGGAGGAGGCCGTTCGGCCCTTCGAGCCATTCATTGTGATCATGGCTGATCGTCCGCTATCAATAACCCGTGCCTGCCTTCTCCCCATAGCCCTTGACCCCACTAGCCCCTAGAGCTCTATCTAACTCTCTCTTAAATCCATCCAGTGACTTGGCCTCCACTGCCCTCTGTGGCAGGGAATTCCACAGATTCACAACTCTCTGGGTGGAAAAGTTTTTTCTCACCTCAGTCTTAAATGACCTCCCCTTTATTCTAAGACTGTGGCCCCTGGTTCTGGATTCACCCAACATTGGGAACATTTTTCCTGCATCTAGCCTGTCCAGTCCTTTTATAATTTTATATGTTTCTACAAGATCCCCCCTCATCCTTCTAAACTCCAGTGAATACAAGCCTAGTCTTTTCAATCTTTCCTCATATGACAGTCCCGCCATCCCAGGGATCAATCTTGTGAACCTACGCTGCACTGCCTCAATCACAAGGATGTCCTTCCTCAAATTAGGAGACCAAAACTGTACACAGTACTCCAGATGTGGTCTCACCAGAGCCCTGTACAACTGCAGAAGAACCTCTTTACTCCTACACTGAAATCCTCTTCGAGCGCAGGAAGATAATGGAGGATCTTATAGGAATGTATAAGACCGTGAAGGGGAACAATAGGGTGACTGCACAGTCCTCTTACCCAGAGCAAGGGAATCAAGAACCAGAGGACATGTTTAAGGTGAGAGGGCAAAGATTTAATAGGAACCTTAGGGGCAAAGGATGGTGGGTGGATGGAACGAGCTGCCAGACGAGGGAGTTGAGGCAGGGACTAGAACAACATTTAAATGAAATTCGGAAAGGATATTCGTAGCTTAGGAGGCGAGGCTGATCATCCCCAATCAGTACCCCGTTCCTGCCTTCTCCTCATAGCCCATGACTCCGCTATCTTCAAAACCCCAATCTAGCTCTCTCTTGAAAGTATCCAGAGAACCGGCCTCCACCGCCCTCTGAGGCAGAGAATTCCACAGACTCACCACTCTCTGTGAGAAAAAGTGTTTCCTCGTCTCCGTTCTAAATGGCTTACCCCTTATTCTTAAACTGTGGCCCCTGGTTCTGGACTCCCCCAACATCGGGGACATGTTTCCTGCCTCTAGGATCGCAAATTGTGTTTGCACCGCAGACCATCGCACAAACCAACCTCCCTTCCATTGACTCCATCTACACCTCACGCTGCCTCGGCAAGGCCAGCAGCATCATCAAGGACCAGTCGCACCCCGGCCACTCCCTCTTCTCCCCTCTCCCATCGGGCAAAAGGTACAGGAGTGTGAAAACGCACACCTCCAGATTCAGGGACAGTTTCTGGCTGTGGTAGGATGGTTCATTTACTTGATAACAGCTGGGAAGAAACTGTCCCTGAATCTGGAGGTGTGCGTTTGTTTTCACACTTCTGTACCTCTTGCCCGATGGGAGAGGGGAGAGGAGGGAGTGGCCGGGGTGAGACTGGTCCTTGATGATGCTGCTGGCCTTGCCGAGGCAGCGTGAGGTGTAGATGGAGTCAATGGAAGGGAGGTTGTTACTCCAGCAATGTGTGTTCTCTGCAAGGTCACGGAATATTCTGCCTTAATTTAGATGTCTTAGATAGTGAGCCTTGTTTTCATAGGGTCATAAGTGATAGGAGCAGAATTAGGCCATTCGGCCCATCAAGTCTACTCTACCGTTCAATCATGGCTGATCAATCTCTCCCTCCTAACCCCATTCTCCTGCCTTCTCCCCGTAACCCCTGACACCCGCACTAATTAAGAATCTATCTATCTCTGCCATAAAAATATCCACTGACTTGTGGCCTCCACGGCCTTCTGTGGCAAAGAATTCCACAGATTCACCACCCACTGACTAAAGAAATTCCTCCACATCTCCTTCCTAAAGTAACGTCCTTTAATTCTGGTCCTAGACTCTCCCACTAGTGGAAACATCCTCCCCACATCCACTCTATCCAGATTGGTAGATAGACAATAGACAATAGGTGCAGGATTAGGCCATTTGGCCCTTCGAGCCAGCACCGCCATTCAATGTGATCATGGCTGATCATCCCCAATCAGTGCCCCGTTCCTGCCTTCTCCCCATATCCCCTGACTCCGCTATCTTTAAGAGCCCTATCTAGCTCTCTCTTGAAAGCATCCAGAGAACCGGCCTCCACCGCCCTCTGAGGCAGAGAATTCCACAGACTCACAACTCTCTGTGTGAAAAAGTGCTTGGTCAACGGCGAGGAGCGTCCTCACACGCTGCGGTCCATTCCCTCCCCTCCCGACCCTTCCCTCCCAGCGAGTGCAAGCCTCCGTCTGCCCACCGAGCCTTTGCTCTGAGCGCTGCGTGTTGGATCTGCAAAACCCTCGGCCTCTCGACCGGCCTCGCAGCCCACACGGGGGACAAGGGCTGCTTCTCTCCGCCACATTTTAATTACCTAAATAAACATGGCCCGACAAAGGAGAGACGAGGGTGGGAAAGAAAACCAGTACGCCAGCTTGCATTTGCCGAAAGGATTAGATAGGATGTTGTCCCGCTTATATCATTCCACAATAGTTCAACAAGCTGATGGAGTGCCATTCTGTCATTCTAAATGCCCCCCCCCCCCCCCCCCCCCATGTTCTCTCAGTGACTCCGTTAATCCTTTGGCCGTGTCATGGTCGACACTGCAGCCCCCTCCTTACACGTTTGGGGTGAGGGGCTATAATACCATCGGCTTCTGCCGGCCCTGCCACAGATTGTTATTCCCGCTGCCGCCAATTCCCTTTCAGGTGCGCGTAATCCCCTTTGACACGACAGAGAATGGGCCCTTGGTAACGGCTTAGTCACCGTAGTAACAAGGGGACGGCCACAGTGGCGCAGCGGTAGAGTCGCTCGCAGCGACGGAGACCCGGGTTCCATCCCGACCGCGGGCGCTGTCTGTACGGAGTTTGCACGTTCCCCGCGTGGGGTTCCTCCCACACGATTTGTGTGGCTGACTTGGCGAATGAAATTCCCTTTACGTTGCAAAACACACTTGGCTAATAAAGTATTATTGTGATTGAAGCCGTGCAGGTTTGTAGGTCATTTGACCCGGTGTAAATGCAAATTGTCCCCAGTGTGTGTAGGATAGTGTTAGTGTGCGGGGAGCGCTGGCCGGCGCCAACCAGGTGTTTCCGCGCTGTATCTCTGAACTTAAACTAAATATAACATTCTCAAAGTTGCCAGGCCTGGAACGCCTGAGCTACAGGGAGAGGCTGGGCAGTCTGGGACTGTTCCTTGGAGCACAGGAGGATGAAGGGTGATCTGGCGGAGATGTCCAAACCCAGGTTTGGGGCGTCATTTCCTCCCTTGTCTCCAGAGATGCTGCCTGTCCCGCTGGGATACTCCAGCATTTTGTGTCCATCTTATTGGAATCAGGAAGCAGAGGACACAGGTTTAAGGTGAGAGGGGAAAGATTTAATAGGGACCTGAGGGGCAACTTTTTTAACTCAGGGTGGGTATATGGAATGAGCTGCCGGAGGAGGTATTTAAAAGACACTTGGGACAGGAAAGGTTTGGCGAGATATGGGATAGACAATAGACAATAGACAATAGGTGCAGGAGTAGGCCATTCGGCCCTTCGAGCCAGCACCGCCATTCATTGTGATCATGGCTGATCATCCCCAATCAGTACCCCGTTCCTGCCTTCTCCCCATATCCCTTGATTCTCTTTTGAAAGGAGGGTTATGGATCACGTGCAGGCAGATAGGAATTAGTCTTGGCATCATGGGTCTGTGACTCTATGACAATGCACTACAACACACTACAATACAATACAATACCGTTTATTGTCATTTGATGAAGTTCAAGTTGGCAAATCAAGTTCAAACGAAATGTGGTCTCTGCAGTCATTCAACAAGAAAAGAACCAAGACACACAACCTACACAAACACCCATCACAGTGAATCTCCACCTCACTGTGCTGGAAGACAAAGTCTTGTCTCTCCCGTGTTCCATTCTTCTCCCAATGTTAAAGCCCCCGGCGGGCGATGGTAAATAAGTCCCGTGGCCGTTAAAGCCGCGCCGGGCGATGTTAGGCCCCGCTCCGGGTCTTGATGTTAAAGCCCCTGGCAGGCGATGGTAAGTCCCGCGGCCATTAAGGCCGCGCTGGGCGATGTAAGGCCCCGCTCCAGGTCTTGATGTTGGAGCCCCCGGCGGGCGATGGTAAGTCCCGTGGCCGTTAAAGCCGCGCCGGGCGATGTTAGGCCGCGCTCCGGGTCTTGATGTTAGAGCCCCCGGCGGGCGTTAGCAAGTCCCGCGGCCATTAAGGCCGCGCTGGGCGATGTAAGGCCCCGCTCCAGGTCGTTTCAACCCTGCAACTCGGGCGGGAGAAGTTGCCGCCACGGGAGCTCCGAAAAGCGGTCTCCCACCAGGGACCCGCGAGCTCCCGATGTTACCGTCCACCGGGCCTGCAGCTGGAGCCTCCGAGCTCCGAATTCGGGTCGCAGCCGCGCGCCACCGCAGCTCCCCGCGCTCCGAAGCCGGCCAGCCCCACGACGGTGTCCGCAGGCTCCGTGACTGGAGCCCCAGGTCCGATTGGAGGCCGCTCCACGGTGCTAGGCCCCAACGACAACGGGGACCCGACAGAGGAAAGGTCGGGTCCCTGGACAGGGAAGAGATTTAAACGTTCTCCCCCCCCACATATACACAGCTAAAAACTATATATAAACTACAACCAACACTCAACAGGATAAAACATTTTTTAAAAGACAGACGGACTGCAGGGGCCGCTGCCGCAAGATGCCGCCATCTCTCCATATTCAACCCTGGTCTGATTGGCCATGGAACACCCACAGAACATAGAACAGAATACGTCAGGCCCTTTGGCCCGCAATGTCCGTGTCGAACATGGCGGTGAGTGTGTGTCAGAATCACATGGCTTCCACCAGCTCCCATTTTGCATGCTCCGTAGTTCAGTTTATTGTCACGTGTACCGAGGTACAGTGAAAAGCTTTAGCCGCGCGCTAACCAGCCAGCGGGAAGACAATACACGATTACAATCGAGCCATTCACAGTGTGCAGATAGATACTTGATAAGGGAATAACGTTTAGTGTAAGGCAAAGGCAGCAAGGTCCGATCAAAGATAGTCCGAGGATCCCCAAAGAGGTAGATAGTAGTTCACGTTGATGGTAGGATGGTTCAGTTGCCTGATTACAATTGTTAAAACTGAATGGCATCTGCCCACAGCAGAGTCTGTTTCCATGCTGTATCTCTAAACTTAACTAAACTCAAATAAATTAAACTAAACTGAACTAAACTTCAAGTAACCCTTGCACCCCCTCTCTCTCCATCCCTCCCCCACCCAAGTCGGTGTACTAGGTTCAAAGCCGTCTTGTTGAGTCTCATTGTCTGAAACTGGTTTTCACCGAGCCCACAGCTAACGATGGCCTGTTTCCTTTATCATCATTACCTTTTTGCATATCTTTCATTCATTTGTTCAATATCTCTCTACATCACCGTCTATATCTCTCATTTCCCTTTCCCCTGACTCTCAGTCTGAAGAAGGGTCTCCACCCGAAACGTCGCCCATTCCTTCTCTCCAGAGATGCTGCCTGTCCCGCTGAGTTACTCCAGCTTTTTGTGTCTGAACCGATCCAAGACGTCCCATCTAAGCCAGTCCCATTTAAGCTTTGCCCGCATTTAGCCAACATCCCTCTAAACCTTAGATGGACACAAAGTGCTGGAGTAACTCAGCAGGGCAGGCAGCATCTCTGGAGAAAATGGAATAGATTACATGAAGGGTCGAGACCCTTCTTCAGAATCTCGAGATGGTGTCTGTCCCGAGGACATAGGTTCTAGGTGAAGGGGAAAAGATTTCACAGGAATCTGAGGGGTCACTTTTTCACACAACGGTTGATGGGTGCATGGAACGAACTGCCAGAGGAGGTAGCTGAGGCCGGGACTATCCCAACGTTTAAGAAACAGTTAGACAGGTACATGGATAGGACAGGTTTGGAGGGATATGGACCAAGCGCAGGCAGGTGGGGCTAGTATAGATGGGACATGTTGGGCCGAAGGGCCTGTTTCCACAGTATATCACTCTATGACTATGACCCGCCGAGTTAAGGGCCTGTCCCACTTTCACGACCCGATTCACGACCTTTTTTACTCGTGGACATTTTTCTTCATGCTAGAAAACGACCTACTTGATGCCACGAGTACCTACAACCGCATCACGGCCTGCTACGCCCTCCTACGCCCTCCTACGCCCTCCTGCGCCCTCCTGCGCTCTCCTACGCCCTCCTACGCCCTCCTACGGCCTCCTACGCCCTCCTACGCCCTCCTACGCCCTCCTACGCCCTCCTACGCCCTCCTACGCCCTCCTACGCCCTCCTACGCCCTCCTACGCCCTCCTACGGCCTCCTACGCCCTCCTACGGCCTCGTGACGGCCATGCTGCGAGTATGAGTCAAGGGCAAACTCGGCAGAGGTCGTGAATTAGGTCGTGAAAGTGGGACAGGGCCTTAACTCCAGCTTTTGTTGTGACTGGACAAAGAGCGTGGCTTGATTTTCTTCCTGGAAATGACCAGGGAATAATGGAGAGAGGGGTCGGGTGCCTCTGGAGAGTGTAACTCATTACATTACATATCTCCGCTCTTGACGCCATGTGCCTCTGTCGGCCCACACCCAGTTATTACATTGTCGTACACAAGTGTCTAGACACCAGACACCTGGACATAATTAGCTCTTGCGTTCCGTCCTGGATAAACGGATTCAGATGACACAATAGCTGAGATCTGGCTCGGCTTCAGGCAGTGAGCAGCCAGGAAAATGATTACTGAGATGCCACAGGAGGCCGTGGAGGCCAAGTCAATGGATATTTTTTGTGCAGAGATAGAAATATCAAGTCTGACGAAGGGTCTCGACCCAAAACGTCGCCCATTCCTTCTCTCCCGAGACGCTGCCTGTCCCGCTGAGTTACTCCAGCATTTTGTGTCTATCTGCGGTCTAAACCAGCATCTGCCAGTCCCTTCTGATAGTTAGGTACCCTAGATAAGTAAGTAAGTAAGTAAGTAAGTACGTTTGTTGGCCAAGTATTCACATACAAGGAATTTGCCTTGGTGCTCCGCCCACAAGTAACAGCATGACACACAGTGACAGTTACGACTGGGATAGGGACCATCACAATGTTTAAAACATATTTGGACAGGTACATGGATGGGAAAAGATTAGAGGGATGTGGGCCAAAGGCAGGCAGGTGGGACTAGAGTAGATGGGACATGTTGGCCGGTGTGGGCGAGTTGGGCTGAAGGGCCTGTTTCCACGCTGTATCACTCCGTGACTCTACTCATTGCCCTGACTGCAGAAGAGGAGCACACCAGCAGTCACGGTGGTGCAGCGGTGAGTCGCTGCCTTACAGCGCTCACAGCGCCGGAGACCCGGGTCCGATCCCGACTACGGGCGCTGTCTGTCCGGAGTTTGCACGTTCTCCCCGTGACCTGCGTGGGTTTCCTCTGAGATCTTCGGTTTCCTCTCACTCTCCAAAGACATTCAGGTTTGTAGGTTAATCGGCTTGGTGTCAATGTATAAATGTCAAATTGTTCCTAGTATGTTTAGAATGGTGTTAAGGGCCTGTCCCACTGTACGAGGTAATTCAAGAGTTCTCCCGAGTTTTCCCCTGATTCGAACTGGGAGAAGTCCGTAGGAGTTCGTGGATGTCCTGTAGCGGCTCATAATGCTAACGGTAGGTACTTGGGAAATCCGGTAAACTCCTGACCTTTTATCAACACTGTGAAAAATTTCCACGAGTAAAAAAATACTTGTGATGAAAGAAATGGTTTATTTTTACTCGTACGAGCCGCTACGGGACATTCACGAACTCCTACCGACCCGCTACGGACATTCTCCGAGATCGAATCAGGGGAAAACTCAGGAGAGCTCTTACCTCGTACAGTGGGACAGGCCCTTAAGTGTGCGGGGATCGCTGGTCAGTGACGGCTTGGTGGGCCGAAGGGCCTGTTTCCGCGATGTATCTCCAAACTAAACTAAAAGAGGAGGTTCGTTACCTAATTAAGTCTCTGTAATCAAGAGGTAGTTTTACTGGTAATCAGGTTTCTGCCTAATCTTCTCAGCTGAGAATGTAAACGTTGTCCACACGTGTGCACTAGGGATCAGCTTTGACTGTTTCATTTAGTTTAGTTTAGTGTTGGTTTAGAGATACAGTGCGGAAACAGGCCCTTCAGCCCATCGGGTCAGCGCTGACCAGCGATCCCCACACGTTAAACACTCTCCTACACACCAGGGGACAATTTACACTTACACCAGGCCAATTAATGTACGTTTCTGGAGTGTGGGAAGAAACTGAAGATCTCGGAGAAAAACCCACGCAAGTCACGGGGAGAACGTACAAACTCCATACAGACAGCACCCGTAGACGGGATCGAACCCGGGTCTCCAGCGCTGCATTGACTGCAAGGCAGCAACTCTACCGCTCGCCATCGTGGCGGCCCATGTTGTCCTGGTCAGCACCAGTTTTAACAAATCACCCGTCACTTCCAATACCAGAGGAGTTGAGGGGTGATCTTAGAGAGGTGTACAAAATCGTGAGGGGAACAGATCGGGTGGATGCCCAGAGTAGGGGAATCGAGGACCAGAGGACATAGGTTTAAAGTGAGGGGGAGGGGAAAGATTGAATAGGAACCTGAGGGTTCACTTTTTCACACAGAGGGTTGTGGGTGCAACGCAGAACGCCACAGGAGATCCTTCTTTCCAGTTTTCTAATGAACTGTGCAACTCCTCCCCCTTCGGTCATGGGGTAGACTGAGTGCATGTTGGGTTTGGGATGGTAGCCTCGAGCAGAAACCATCTCTGCCTTGCTGCCTCACAGCGCAGAGACCCCGGTTCGATCCTGACCACGGGTGCTGTCTGCACGGAGTCTGTAAGTTCTCACCGCGACCCTCGTGGGTTTTCTCCGGGATCTCCGGTTTCCTCCCACACTCCAAAGACGTCCAAGTTTGTACAATAGACAATAGACAATAGACAATTGGTGCAGGAGTAGGCCGCACCGCCATTCAATGTGATCATGGCTGATCATCCCCAATCAGTACCCCGTTCCTGCCTTCTCCCCATATCCCCTGACTCCGCTATCTTCAAGAGCCCTATCTAGCTCTCTCTTGAAAGTATCCAGAGAATCGGCCTCCATCACCCTCTGAGGCAGAGAATTCCACAGACTCACAACTCTCTGTGTGAAAAAGTCCGTTCTAAATGGCTTAACCCTTATTCTTAAACTGTGGCCCCTGGTTCTGGACTCCCCCAACATCGGGAACATGTTTCCTGCCTCTAGCGTGACCAAACCCTATATGTTGTAGGTTAATTATAAAATTGTAAATCGGTATAATTGAATCATAGAACTGTGCGGGGTGGGAGATTGCAACCTTCACGTGGGCCGCCCTGTTTCGACTAATGCAATCAACTCGACGTCCACAAACGGAAGATCAAACAGAACAAGTTGTCCAACAACTTTAGGCTGCGCACGCCACACGAAAGAAGAATAAGTAGAACTGCGCCTGGTATAATTGTAGACTGCCCCTAGTGTGTGTGGGATAGTGTTAATGTGCGGGGATCGCTGCTCGGCGCGGACGTGGTGGGCCGAAGGGCCTGTTTCCGCGCTGCAGCTCTGAATTAAACAAAAAAAACTATCTCTGTTTAAGAAGGAACTGCAGATGCTGGAAAATCGAAGGTAGACAAAAGTGCTGGAGAAACTAAGCGGGCGAGGGAGCATCTATGGAGCGAAGGAAATAGGCAACGTTTCGAGCCAGAAACATTGCCTATTTCCTTCGCTCCACAGATGCAGCCTCGCCCGCTGAGTTTCTCCAGCACTTTTGCCTACCTAAAAAACTATCTCCATCAGATAATTTTTTTAAATCCTCACTGAGGTGTGACAATTGGCTCCCCTTCACTCCCTGACCCGCTATGGGAGTTGTTATCCATCGAGCACACACAGCTGTCCCCACAGCTGTCTGGAACGCTATAAAGAAAGCAGCGGAGCTGAGCTAAATATTTATCAACATCTGCAAATATTCTGGGCTTCATTGAGAGTCAATAAATTTGACGTTGCTTCCTCCCTCACAGCTCCAGTATCCTTTAGGAATCCCGATTGATTGAGGAGGCCGGAGAGAGGTGGTTGGTGACTGATGAAGACCCACCCAAAGCATCACCCCTCCACGTTCTCCAGGGATGCTGCTCACCGCGCGTCACTGCATACATCACCACGTCTCACCATGTCGTGACGCCTAAATGCTGTCCCGTAAATGACGTGCAAATTACGCCCAAGTGGGACAGGCCCGTAACTCAGCGGCTCAGGCAGCATCTGTGGAGAACATGGATAGGTGACGTTTCACAGAGTGCTGGAGTAACTCAGCGGGTCAGGCAGCATCTGTGGAGAACATGGATAGGTGACGTTTCACAGAGTGCTGGAGTAACTCAGCTGGTCAGGCAGCATCTGTGGAGAACATGGATAGGTGACGCTTTGGCCCGGAACCCTTCTTCTTCCTTGATAGAGCGGATGTGGAGAGGACGTTTCCACCAGTGGTAGAATCTACGATTGAGAGGTCACAGCTTCAGAATCAAAGGACGTTCTTTTAGGAAGGAGATTAGGAGGAATTTCTTTAGTCAGAGGGTGGTGAATCTGCGGATTTTATTGCCACAGACGGCTGTGGAGGCCATGTCAACGGATAGATTTTTAAGGCTACAGATAGATTCTTGATTAGTGCGGATGTCAGGGGTTATGGGGAGAAGGCAGGAGACACATGACACAGTCCTATCTGGGACACATGACAATAAACGCTCATGACTCTTCACTTGACTTCTCCCCATAACCCCTGACACCCGTACTAATCAAGAATCTATCTATCTCTGCGTTAAAAATATCCGTTGACTTGGCCTCCACAGCCTTCTGTGGCAAAGAATTCCACAGATTCACCACCCTCTGACTAAAGAAATTCCTCCTTATCTCCTTTCTAAAGGAACATCCTTTAATTCTGAGGCTCTGACCTCTGGTCCTGGACTCTCCCACTAGTGGAAACATCCTAGTGGACACTCTATCCAGGCCATTCACCATTCCGTGTGGGGTTTTCTCCGGTTTCCTCCCACATACCAAAGACGTGCAGGTTTGTAAGTAAGTACAGTGGCTTGCAAAAGTTTTCATACCCCTTGAACTTTTCCACGTTTTGTCACGTTACAACCACAAACGTAAATGTATTTTATTGGGATTTTATGTGATAGACCAACACAAAGTGGCGCATAATTGTGAAGTGGAAGGAAAATGATACATGGTTTCCAAATAAAAAACTGAAAAGTGTGGCGTGCAAAAGTAATCAGCCCACTTTACTCTGATACCCCTAAATAAAATCCAGTGCAACCATTTACGTTTGTGGTTGTAACGTGACAAAATGTGGAAAAGTTCAAGGAGTATGAAAACTTTTGCAAGCCACAGTAAGTAAGTAAGTTTATTGGCCAAGTATTCACATACAAGGAATTTGCCTTGGTGCTCCGCCCACAAGTAACATGACATACAGTGACAGTTACGAATGACTCAGAAAACACTAAACATTAATAATAATAAAACATTAATGATAAAAACCATTGATCAAGCATGTGAACCAACACAATACCAGATCAAAGGGAGGCTACAGATGTTTGGCTGTTGAGTGGAGCAACTGCTCGTGGGTAAACTTGTAGGTAGATTGGCTTCAGTTACAAAACATTCAATTGTCCCCGACGTGTAGGATGGAGCTTATGTACGGAATAGTGCTGGCAGCTCTACCGCTGCGCCGCAGTGCTGGCCCAGCCTGGCCACGCTGGCCTTCCGCGAGTCACGGCGCCAGGCGGAAGAGCGCTCTGCCCGAGCCGGCTGCCCGCCCCTTTTCCGGGTTACGTCCGCGCACGGGTGGTGTTAGAGAGGGGACTGCGCGCTGTCCACGGGCACCCTGGGGGATTTCCGGGACCGCTGGGCTCTGCGGGGCAGTTGAATGCATCCTCGACAAGGATTGTAACATAGTTGTATAGTGGTTTATTTAGTAGAGACTACAGGCAACAAACCTTCGTTCAGACCGGAAGGTCTGAATGACAATAAAGGATACTTTACTTTACTTTAGGACAAAAGTGCTGGAGAAACCCAGCGGGTGCAGCAGCATCTATGGAGCGAAGGAGAGAGAGAAAATGTTTCGGGCCGAAGCTTTGCCTATTTCCTTCGCTCCATAGATGCTCCCTCGCCCGCTGGGTTTCTCCAGCACTTTTGTCTACCTTCGATTTTCCAGCATCTGCAGTTCCTTCTTAGACAGTTTATTTAGTATATATTTTTTAGTATATATTTGTTTGTCTCGTATTATGGCGCTGTGTTCTGTTACATTTTATTGTATGTTAAATATTATTTTTAATAATTGTAAAAAAAAATGATATATAAAAAATCAGTGCCAAAGTCCCAAAGTCTATAATTCTAGATAATTCTAGATCTTTCTTCTTGTGAACCATTGTGCAGTAACTTTTGAGTGGGAGCCAGAGGTGGGAACCAGGCAGGGATTAGGCTGGGATGATGGATGCATGTAATCAGATTTATTACAGCCTTAATGACATATTACTGGAGGGATTGATGGAGGGGGATCAGCGATGCATGACACCACTCCTCACACCAACGGGATCACTTGGCAGATCAAACCGACTAAGGCCATCGACAAAGAACTGGCACGCTGAATGCCCGCACCATGCCGACCGGGCACCATGCCGACCGGGCACCATGCCAACCGGGCTTAACCGTGGCACCTTTAGTCACAAAAGAGAGAGAGACCAATCTAATTGCCGTTTCTCCATAGAAACATAGAAAATGGGTGCAGGAGGAGGCCATTCTGGCCCTTCGAGCCAGCACCGCCACTCATTGTGATCATGGCTGATCGTCCCCTATCAATAACCCGTGCCTGCCTTCTCCCCATATCCCTTGACTCCACTAGCCCCTAGAGCTCTATCTAACTCTCTCTTAAATCCATCCAGTGACTTGGCCTCCACTGCCCTCTGTGGCAGGGAATTCCACAAATTTACAACTCTCTGGGTGAAAAAGTTTTTTCTCACCTCAGTCTTAAATGACCTCCTCTTTATTCTAAGACTGTGGCCCCTGGTTCTGGACTCGCCTAACATTGGGAACATTTGGTCCAGTCCTTTTATAATTTTATATGTTTCTATAAGATCCCCCCTCATCCTTCTAAACTCCAGTGAATACAAGCCTAGTCTTTTCAATCTTTCCTCATATGACAGTCCCGCCATCCCAGGGATCAATCTGGTGAACCTACGCTGCACTGCCTCAATCACAAGGATGTCCTTCCTCAAATTAGGAGACCAAAACTGTACACAATACTCCAGATGTGGTCTCACCATAGAAACATAGAAACATAGAAATTAGGTGCAGGAGTAGGCCATTCGGCCCTTCGAGCCAGCACCGCCATTCATTGTGATCATGGCTGATCGTCCCCTATCAATAACCTCAGCGGTAGAGTCGCTTTGCCTCACGTGTCGGAGGCCCACCGGGTTCGGCACTGTCTGTACGGAGTTTGCACGTTCACCCCCGTGAGCCGCGTGGCTTTTTCTCCGCGATCTCCGGTTTCCTCCCTCACCCCAAAGGCGTTCCGGATTTGTAGGTTTATTGACTTGGTGTAAATGTAAATTGTCCCTAGTGGGTGTGGGGTATCGTTAGTGTGCGGGGATCGCAGGTCGGCACGGACCCGGTGGGCCGAAGGGCCTGCTTCCGCACTGTAACTCTAAACTAGACTAAACTAAACCCATTGTGGTGCTGATTTAATCTCTGCCAACTTCTAAACAAGCACTGGGCGGCAGTGAACTCGGTTCGATCCTGACCTCGGGCACTGCCTGTGTGTGGAGTTTGCACGTTCTCCCTGTGACTGCCTGTCTAATGTCTGGATTAAGTGGATGTGGAGAGGATGTTTCCACTAGTGGAGAGTCTAGGATCAGAGGGCACAGCCTCAGAATAAAAGAACATAGCTTTAGAAAAGAGATGAGGAAGAATTTCTTTAGTTAGAGGGTGGTGAATCTGTGGAATTCTTTGTCACAGAAGGCTGTGGAGGCCAAGTCAGTGGATTATTTTTAAGGCGGAAATAGATGGATTCTTGATTAATACGGGTGTCAGGAGTTATGAGGAGAAGGCAGGAGAATGGGGTTGAGAGGGAAGGATAGACCAGCCATGATTAGATGGCCCGAATGGCCTAATTCATGGCCAAATGGCTCTAATTACTTATGAACTAATGTATACGTTAGATTTTCTTGCCAGCTCTTCTAAAATTGTATTGCTTGCCCTAATCTGAGGAAAGACGTTCTTGCCATAGAGAAGGTTCACCAGACTGATTCCTGGGATGGCAGGACTTCCATATAAACATATAACCATATAACCATATAACAATTACAGCACGGAAACAGGCCCTCTCGGCCCTTCCAGTCCGTGCCAACCATTTATTTGCCCCTAGTCCCATCTACCTGCACTTAGACCATACCCCTCCATTCCCTTCACGTCCATATACCTATCCACTTTACTCTTAAATGTTAAAATCGATCCTGCCTCCACCACTTCTGCTGGAAGCTCATTCCACACAGCCACCACCCTCTGAGTAAAGAAGTTCCCCCTCATGTTACCCCGAAACCTCTGTCCCTTAATTCTCATGTCATGCCCTCTTGTTTGAATCTTCCCTACCCTCAATGGGAAAAACGTATCCACGTCAACTCTGTCTATCCCTTTCATAATTTTAAAGACCTCAATCAAGTCCCCCCTTAACCTTCTGCGCTCCAAAGAATAAAGACCTAACTTGTTCAACCTTTCTCTGTAACATAGTTGCTGGAACCCTGGCAACATTCTAGTAAATCTCCTCTGTACTCTCTCTATTTTTGTTGACATCCTTCCTATAAACTAGGCGACCAAAATTGTACACCATACTCCAGAATTGGTCTTACCAATGCCTTGTACAATTTAACATTACTTCCCTACTCCTATATTCAATGCTCTGATTTATAAAGGCCAGCACACCAAAGGCTTTCTTTACCACCCTATCTACACGCGATTCCACCTTCAGGGAACTATGCACAGTTATTCCTAGATCCCTCTGTTCCACAGCATTCCTCAATTCCCTACCATTTACCATGTACGTCCTATTTTGATTTGTCCTGCCAAGATGTAGCACTTCACACTTATCAGCATTAAACTCCATCTGCCATCTTTCAGCCCACTTTTCCAAATGAAATCTCTCTGTAGACTTTGAAAATCTACTTCATTATCCACAACACCACCTATCTTAGTATCATCTGCATACTTACTTATCCAATTTTCCACCCCATCATCCAGATCATTGATGTACATGACAAACAACAGTGGACCCAACACAGATCCCTGAGGCACCCACTGGTCACCGGAACCTGACAAACAGCCATCCACCATTACTCTCTGACATCTCCCATTCAGCCACTGTTGAATCCATCTTGCTACTCCGCCATTAACACCCAAAGATTGAACCTTCTTAACCAACCTTCCATGGGGAACCTTGTCAAAGGCCTTACTGAAATCCATATAGACAACATCCACTGCTTTACCCTCATCAATTTCACTAGTTACCGCTTCAAAAAATTCAAGAAGGTTTGTCAAACATGACCTTCCTGGTACAAATCCATGTTGACTGTTCCTGATCAGACCCTGTTTATCCAGATGCTTATATATATTATCTCTAAGTATCCTTTCCATTAATTTGCCCACCACTGATGTCAAACTAATAGGTCTATAATTGCTAGGTTTATTCTTTGAACCCTTTTTAAACAATGGAACAACATGCGCAGTTCGCCAATCCTCCGGCACTATTCCCGTTTCTAATGACATTTGAAATATTTCTGTCATTGCCCTGCTATTTCTACACTAACTTCCCTCAATGTCCTAGGAATATCCTGTCAGGACCTGGAGACTTATCCACTTTTATATTTTTCAAAAGTGTCAGTACTTCCACCTCTTTGAATCTCATAGTTTCCATAGCTACTCTACTTTTTCCCCTTAACTCACAGAGTTCAATATCCTTCTCCTTGGTGAATACCGAAGAAAAGAAATTGTTTGAAGAATGTATGAAGAAAGACTGGATAGACTTGGCTTGTACCGCTAGAATTTAGAAGATTGAGGGGGGATCTTATAGAAACGTACAAAATTCTTCAGGGGTTGGACAGGCTAGATGCAGGAAGATTGTTCCCGATGTTGGGGAAGTCCAGAACAAGGGGTCACAGTTGAAGGATAAGGGGGAAGTCTTTTAGGACCGAGATGAGAAAAACATTTTTCACACAGAGAGTGGTGAATCTGTGGAATTCTCTGCCACAGAAGGTAGTTGAGGCCAGTTCATTGGCCATATTTAAGAGGGAGTTAGATGTGGCCCTTGTGGCTGAAGGGATCAGGGGGTATGGAGAGAAGGCAGGTACAGGATACTGAGTTGGATGATCAGCCATGATCATATTGAATGGCGGTGCAGGCTCGAAGGGCCGAATGGCCTACTCCTGCACCTAATTTCTATGTTTCTATGTTTCTACAGGAGAAAAGGTATTACGGAATAAAATACCAGTGTGTAGAATGCAGAATATAGTTCTCTTTGATAGAGGTTTGAAAAGACTTCCCAATATATTTACCTGTCACAGTCCACCTGCCATCAATACTAATTCCCCTCAAGACATGCTGCTGCTGCTGTGACAATGTATAAGACTCAAGGTCATAAACGGTTTAGGTTTATGTTTATTATCGTCAAGAATGGAGCGACTGGGCTCGTGTTCACCGGAATTTAGAAGGATGAGAGGATGTCTTATTGAAACGTAAAATTATTAAGGGATATGACACGCTGGATGCAGGAAACATGTTCCCGATGTTGGGGGAGTCCTGAACCAGGGGCCACAGTTTAAGAATAAGGAGTAAGCCATTTAGGGCTGAGATGAGAAAAAAATCTTTTCACCCTGAGTGTTGTGAATCTGTGGAATTCTCTGGCTCAGAAGGCAGTGGAGGCCGATTCACTTGATGCATTCAAAAGAGAGTTAGATAGAGCTCTTAGGGCTAGCGGAACCAAGGGGTATGGGGAGAGGGCAGGAACGGGGCACTGGGGATGATCAGCCATGATCACATTGAATGGCGGTGCTGGCTCGAAGGGCCGAATGGCCTCCTCCTGCACCTATTGTCTGTGTGTCTATGTGTACCGAAGACACGGTGACAAATATTTGTTTGCATGCTATCCAGTCAGATCAGTAATACAACACATGAATACAATCGACCCAAAAGATGTACAGAAGCCAGCCTTTAGACTTTAGACTTGACTTTAGAGGGACAGCGCGGAAACAGGCCCTTTGGCCCATCGGGTCCGCAGCGACAATGATCACCCCGTACACTAGCACCATCCTACACACTAGGGACTATTTACAGAAGACAATTAACCTACAAACCTGTACGCCTTTGGGAGGAAACCGGGGCACCCGGAGAAAACCCACGTGGTCCCAGGGAGAACGTACAAACTCCGTACAGACAGCACCCGTGGTGAGAATCGAACCTGTGTGGGAGGGAACTGCAGATGCTGGTTGACACCGCAAGATGGACAAGGAATACTGGAGTACCTCAGCGGGACAGGCAGCATCTCTGGAGTGAAGGAATGGGTGACCTTTTGGGTCGAGGTCCTTTGTCAGACTGAGAGTCAGGGGAGATTGATTCAATGTGATCACGGCAGGTTCTCCCCATATCCCCTGACTCCGCTATTTTTAACAGCCTATCTACCTCTCTCTTGAAAGTATCCAGAGAACCGGCCTCCACCGCCCTCCGAGGCAGTGAATTCCACAGACTCACAACTCTCTGTGAGAAAAAGTGTTTCCTCGTCTCCGTTCTAAATGGCTTACCCCTTATTGTTAAACTACGGCCCCTGGTTCTGAATTTCAGCACAACTTGCACAAACATGTCCCATCTACACTAGCCCCACCGTTCAGCCCATATCCCTTCAAACCTGTCCTATCCGTGTACCTGTCTAACTGTTTCTTAAACGTTGGGATAGTCCCAGCCTCAACTACCTCCTCTGGCAGCTCGTTCCATACACCCACCACCCTTTGTGTGAAAACGTTACCCCTCAGATTCCTATTAAATCTTTTTCTCTTCACCTCAAACATCTTCCTGTGGATACTTTGGAGATATGTTCATCTCTGTCGATACTTTGATAGGGAGACCTGGGCTGGAGGCAGTAAGGATAGTGAAAGGCCTGGATAGAGTGGATGTGGAGAGGGTGTTTCCACTGGTAGGAGAGTCGAGGACTGGAGTTCATAGCCTCACAAAATTAAAGGACGTTCTTTTAGGAAGGAGATGATGAGAAATGTCTTTAGTGAATGGGTGGTGAATCTGTGGAATTCTTTGCCACAGGGTGTGGCTGTGGAGGCCAAGTCAGTGGATATTTTTAAGCCAGAGGCAGATAGATTCTTGATCAGTACGGGTGTCAGGGTTACGGGGAGAAGGCAGGAGAATGGGGTTAGGAAGGAGAGATAGATCAGCCACGATTGAATGACGGAGTAGACTCGATGGGCCGAATGGCCTAATTCTGCTCCTATCTCTTATGGTCTTATGCCCCAGCAGCAAAGCAGTGAGTGGACTGACACGGGGGCCTGTTTTCCGTTTAGATTTGACTGCAGTGGTTGTGACCAAGGTGGGAGTGAGTGGGCAGGCGCTGGTGGAACGGTTCCAGCTCCATTGATTCTCACTGAAAACACTCACAAGCGTATTTTCCAAGTTGCTGTACATGGAAAACATAGAAACACAGAAAGTACATGCCTTCGAGCCAGCACCGCCATATCAATATGATCGTGGCTGATCATCCAGAATCAGTGCCCGTTCCTGCTTCTCCCCGTATCCCCAGATTCCCTCAGCCCTAGAGCTCTTCTTCTTTTCCCGTCCATCTTGTTACGTATGTTGACCTCGCTGTCATCGCCCGCCCTGAAAAGCTCGCGAGCTTCTGGCGATAATCAGTGGGAAGCCATCAACTTGTCGCTATAGATGATGGTGGTAGCAGAATTAGCTCAGGATACTAGACGGTAGACAAAAGTGCTGGAGAAACTCAGCGGGTGCAGCAGCATCTATGGAGCGAAGGAAATAGGTGATGTTTTGGGCCGAAACCTCAGGACACTTCCAGCCCCGCGACGTGGATGTTCTGCTATGGGGCCGTCCTGAGAGCTAAATCTAACTCTCTCTTGAAAACATCCCGTGAATCTGTCTCCATTGCCTTCTGCGGCAGAGAATTCCACAGATTCACAACTCTCTGGGTGTAAACGTTTTTCCTCATCTCAGCCCGAAATGGCCTACCCCTTATTCTTAAACTGTCACCCCTGGTTCTGGACCTCCCAAACATGAGGAACACTGTGTGAAAAAATTACCCCTCAGGTTCCTATTGAATCTTTCTCCCCCCCCCACCCTCACCTTAAACCTCACCCAGAGCTTCGTCTGCAGTTCCTTGTATCCACTAGGTCTTTGTATCCCGTTAAATTAGATGAGGTTAGACATGGTTAGTCAAACCATGCACAGTACAAAAGGTAGAAACGTGGCAGATTTTGAAGGACCACGAATGCTGTTAATGTACTGAGCGGTTAGTGTCTAAAGGTCGCGACCCAAAACGTCACCTGTCCATGCTCACCCGCGCATGGGAGGCACGGTTGCACAGGGCCAGGGACGCGGGTTCCATCCTGACCACAGCCTCAGTCTGCATGGAGTTTGTACGTCCCCTCCAGCTGTCCCAGTTTCCTCCCACACTCCCGAGACGCGCAGGTTCATGGGCTTCATTGTCCCTTGAGTGCAGGATGGAATTAGTGACGGGAGTGATGGCGGGTCGGCGCGGACTTGGTGGGCCGATGGGCCAATTTCCACCTTGTTTATCTGAACTAAACTGAAGTAAACTGACCCTCGGAGTTACTCCAAACGCAACGGGACCAGCAGCATCTCTGGGGAGAAGGAACGGGTGACGTTTCGGGTCGACACCCTTCTTCAGGCCCCTTCTTCAGCTACATCTTACTTTTAACCTGCAAACCCACACATCCATAGGATGTGGAAGACAGTATTGTGAGCAGTTTTGGGCCCCATATCTGAGGAAGGATAGACAATAGACAATAGACAATAGACAATAGGTGCAGGAGTAGGCCATTCAGCCCTTCGAGCCAGCACCGCCATTCAATATGATCATGGCTGATCATCCCCAATCAGTACCCCGTTCCTGCCTTCTCCCCATATCCCCTGAGTCCACTATCTTTAAGAGCCCTATCTAGCTCTCTCTTGAAAGTATCCAGAGAACCGGCCTCCAGCGCCCTCTGAGGCAGAGAATTCCACTGATTCACAACTCTCTGTGTGAAAAATGGAACAAAAAAGGATGTGCTGGCGCTGGAGAGGGTCCAGAGGAGGTTTACGAGAATGATCCCAGGACTGAGTGGGTTAATATATGATGAGCGTTTGACGGCGCTGGGCCTGTACTCGCTGGCGTTTAGAAGGATGAGAGGGGGAGA
>CM069134.1:136169247-136191747 GCA_035221665.1 Okamejei kenojei | reverse complement strand
TGGTTCTGCAGAGGGTCCAGAGGAGGTTTACAAGAACAATTTCACACAGAGAGTGGTGAATCTCTGGAACTCTCTGCCACAGAAGGTAGTTGAGGCCAGTTCGTTGTCCATATTTAAGAGGGAGTTGGATGTGGCCCTTGTGGCTGAAGGGATCAGGGGGTATGGAGAGAAGGCAGGTACGGGTTATTGATTGGGACGATCAGCCATGATCACAATGAATGGCGGTGCTGGCTCGAAGGGCCGAATGGCCTACTCCTGCACCTATTTTCTATATTTCTATGTTATATGTTTCTATCCCAGGAATGAGTGGGTTAACCTATAATGAGCGTTTGACGACACTGGGCCTGTACTCGCTGGAGTTTAGGAGAATGAGGGGAAACCTCATTGAAACGTACAGAATAGTGAAAGGCCCGGATAGAGTGGATGTGGAGAGGATGTTTCCACTAGTGGGAGAGTCCTGGACCAGAGGTCACAGCCTCAGAATTAAAGGACGTTCCTTTAGAAAGGAGATGAGGAGGAATTTCTTTAGCCAGAGGGTGGTGAATCTGTGGAACTCATTACCACAGAAGGCTGTGGAGGCCTAGTCAGTGGATATTTTTAAAGCAGAGATGGATAGATTCTTGGGTAGACAAAAATGCTGGAGTAACTCAGCGGGTGAGGCGGCATCTATGGAGAGAAGGAATAGGCGACATTTCATGTCGAGACCCTTCTTCAGACTCTGAAGAGGGGTCTTCAGTCTCACCCGCTGAGTTACTCCAGCATTTTTTGTCATTCTACTTTTTTGTTGACCTTCGTCCCCCTTTGATCTCTCATTTTCACACCTTACCCTTCCATAACTATTTTTTCCTCTTCCCTGGCTCCCAGTCGGAAGAAGGGTCTCGACCCAAAATGGCACCCATTCCTTCTCTCCAGAGATGCTGCCTGTCCTGCTGAGTTACTCCATCAATTTGTGTCTATCCTCTGCATTTGGACCATAACCCTCCAAACCTGTCCTATCCATGTACCTGTCTAACTGTTTCTTAAACTTTGGGATAGTCCCAGCCTCAACTACCTCCTCCAGCAGCTCGTTCCATTCACCCACTACTCTTTATGTGCAAACGTTACCTCTCAGGTTCCTATTAAACCTTTCACCCCTCACCTTAAACCTATGTCCTCTGGTTCTCGATTCCCCTACTCTGGGTGAGAAATTATGTGCGTCTACCCAAACTATCCCTCTGATGATTTTGTACACCTCAACAAGATCGCCCCTCATCCTCCTGTGCTCCAAGGAATAGAGACACGGCCTACTCAACCTCTCCCTGTAGTTCAGACGTTCTAATGCTGGCAACATCCTGCTAAAGCTTCTCTGTCCCCTTTCCAGCTTGACCACATCTTTCCTATAACACGGTGCCCAGAACTGAACACAATGCTCTAAATGCGGCCTCGCCAACGTCTTATACAACTGCAACATGGCCTCCCAACTTCCACACTCAATGCACTGACTGATGAAGGCCAATGTGCCAAAAGGCTTTTGACCGCCCCATCTACCTGTGATGCCACTATGGACATGCAGTCCTAGATCTCTCTGTTCTACAACACTCCCCAGAGCACTACAATTCACTGTGTAGGTCCTGCCCATGTGTAGGGCCTGTCCCACATGGCGATTATTTAGGCAACTGCCGGCGACTGTCATAGTTGTAGCAGGTCACCGAAAAACCAGCGACAACCTACGTCATCCCGGCGACAACCTACGCCAGCGCCTACGCCAGGAGAAGTCACGCTACGCTCAGTGGCATCAAACCCGCTGTCGGCAAAACTGTTTTCAACGTGCTGAAAATTTAGCGGCGACCAGAAAGGCGCTACGACTTTTTGCGCGACTGAGGGGACGACCCCTAGCGACCGCCGGCGACCGTGTGGCGACAAACACGTCGCCTGTCGTTGATTAAAAAATCTCCTAAGTGGGACAGGCCCATTAGTGCTCCCAAAATGCCATACCTTACATGTGTATGTGAGTAAATTGCAGAGATGAACAAGTGTAGTTACAGGAACGATGTGGATGCTTTGGAGAGGGGCGGTTGACGGAAATCTTGAGGGGGGGGGGGGGGTTGACGGAGGGAGGGGGGCTGTCCCCCACAGGTTTTGAGAGGTGGGGGACAATCCCCCCCCCATGTTTTGTGAAACTTGTTGCAGCAAAACTGCCAGCGCAGCCTCCAAAGTCGGTCAGCTCCGTGACGGTAAGTCCACAAGTCTCTGCGACCGCAGCCCTCAAGGTCCATTCCAGTTGGAGGCTGCCAGCTCCTAGAATCTAGCAGCCCGGGACTGGCTGTAGTGCCCAGGTGGGCTCACCTGCCCCGGGACTGGCTGTAGTGCCCTGGCCGGGATGGCTATAGGGGCCCTCACCTGCCCCGGGACTGGCTGTAGTTCCCAGGTGGCTCACCTGGCCCGGGACTGGCTGTAGTGCCCAGGTGGGCTCACCTGGCCCGGGACTGGCTGTAGTGCCCAGGTGGGCTCACCTGCCCCGGGACTGGCTGTAGTGCCCAGGTGGGCTCACCTGGCCCGGGACTGGCTGTAGTGCCCAGGTGGGCTCACCTGGCCCGGGACTGGCTGTAGTGCCCAGGTGGGCTCACCTGCCCCGGGACTGGCTTTAGTGCCCAGGTCGCGAAAACTAATTGAAAAAAGGACCACAACAGATGATTTCGGGTTGAGGGCCGGATCCGGCCCGCGGGCCGTAGGTTGCCGACCCCCGTCCTATATGTCCCCCCGCATGTTTTGAAAGAGATTTCCGCCCAAGCGAGAGGAGAATGTTGCCTGAATTAGATGGTGAATCCGACGAGGAGAGGTTGGATAAACTTATGAGGTTTTGTCTGAGTGTTGTAGGCTGAGGTGCAGAGAGGGTAGACAGTCAGAACCTCTTTCCCAAGGTGGGGATGCCCAACACCGGCGGACACAGCTTTCAGGTGTGATGAACAAAGTTTAAAGGAGATGTGCGGGGTGAGATAGTAAACAACAGACAATAGGTGCAGGAGGAGGCCATTCGGCCCTTCAATCCAGCACCGCCATTCAATGTGATCATGGCTGATCATCCCCAATCAGTACCCCGTTCCTGCCTTCTCCCCATATCCCCTGACTCCGCTATCTTTAAAAGCCCTATCTAGTTCCAATCTCCATGAGGTACATATTAGCTCAGGACTGCGCTCTGGTTGTGGTAGGGGTGGTTCAGTTGCCTGACAACGGCTGGGAAGATTTTGAGACCACAATTGTACGCAATACTCCAGGTGTGGCCTCACCAAGACCCTGTACAACTGCAGTAGAACCTCCCTGCTCCTATACTCAAATCCTTTTGCTATGAATGCTTACATACCATTCACTTTCTTCACTGCCTGCTGCACCTGCATGCCTACTTTCAATGACTGGTGTACCATGACACCCAGGACTCTCTGCATCTCCCCTTTTCCTAATCGGCCACCATTCAGATAATAGTCTACTTTCCTGTTTTTGCCACCAAAGTGGATAACCTCACATTTATCCACATTATACTGCATCTGCCATGCATTTGCCCACTCACCCAGCCTATCCAAGTCACCTTGCAGCCTCCTAGCATCCTCCTCACAGCTAACACTGCCCCCCAGCTTCGTGTCATCCGCAAACTTGGAGATGTTGCATTCAATTCCCTCGTCCAAATCATTAATATATATTAATACTGAATCCCCAATACCGTGTGCTTTAAGTTTGTATACTAATCTCTTTTGTGGGACCTTGTCGAAAGCCTTCTGAAAGTCCAGATATAACACATCCACTGGTTCTCCCTTATCCACTCTACTAGTTACATCCTCGAAAAATTCTATAAGAATCGTCAGACATGATTTACCTTTCGTAAATCCGTGCTGACTTTGTTCAATGATTTCACCACTTTCCAAATGCGCTGCTATCCCATCTTTAATAACTGACTCTAGCAGTTTCCCCACTTACCGATGTTAGACTAACTGGCCTGTAATTCCCCGTTTTCTCTCTCCCTCCTTTTTTAAAAAGTGGGGTTACATTAGCTACCCTCCAATCCTCAGGAACGACTCCAGAATCTAAAGAGGTTTGAGAAATTATCACTAAGGCATCTGCTATTTCTGGGGCTACTTCCTTGAGTACTCTGGGATGCAGCCTATCTGGCCCTGGGGATTTATCGGCCTTTAATTCATTCAATTTACCCAACACCACTTCCTGGCTAACCTGGATTTCACTCAGTTCCTCCATCTCATTTGACCCGCGATCCCCTGCTATTTCCGGCAGATTATTTATGTCTTCCTTAGTGAAGACAGAACCAAAGTAGTTATTCAATTGGTCTGCCATGTCCTTGTTCCCCATGATCAATTCACCTGTTTCTGACTGCAAGGGACCTACATTTGTTTTAACTAATCTTTTTCTCTTCACATATCTATAAAAACTTTTGCAGTCAGTTTTTATGTTCCCTGCCAATTTTCTTTCATGATTTATTTTCCCTTTCCTAATTAAGCTCTTTGTCCCCCTCCGCTGAAGTCTGAATTTCTCCCAGTCCTCTGGTAGGTTGCTTTTTCTGGCTAATTTGTATGCTTCATATTTTGTTTTGATACTATCCCTGATTTCCCTTGTTATCCATGGATGCACTACCTTCCCTGATTTATTATTTTGCCAAACTGGGATGAACAATTGTTGTAGTTCATCCATGCAGTCTTTAAATACCTTCCATTGCACATCCACCGTCAACCCTTTAATAATCACTTGCCAGTCTATCTTGGCCAATTCACGTCTCATACCCTCAAAGTTACCTTTCTTTAGGTTCAGAACCCTTGTTTCTGAATTAATTATGTCACTCTCCATCCTAATGAAGAACTCAACCATATTATGGTCACTCTTGCCCAAGGGGCCCCACACAAGACTGCTAACTAACCCTTCCTCATTACTCAATACCCAGTCTAGAATAGCCTGCTCTCTCGTTGGTTCCTCCACAAGGGGTGTTGGTTTTTAGAAAACTTTTTTCACACAGAGAGTCCTGGAACTCTCTGCCATAGTTGAGGCATTCATTGGCAAGAAATCCTTGTGGCTTCCTCAGCACCCATGTTGAATGGCCAATTTACTCCTGATTCTACCCAATCTATATGTAGATTGAAGTCACCCATTATAACAGTTTTACCCTTGTTGCACGCATTTCTGTTAGGTGGCCTGTACACAACTCCCACTAGCGTTTTCTGCCCCTTAGTGTTTCGCAGCTCTACCCATATCGATTCCACATCCTCCAAACTAATGTCCTTCCTTTCTATTACGCTAATCTCCTCTATAACCAGCAACGCTACCCCACTCCCTTTTCCTTTCTGTCTATCCCTCCTGAATATTGAATATGCCTGGATGTTCAGCTCCCATCCTTGATCCCCCTGGAGCCATGTCTCCGTGATCCCAACTATATCATAGTCATTAATAGCTATCTGCACATTCAACTCATCCACCTTATTACGAATGCTCCTTGCATTGAGACACAAAGCCTTCATGCTTGTTTTTACAACGCTCTTACCCCTTATACAATTATGTTGAAAAGTGGCCTTTTTTGATTTTTGCCCTGGATTTGTCTGCCTGCCACTTACTTTTCACCTTGCTACCTATTGCTTCTGCCCTCATATTATATCCCTCTTTCTCTCTACTCACACATTTAAGAAACCCACTACCTCATTCTCTGTTTATTATTTTTTTCTTCTTTCCCGCCTACTTGTTGGGTCTGAGTGCTTCCCCTCTCTGCCTTCTGCCTCAAGCCCTGTCTACTAGCTTTCTCTATTTGAGTCCCTCCCCTCCAACCGTTCTATTTTAAAGTCTCCCCAGTAGCCTTTGCAAATTTCCCCGCCAGGATACTGGTCCCCCTCGGGTTCAAGTGCAACCCGTCCTTTTTGTACAGGTCACAGTTTAAGGATAAGGGGGAAATCTTTTAGGACCGAGATGAGGAAAACATTTTTCACACAGAGAGTGGTGAATCTGTGGAATTCTCTGCCACAGAAGGTAGTTGAAGCCAGTTCATTGGCTATATTTAAGAGGGAGTTAGATGTGGCCCTTGTGGCTAAAGGGATCAGGGGGTATGGAGAGAAGGCAGGTACAGGATACTGAGTTGGATGATCAGCCATGATCATATTGAATGGCGGTGCAGGCTCGAAGGGCCAAATGGCCTCCTCTTGCACTTATTGTCTATGTTTCTATGTTTCTATGTTCTCCCTCCAACCCCCCTCTCACAGTAGGACCCCCTTTGCTCTTCCCCCCCCCCCCCCCCACTACACCAGGCCCCCCTTTGTTCTTCACAAAACTCCACTGGAGAACTTTGTTCTCGACAGCCCCCCCCCCCTATCAGGACCGTTCTCAGTGCCCCCTCCCCCCCTTCCCTCCCTCCCTCCTGCCCCTCCTTCCCTCCCTCCCTCCTGCCCCTCCTTCCCTCCCTCCCCCCTGCACCCCCCTTCCCTCCCTCCCCCCCCCCCCCCTTCCCTCCCCCCCCCCCTGCCCCCCTTCCCTCCCTCCCTCCCCCCTGCCCCCCCCACTCGGCCTGTTCTTCGCCCCCCCACACATGGTCCCTCTGTTCTCGGTGCCCCCCCCCCATAAAACCGGGGCCACCCTATCTTCTCCTTCCCCCTCCCCCCCTACACTAGGTCCCCTTTTGTTCCCTCCCCCATACTGGGTTCCCCTTTGTTTCCCCCCCCCACACTGGATTCCCCTTTGTTTCCCCCCACCCACCGCCTGGTCCCTCCCTCCCTCCACCCCCTTACTCTGCCCCTCTCACTACCAGTCTCACAACAGTGCAGACCCCCACCCCCCTAACCCGCCCCGTCCGTTAGCTCTTGCCTCGAGAGCGGCCGAGGGTTTCTGCGCGGGGAGGGTGGGGGGGGGGGCACTTAATTCCACATTCCTGACTGGGGGGAGGGTAATAATGGCAGCCTTTCATCGGCAGTGACAGCCTGTTGTCTCTCTCTCTCTCTCTCTCGCTCTCTCTCGGCCATCAGTAGCCCCACACACGCCCCCACGCTCGGACAAGCTGCTTGGCTCGCAGAGACTGAGCCATTGTCTCCCAGCGACGTTGTACATCGACAACTTCTGGCCGAGTTAATACGCCCTTTGTTGCCTTCTGTGTCAGCACTAACCCTTCTCTCTTCCTCCCCTCTTGAAATGCGTGACCTTTGCCGCCGTTGCCTCAGAGGATGGTGCTCAGACGTCTAGCCCCGCGCTTCCAAATGTCACGGGAATGAGATTAGCACAAATTAGCTTTTCTGCAAAGCAAATTATTTGATTGGGTGTTCCCTGCCTTTGCGCTGCTATTAGTTTCCTGGCACGGACATTTCTCGTCAACCAGTTTCAATTTTGGGGCGGCACGGTGGCGCAGCGATAGAGTTGCTGCCTCACGGCCCCAGGGACGCGGGTTCCATCCTGATCCCGGGCACTGTCTGTATGGAGTTTGTATTTTCTCCCTGTGACCTGCGTGGGTTTTCTCTGGGTGCTCTGGTTTCCTCCCACACTCCAAAGACGTGCGGGTTTGCAGGTGAATTGGCTTGGGTAAAATAAAGATTGCAAATTGCCCCTAGTGTGTAGGATAGTGTTAGTGTACGGGGATCGCTGGGCCGCGCGGACTCGGGGGGCCGAAGGGCCCGGTTGCGTGCTGCATCTCTAAACTAACCTCCAAACACTAAACTAATTTAACTTTGAAACCATCTGTCTGTTTAGTTTACAGATACAGCATGGAAACAGGCCCTTCGGCCCACCTTGTCCGACCCGACCAGCGATCCCCGTACACTAGCTCTATCATACGTACCAATGGCAATTTCTTTTTTTTTACTTTAGTTTCTATTGCTTTGATGTACACATAAATAAAACACAAATATAACAACGAAACGTACAACATTACAGTGAAACGTACAACAGTGTAGCGGGGGGTTCAGTTTAGAATTAATGATGCAGTATACATATTTCATATTAAAACATATTTTCATATTAAAACATTTTCCAATAACTTACATTATTGCTAGAAACATAGAAACATAGAAATTAGGTGCAGGAGTAGGCCATTCAGCCCTTCGAGCCTGCACCGCCATTCAATATGATCATGGCTGATCATCCAACTCAGTATCCCGTACCTGCCTTCTCTCCATACCCTCTGATCCCCTTAGCCACAAGGGCCACATCCAACTCACTCTTAAATATAGCACTCACTCTTAAATATAGCTTACATTATTGTCTATAAAATTATACAGTGTCTTCATTTCTATACCTAATCCATTTTTCCTATTTTCTGTTAAACTCGTCTTCTTTCACTCTTAGAGAATATATCATTTTCTCCATGACAAATATTTCCTGTACTATGTCTAACCATTGTCTCAGTCTGGGTGTGGCCGCTGCGAGCCAGTACCTTGTAATGGCCTTTCTGCCAGCTGTGAGTAGGATTTTAACCAAGTAATGGTCTTCCTTCAACACCACTGTATTTATATTACCCAGGTATAAAATGGAACACTTCTTGCAGACTATATATCCTAATACCTCCGTTAATTCTGAATTCACTCTGTCCCAAAATGGTTCTATTTTTGGGCAACTCCAGAAGATATGTGCATGGTTTGCGTCTGTTTGGCCACATTGCCTCCAGCATGTTTGCTGCCTTAGAATTTGCTTGCTTTTTATGTTAGGCGTAATAAAGAAACAAATCAAAATTTTCCAATTAAATTCTCTCCAATGTTGTGAATTGGTGGATGTCTGCAGTGTTACACACATATGATGCCATTCTTCTTCTGAGATTGTAATGTTCAATTCCTTTTCCCACTTAAATTTTACATCAAATGTAGTTTTAGCTTGACATTCCATTAAACTATGATAAAGTTTAGAAATAATCCTTAATGTTTTTTGATGATACGCACTATCACTTCTATCACTGGATTCTTTTCTTCTAGCGCCTCCCTTTTTACCTTTTTATTGTAATAATCTCTCAGTTGGAGGTATCTAAACAAGTCTTGGTTCCGAAGTGCAAATCTATCCTTCAAATCTTGAAAACTTCTTAGGTCTCCATTTTCAATAACAGTACAAAATGCAGTCATTCCTTTCTTCATCCACTCTCTAAATGTTGAGTCATACATCCCTGGTTTAAATTCATTATCCAAAGCTATCCATCTTAAAACATTTTGTCGTTTATTCCAGTTTAAGTTGTCTGGTAAGCGTGAACCAGGTTTTTAAAGTAAATATCATTATTGGATCGATTATGCTCCTGATATGTCCAGGAAGCGTTTTTTCTCCCAAAAGTGTTTGGATGTGGAAGTCAGGGATATCTGTCTCAATCTCTTTCTACCTGGCTATATAGCTGTCCTCACACCAATTAATTAGTGGTCGAAGTTGGGCTGCATAGAAATATATCCTAAAATTTGGAAGTGCCATTCCACCTTTGTCCTTTGGCAACTGTAGTGTAGTGTATCGAATTCTGGCCTTCTTTCCTCCCCAAATAAATCTAGATATTAATTTATCCCATTCCGTGAATTGTTTTAATGGTACCTCCATTGGCAGAGATTGAAACAAGTACAATAGCCTTGACAAAATATAAATTTTCACCACATTTATGTTACTACTAAAATCCATTGGGTAGGTGGACCATCTTTCTATATCCTTTCTTATGTTTTGGTTGCTGTGATTATAATTGGCCCCATACAACATTGATATATTTTTTGTTATATGTATCCCGAGGTATTTGATTGATTTTGAATCCCATTTAATATTATAATTGTGTTTGATTTCTTCTGGAGGAGGACAATTCAATAGGAGGATTTGAGTTTTTGAAATATTCACTTTATATCCTGCATAAAAATTAAATTTATCTATGATCCCCATCATCCTTGGAAATGAGGTGTTTACTTCCGTGAGATACATCATTACATCATCTGCGAAAAGGCCAATTTTATGTTCTCTGTCTCTTATAGTTACTCCCCACAATTCCCTATCTTAACGAATCGCTTGAGCCAATGGTTCAATATATATAGCAAACAGGGTAGGGCTAAGACAACATCCCTGTCTCGTTCCTCTTCCTAACACAAATCTCTCAGTTAAGGACCCATTCACCTTTACTCTTGCAGTAGGTTGCTGGTAAATTGCTTTAATAACTTGAATTGACTCTTCGGTAAAGCCAAATCTTTCTAGTGTTTGATATAAGAATTCCCAATTAACCCTATCAAAAGCCTTTTCCGCGTCTAGGCTTATCAGGACAGCACACGTACTTTCCTTTTGAATCTTGTGTATTATATGTAGGGTTCTTCTAATGCTGTCCTGTGTTTGTCTGCCTATTATAAAACCAGTCTGGTCTTCATCAATTAAATCTGGCATGAACTTTTCAAATCGTTTGGAGATAATTGAAGAATATAATTTATAGTCCACATTTAGAATTGATATCGGTCTGTAGTTGGTACAATTTTCCTTGTCTTTGTTCTCTTTGGGGATTAATGTTATAATTGCCTCTTTCCATGACGGGGGTGTCTTGCCTACTTTGATAATCCAGTTAAAGGTTCTCAGAAGAAGTGGGTTCAGCTCATTCCGAAATATTTTATACCATTCTATAGGGAAACCGTCGTTGCCTGGGGCCTTGTTTGATTTCGTCCTACCAATTGTCTTCTCCATCTCCTCCAGTGATATTTCTGCTGTGATTATTTTATTTTGTGTCTCTCCGATACAGGGCAGATCTATTGTACTTAAAAAACGTCCTCATTGATTCCCCTTCTACTGTAGATGTTTGTGTATATAATTCTTTATAATATTCCTGGAAGATGTATTCTATTTCTTTTGGATCACGCTTCAAATTCTGTGTACAGGGGTCCTTAATGTTGTGTATGGTGTTGTCAGCCTGTTGCTTGCGTAGCCTTCGGGCAAGTATTTTAGTGGATTTAGGGCCAAGCTCATAATGTGCCTGTTCTACAAATCTTGCTTTTTTCTCCACCTCTTGACCCAATATTCCATCCATTTGTCCTCTCAAATCTTCTATTTACTTATAAGTTCTCTGGTCCTTATTATTTTTGTACTTCTGTTCTAAACCCTTCAGGTCTGTTATCAATTTATTATATGTTTTCATTCTGGCCTTTTTAATATGTGATGCCCTGGCTATTAACCTACCTCATATTACAGCCTTCAATGAGTCCCATAGTATGGATGGGTCCACCTCCCCATTGTCATTCTCCTCTAGATAAGTTTTGATTTCAAATTTAATATCATTAACAGTTGTTTTATCATTCAGTATTCCAACATTTAATCGCCACACTGTGTTTTTCCTTCTACTGTCCATTTGAATTGTTAAGTATATGGCATTATGGTCTGATACATCTGCCACACCAATTCTGCAATCCGTTACCCTATAACAGTCTTCTTTCTGCATTAAGAAATAGTCTATTCTGGAGTAAACTGAGTGCGGTATCGAGTAATGTGTATAGTCTCTTTCTAGAGGGTGAAAATTCCTCCAGACAAATGGCAATTTCTTAACCGATAAACTTGTACATCTTTGAAGTGTGGGCACCTGGAGAAAACCCAGGCAGTCACGGGGAGATACGCAGTCAGGATCGAACCCAGGTCTCTGCCGCTGAATGAGCTGCTAGAGGCACGAGGTGCCAAGGATCCGGTATCGATCCTGGCTATGGGTGCTGTCTGTGTGGAGTTTACACGTTCTCCCTGCGACTATGTGGGTTTCCTCCGGGCGCTCCGGTTTCCTCCCGTGTCCCAAAGGGTGTGCTTCCTCCCACATGGTGCGGGTTTGTAGGTTTTTGTGGGGTTTGCGGGTTTTTCACCCAGAGAGTTGTGAGTCTGTGGAATTCTCTGCCTCAGAGGGCGGTGGAGGCCGGTTCTCTGGATACTTTCAAGAGAGAGCTAGATCGGGCTCTTAAAGATAGCGGAGTCAGGGGATATGGGGAGAAGGCAGGAACGGGGTACTGATTGGGGATGATCAGCCATGATCACATTGATGAGCCATGATCACAATAGGTGCAGGAGGAGGCCATTCGGCCCTTCGAGCCAGCACCGCCATTCAATGCGATCATGGCTGATCTTCACCAAGCAGTACCCCATCCCTGCCTTCTCCCCATATCCCCTGACTCCGCTATCTTTAAGAGCCCTATCTAGTTCTCTTTTGAAAGTATCCAGAGAACTGGCCTCCACCGTGAGGCAGAGAATTCCACAGACTCACAACTCGCGGTGAGAAAAAATTGTTTCCTCATCTCCGTTCTAAATGGCTTACCCATCATTCTTAAACTGTGGCCCCTGGGTCTGGACTCCCTCAACATCAGGAACATGTTTCCTGCCTCTAGCGTGTCCAATCCCTTAACAATCTTATATGTTTCAATGAGATCCCCTCTCATCCTTCTAAACTCCAGAGTGTACCAGCCCAGCCGCTCCATTCTCTCAGCATATGACAGTCCCGCCATCCCGGGAATTAACCTTGTAAACCTACGCTGCACTCCCTCAATAGCAAGAATGTCCTTCCTCAAATTAGGGGACCAAAACTGCACACAATACTCCAGGTGTGGTCCCACTAGGGCTCTGTACAACTGCAAAGACTTTTGCCCAGAGTGGGGGAATCAAGAAATGAGGACATAGATTTAAGGTGAAGGGGAATGATTTAATAGTTGCCCGAGGTGCAACTTTTTTACACAAAGGGGGTGGGTGTATGGAACAAGCTGCCAGAAGAGTTTAGTTTAGAGATACAGCGCGGAAACAGGCCCTTCGGCCCACCGAGTCCGTGCCAGCCAGTGAATACCCCGCACATTAACACCATCCTACACACACTAGGGACGATTTACACACACACCAAGCCAACTAAACTACAAATGTGTATGTCTTTGGAGTGTGGGAGTAAACCGAAGATCTCGTAAACCGAGGAGCCACTTTACAACCAATCCATTGTCTGAACACAAACCTTTTAGAAGGCAAGGCAAACAATTTGGCAGCAGCCACTTTACCACCGATCCATTTTCTGAACACTTTTTAAAAGCCACGACAAACAATTTGGCACTTTACAATATCATCGAGGGGACTCACCGTTGAGTAGACGTGCGTTCAGTGTTATTCGCAGCTCAAAGAGCCGTGACCCTCTCGCTTCCTCCATCTCGCAGAGACTGACTGAGGCACGACACTTCCGGGTTTTATAGTCCCTCCCTCCTGCTGCCAGCGGGGGCAGCAGAGCAAATGGTGACATTTTTTAAAACGTTAATAACTCTCTGATTTTTCATCGATGGGAAAAATCCTCCAGTCCAGTCCGGCGAGGGGGACTCTGAGCGAGGTGGCCAGAAATGACGGCCGTAAGTGGCGGCGTTCTCTCAGAAATCACAAACAGAAAGTCGAAAGTGGTGAAGATCTTAGTTTTAGTAATATAAATATGTTTTGAAAAGATATCCCCTCATCTAAACTCTAGTGAATAAAAGCCGAGTCTTTTCAATCTTTCCTCATATGACATCTCCTGGCATGTTTGTTCTTCTAATTCCTGTTGACTATTTGGGGGTCAGCAGTACACCCCCAACAAGGTGATCATCCTTTTCTGGTTCCTCAGCTCCGTCCATATACTGTCCGTAATGTCACCTCTGAACATAGCCATGACATCCTCCTTAACCAACAATGCAATCCCCCACCTTCCCTTTTTCCATCATCCCTGTCTCTCCTGAAGCTCTTGTCCCTGGAACATTGAGCTGCTGCCCTGCCCCTCCCTTAACCAGCTGTCAGTCATGGCTACAACATTCCCAGTCGCTCGTACCTATCCACGCCCCAAACACATCTGCCTTATCCGTCAGGCCCCTTGCATTAAAATACATGCAGTTTAAACCAACCCTCCTTCCTCGCTCTCTGCCTTTCACCGGCCTATTCTGTCAAAAAGGCTGGCAGCATCATCAAGGACCCACACCATCCTGGCCACACACTCATCTCCCCGCTACCTTCAGGTAGAAGGTACAGGAGCCTGAAGACTGCAACGTCCAGGTTCAGAAATAGCTACTTCCCCACAGCCATCAGGCTATTAAACGCAACTGAAACAAATCTCTGAACATTAATAGACCATTATTTCTTTATTTGCACTTTATCTGCTTATTTATTCATGTGTGTATATATTTATATAATGGTATATGGACACACTGATCTGTTCTGTAGTCATGCCTACTATGTTCTGTTGTGCTGAAGCAAAGCAAGAATGTCATTGTCCAATCTGGGACACACAACAATAAACTCTCTTGACTTGACTTGACACCAACCTTTCCCACACCACCCTCCATACCTCTCATGTGCCTCTGTCCTGCACGAGATTCCACTCCCCTGCCCATCTAGTTTAAACCCTCCTGTGTAGCATTAGCAAACCTTCCCGCTAGGATGTTGGCCCCCCTCCAGTTAAGGTGCATGCCATCCCTTTTGTACATAGAAACATAGAAACATAGAAAATAGGTGCAGGAGGAGACCATTCGGCCCTTCAAGCCTGCACCGCCATTCAATATGATCATGGCTGATCATCCAACTCAGTATCCTGTACCTGCCTTCTCTCCATACCCCTTGATCCCTTTAGCATCTCCCCTTTTCCTAATCGGCCACCATTCAGATAATAGTCTACTTTCCTGTTCTTGCCACCAAAGTGGATAACCTCACATTTATCCACATTATACTGCATCTGCCATGAATTTGCCCACTCACCCAACCTATCCAAGTCACCTTGTAGCATCCTAGCATCCTCCTCACAGCTAACACTGCCCCCCAGCTTGGTGTCATTCACAAACTTGGAGGTGTTGCATTCAATTCCCTCGTCCAAATCATTAATTTATCGAGATTACTAAAAGTCTGATTTGACCGCTTTTGGCTCGCTGTGCTGTGATTTACAAGAGAACGCCGCCACCTATGGCCGTCATTTTTGGCCACTTCGCTCAGAGCCGCCCTCCTTTTTCCAGGACTGGAGGATTTTTCCCATTGATGAAAAATCAGAGAGATATTAGTGTTTTTTAATTTTTTGCCATTCTCTCAGCTGCCCCTGCTGGTGGGAGGGGGGGAGGGACTATAAAACCCGGAAGTGGTGTGCCTCACTCAGTCTCTGCAACATGGAGGAAGCAAGAGGTTCATGTCTCTCTGAATAACACTAAACACATCTACTCAACTGTGAGTGCCCTTAATGTGGTTGAAAATCAAAATATGGTTGGTTTCAAGTAGAAATGCACTGCAAATGGCTCTTTGGGGTGAGGTGGAACTGCACTGCAAATGGCTGTTTGGGTGGAGGAGTTTTGGGGTTAAGTGAAAATGCACTGCACATGGCTGTCTTTGGGGTGAAGGAAATGCACTGCAAATGGCTGTTTGGCTAAACTTGACAACTTCCTGTTTGCACTATATTGATTATAGATAAAACGCTGCCACTTACGGTTGTGATGTTTGGCCATCTTACTCAGTCCCCCTCCGCTCATCAGGTGCAGAGGATTCTTCCCATCAATTAATAATAAAAGTGTTCAGTGTTTAAAAAAATGTTGAGAATCTCTCTGCTGTGAATCACGCCATGAAGGCCACACCTTTTCCGATGGGAGGGGGAGCGATTATAAAACCTGGAAGTGTGGGTGTGGCTCAGTCTGTGCATGATGGGGGGAGGGAGAGGTCACGACTCTGCCTGAGCTGTGAATCAACTGAACACACTGAATGTCTACTGAACTGTGAGTGTGGTGTTTTGTGTGGTCTTATGGTGGTTTTACCCTGCTTGAAATGGTATGAAACTGCATTTGAATGTGGTGGCCTTGCACCCTGCATGAAATGGTATGAAACTGAACCTGAATTTGGTGGCCTTGCACACTGCTTGAAAAGGAATTTCAAGCAATAGCCATGAGTCAACTGCCAGCCCACCAGCCGTGAGTGAGCTGCCAGCACATCAGGCTTGAGGGAATGAGTTGCCACCCCAAGAATCCATTTGGCCCACAATGTCCATACTAGCCCTCTGGAGACCAGTAGTCCCTGCAGCCAACACCACCCATACCAGCGCTCTAGAAAGCCCCCACCCCCCCAACTGGCCACCGATATTGGAATTGGTGGAGAGGTGGAATATTGCAATGGGGGACCAGCCCTCCCGTGTGAAGCTGGGACCCAACGGGTCCACTTAGTCTAGTATATATTGTAAATAGCTGGGGTCCCAGCACCGAGCCTTGCGGTACCCCACTAGTCACTGCCTGCCATTCTGAAAAGGACCCGTTTACTCCTACTCTTTGCTTCCTGTCTGCCAGCCAGTTCTCTATCCACATCCAGGCCGGTTCTCTGGATACTTTCAAGAGAGAGCTAGATAGGGCTCTTAAAGATAGCGGAGTCAGGGGATATGGGGAGAAGGCAGGAACGGGGTACTGATTGGGGATGATCAGCCATGATCACATTGAATGGCGGTGCTGGCTCGAAGGGCCGAATGGCCTACTCCTGCACCTATTGTGTATTGTCTATTATCTATTCATATCCTTGTGTTCTTACCTTCACTAGCACGAGGTACTGGAAGCAATCCTGAGATCACTACCCTGCAGGTCCTGTCCAATTCCGTAAACTCCTGTTGCAGAACCTCCTTCCTCTGCCGACCCTCTATCATTCGTACAGCTGCCCCGAGATGCCCTGGACCCTGGGACCAGGGCGGGAGCACTCCGTCCTGGAGTCTCGCCTGCTGCCGCGGAATCTCCTGTCCGCACCCCTGACCATGGAGTCTCCCACCACCGCGGCTCTGCCTGGCCACAGGGTTAGGGTCACAGGCCTGGCTACCACGCAATCCTGTCCTGTCACTCGCTCCCAGGATGGTGCATCTGGACGCTATCGATTTTTGGGAACCAAGTACAGAGGAGGGAGTGTCAGAGAAACATAGAAAAAAGGTGCAGGAGGAGGCCATTCGGCCCTTCAAACCAGCACCGCCATTCATTGTGATCATGGCTGATCATCCCCTGTCAATAACCTGTGCCTGCCTTCTCCCCATATCCCATTTCCACTAGCCCCCTCGAGCTCTGGAGGTCGAGAGGTGGGGGGGGGGGGGCTGGCCCTGTCTGTCTGCTCCTCGGCCTGGCCAAGATGGCCATTGGCGGGTCCAGGCAGCGGGCAGTCGATGACCGCACAGCCCCTTTACGGGCCTACGTCCGTGCCTGCGTGTCCCTGGTGAGGGACACGTGGTGTCCACGGGGAATCTGGAGGCCTTCCGTGAACGCCGGTCACCGCGGGAGGTCGTGTTTTGTTGATAAAAATGTAAATATTTTAATTTGATAAGTTTTATTTGTAAAATGCCAATATAGGCATTCTTTGATCCTGTTACTACTTTGTATTTTTGTTTGTTCTGAATAAAAGCATTTTGTGTGGTAAAAAAAAAGAGGGTGCACCTGTTTTCAGTAGGTACGGCCACTGGGGTCTCCTCCGCTCCACGTTCACTCCTGTCTCACAGTCACCCACCTTCGCTCTTCCTGTATCCTCGACGTGACCACCTCACTGTAGCGCGTGTCCAGGAAACGCTCGTTTTCCCAGAGGGCCCTGAGGTCATCCAGCCTGATTCTGCAGCTCCCCAACACGCTCATTCAGGAGCTGCACCTGGATACAATTTCTGCAGGTGTAGCCTCCAGAAGCACCGGCAGTGTCCCTGGCTTCCCACTTCCTGCAGGAACACACTGCTCCAACCTGCCTGCCATATCTTCAGCCGTTTCAAATCAGCTTTAGCCTCCTTGCCTGAGCCTCCTCGCCGAAGACTCTCCAGCCAAAGACTCACACTTTACTCACCAAGGCACTTCATCTCTGTAAGATAACCCCTCATCCTCCAAAGAATTAAAGGGCGACGTTTCGGGTCGAGACCCTTCTTCAGACTGATGCCGGGGGAGGGGGTGGGACAAAGACAGAGTGTAGTCAGAGACAGTCAGACTGGTTCCCTTCCCAGTCCCCCACCAGTCTGACTGTCTCTGACTACATTCTATCTCTGTCCCGCCCCCTCCCCTGGCATCAGTCTGAAGAAGGGTCTCGACCCAAAACGTCGTCCGTTCCTTCTCTCCAGAGATGCTGCCTGTCCAGCTGAGTTACTCCAGCATTCTGTGTCTACCTTCGATTTAAACCAGCATCTGCAGTTCTTTCTAACACATCCAAAGAATTAAATGTATATATAAATGTAAATTGCCCCTAGTGTGTGTAGGATAGTGTTGGCGTGCGGGGATCGCTGGTCGGCGCGGACTCTGTGGGCCGAAGGGCCTGTTTCCGGGCTGTATCTCCAAACTAATCTAAACTAAACTAAACCTGCCTGCACGCGATCCATATGCCTCCATTCCCTGCATATCCACGTGCCTATCGCAAAGCCTCTTAAACGCCAGCGCAGGTTCACAAAGGTAATTCCCGGGATGGCCGGACTGTCATTATGTTGATAGATTGGAGCAGCTGGGCTTGTACACTCTGGAGTTTAGAAGGATGAGAGGGGATCTGATTGAAACATATAAGATTATTAAGGGTTTGGACGCACTAGAGGCAGGAAACATGTTCCCGATGTTGGGGGAGTCCAGAACCAGGGGCCACAGTTTAAGAATAAGTGGTAAGCCATTAATAGACAATAGACAATAGGTGCAGGAGTAGGCCATTCGGCCCTTCGAGCCGGCACCTCCATTCAATGTGATCATGGCTGACCATCCCCAATCAGTACCCCGTTCCTGCCTTCTCCCCATATCCCCTGACTCCGCTATCTTTAAGAGCCCTATCTAGCTCTCTCTTGAAAGCATCCAGAGAACCGGCCTCCACCGCCCTCTGAGGCAGAGAATTCCACAGACTCACCACTGTCTGTGAGAAAAAGTGTTTCCCCATCTCTGTTCTAAATGGCTTACCCCTTATTTTTAAACTGTGGGGGCGGAAACGAGGAAACACTTTTTCTCACAGAGAATTGTGAGTCTGTGGAATTCTCTGCCTCAGAGGTCGGTGGAAGCTATTTCTCTGGATGCTTTCAAGAGAGAATTAGATAGAGCTCTTAAAGATAGCGGAGTTAAGGGATATTGAGAAAAGGCAGGAACGGGGTACTGATTGTGGATGACCAGCCATGATCACATTGAATGGTGGTGCTGGCTCGAAGGGCCGAATGGCCTCCTCCTGCACCTATTGTCTATTGTCCATTGCCACAGTCGCATCCACGTCCACCACCGCCCCTCACTGAATCTCAGCTGCCTTCAGAGAGGCGTTACATTAAACTTGGCCTCACGGTTTATTAGTTCCAAGTGTAACTTTCCCAGGCAGGTGTCTCAGTTGCAGTCACGGGAAGGGCTGCTCAGGGAGGGAACTGCTGCAATATTTTATTTTTAGCGGCGAGCTGTGAATATACTCCTCGATTTTCCATGCTGAACACACACATGCAGGCACATTTCCTGGATATTGGCAAAGGAGACGGCATTTCCAAATCGTCCGTCCGTCCTGCCATCTGGTTCAGATCCCCCCGTGACGGTTCACCACAGATCGCGCCGTGACACATGTTCAGAAGACCCCCTTGAGATCAGGATCTACACAAACTGCTGCCAACCTCTGTGACGTCTCCACCGCTGAGTCCTCTCGTGACCCAGTGTGTGGCCCCCCTGTCGTCTCATCCCTTTGAAGAACTCGTTTGCAGAACTGCAGATGCTGGTAAATCTAAGGTGGGCACACAATGCTGGAGTGGCTCAGCGGGTGAGGCAGCATCTATGGAGAGAAGGAATGGGTGACGTTTCGGGCCGAGACCCTTCTCTCCATGGATGCTGCCTCACCCCCTGAGTAAAGGGCCTGTCCCACTTGTGCGTCATTTGCGCGACATAATTTCCGCGTCACGGGCATGAGGCGCGCTGGCGTGCATTACGCGCATGGTGCGTGGTGACGTAGGCAGTGACACACGGTAGTGCGCGGCACCTCAGGGTTTTGGGATGACGTCCAAGGCCCTTTACTCCAGCATTTTGTGTCTACCCTCTCTGTAGAACTATCTACACCATCCCCTGTGGATCCTTTCCAATTAGACCCTTCTAATTCTAATGAGTGCCGTGATGTTAGATGCTTGGGAAATGGGTTAGTGAGCATTCTGAGCAAGTTCAACCCCCAAATCTGAGGAAGGATGCGCTGGCTCCAAAGGAGGTTCACAAGAATGATCCCAGGAATGAGTGGGATGAGCGTTTGTCGGCTGGGCCTGTACTCGCTGGGGTTTAGAAGGATGAGGGGGGACCACATTGAAACGTACAGAAGAGCCAAAGGCCTGGATAGAGCGGATGTGGAGAGGATGTTTCCACCAGTGGGAGAGTCTAGGACCAGAGAGCACAGCCTCAGAATTAAAGGACGTTCTTCTAGGAAGGAGATGAGGAGAATGTCGTTAGACAGAGGGTGGTGAACCTGTGAGATTCGTTGCCAGAGAAGGCTGTGGAGGGCAAGCCAATGGATATGTTTAAGGCAGAGATAGATAGATTCTTGGTTAGTACGGGGGTCAGGGGCTATGGGGAGAACGGGGTTGAGCGGGAAAGATAGATCGGCCATGATTGAATGGCGGAATAGACTTGAAGGGCCGAATGGCCTCACTCTGCCCCGTCACTGATGATGGTTTTTCTGAGGTACAGTGAAGATCTTTTGTCGCGTGCTATCCAGTCAGACAATCGGGCCATTCACAGTGTACAGATACATGATCAGAGAATATTATTTAGAGCAAGGTAAAGCCAGCAAAGTCCGATCAAGGATAGTCCGAGGGTCACCAATCAGGTGGGTAGCAGTTCAGGACGGCTCTCTGGTTGTGGTGGGATGGTTCCGTTGATGGTGTTAGATTTGCTGAGTAACTCTAGCACTCCGTGCCCGTTAATAAATTAAACTAAACTACACTAGATGTCTCGTTTTCACACATTACCCTTCCTTATCTCTGTGCTTCCCTCTCCCCTGACTCGCAGTCTCAAGAAGGGTCTCGATCTGAAATGCCACCCATTCCTTCTCTCCACAGATGCTGCCTGTCCCGCCCGATGAGTTACTCCAGCATTTTCTGCCTATTTTCGTGGTAAACCAGCATCTGCAGTTCCTTCCCAAACTAAAAGGAGAGCCTAGGACTAATGGTCACAGCCTCAGGATTAAAGGACGTTCTTTTAGGAAGAAGATGAGGAATTTCTTCACAGAGGGTGGTGAATCTGTGGAATTATTTGCCATAGAAGTCAGTGGATGTAATGAAGCAGAGATAGAGAGGTTCTTGATTAGTGCGGGTGTCGGAGGTTACGGGGAGAAGGCAGGAGCATGGGGTTAGGAGGGAGAGATAGACCAGCCGTGATGAAATGGGGGAGCTTGCTGACCAGTTGCATCCTGGCCTGGTTCAGCAACTTGAACGTCCAGGAGCGGAAAAGATTACAGAAAGTTGTGACCACTGCCCGGTCCATCACCGACTCTGACCTCCCCACCATCGAGGGGATCTATCGCAGTCGCTGCCTCAAAAAGGCAGCCAACATCATCAGAGACCCACACCACCCTGGCCACACACTCATCTCCCCGCTGCCATCGGGAAGAAGGTGCAGGAGCCTGAAATCTGCAACGTCCAGGTTCAGGAACAGCCCCTTCCCCACAGCCATCAGGCTATTAAACACAACATCAAACAAACTCTGAACAATAACAGCCTATTGCACTTTATCTGTTTATTTATGTGTGTATATATATGGTCTATGGTATATAGACACACTATTCTTTCCGTGTTCATGCCTACTATACTCTGTTGAGCTGCGGCAAGCAAGAATGTCATTGTCCTATCTGGGACACACGACAATAAACTCTCTTGACTTGACTAGAGTAGACTTGATGGGCCGAATGGCCGAATTCTGCTCCTATCGCTTATGAGCTACACTACACCGGCCAGGTTTTCTCTTGGCTGTGATATTGAGACACCTCACTGAATGAAATTCTCGAGATACGACCTCTCTCTCTCTCTCTCTCTCTCTCTCTCTCTCTCTCTCTCTCTTTCTGCATTGTCCTTTAAGTCAAATATGTTTTCAAAAAGAATGTCAATCTTTGCATTGAATGAAATGTTTCCTGACAATTAATCAGGGGCTCCCATCTCGCCCTCCCCGCAGCACATTGCCGTGGGCTTGTGGAACATTTGACTCAGCCTTGTTCTATGTCATTTCCTAAATGACAGGCAGCTGGTGTGCTTAAAAAAAATAATTCTTGGCCGTACCCCCAGATCGAGCAGGTGCCCCATCGACAAGCTCGGAGGGGAAAAGTGGCGATGTAATTAAGTCGAAATGAAGTGTGGAGGTCCTTTTCCTTGCTGAAATAGAGACTCTGCGGTATTTTTTCACATTCATTTATTTTTCCACATATTTACTCGGGGAATGAGCTCGCTTCATGGGAACAAATGATGAGAGAGGCAGTAATCTGTGTCACACGGCAACCTGTCTATTTGTTTTCCCAATATTCCCCCGGCCAACTTCTCTTGAGGGAAACAGTTTTTTTTGCCCTCTCACACACAAGCAGACGCTCTCACAGGCAAGAGTGTGCGGATTTCGGAGAGATTGAGAGATTTTTTCAATTAGGTGGTTTTTCTTTTTTAAAACCTAGATTTTAATGTGACAATCA
>CM069134.1:136036747-136164247 GCA_035221665.1 Okamejei kenojei | reverse complement strand
TGTTATCGAAAAGATGTTGTCAAGCTGGACATGGTAGAGGGAAGATTTACAAGGACCTTCCATTTTCCAGCATCTGCAGTTCCTTCTTAAACAGAGTTACGAGGACGTTGCCAGGGTTACAAGGTCTGAGCGATAGGGAGAGGTTGAGCAATAGACAATAGGTGCAGGAGGAGGCCATTCGGCCCTTCGAGCCAGCACCACCATTCAATGTGATCATGGCTGATCATCCCCAATCAGTACCCCGTTCCTGCCTTCTCCCCATATCCCCTGATTCCATGATCTTTAAGAACCCTATCCAACTCTCTCTTGAAAGTATCCAGAGAACCGGCCTCCACCGCCCTCTGAGGCAGAGAATTTCACAGACTCACAACTCTCTGTGAGAAAAAGTGCTTCCTCATCTCCGTTCTAAATTGCTTACCCCTTATTCTTAAACTGTGGCCCCTGGTTCTGGACTCCCCCAACATCGGGAACATGTTTCCTGCCTCTAGCGTGTCCAAACCCTTAACAATCTTATATGTTTTGGCTGGGTCTCTATTCCTTGGAGCGCAGGAGGATGAGGGGTGATCTTATAGAGGTGTATAAAATCATGAGGGGAATAGATCGGGTAGATACACAGAGTCTCCTGCCCAGAGTAGGGGAATCGAGGACCAGCAGACATAGGTTCAAGATGCAGGGGAAAAGAATTAATAGGAATCTGAAGGGTAACGTTTTCACACAGAGGGTGGTGGGTGTATGGAACGAGCTGCCAGAGGAGGTAGTTGAGGCTGGGACTATCCCAACGTTTAAGAAACAGTTAGACGGGTACTTGGATCGGACAGGTTTGGAGGGATATGGACCAAGAGCAGGCAGGTGGGACTAGTGTAGCTGGGGCATGCTGTTCTACACTGTATCACTCTATGACTCTAATGGGGTCGAGGTGAATCGGACAGTACCCTGGCTTATGGAAGGGCGGTTCAGAAGCCTGATAACAGAGGGGAAGCAGCTGTTCCTGAGTCTGGGGGTGCGCGCTTTCAAGTTTCATTGCACATTGTTAACTTTCCAAATAATATTTCAAAATATTCTTGAATAAAGCTCTTGAATTGCATGTTGCTGGCCAGGGTAAAAACGTGCGTTGTTTCCAACTGAGGTTAGAGACAGGCCCTTCGGCCCATCGAGTCCATGCCGACCAGCGATCACCCCGCACTATCGTCCACTCTGGGACCATTTTACCGATGCCATTCGACCTACAAACTCGCACGTCTTTGCAGTGTGGCCGGAGACCGGAGCGCCCGGAGGAAACCCACGCGGGTCACCGGGGGGGGGTGAACGTACAAACTCTGTACCTGTAGTCAGGATCAAGCCGAGGTTTCCGGCGCTGTGAGGTGGCAACTCTACCGTGCCTTCTCATAATATTGGGTCTTACATTGGGTCTGAATGATTGAGTGGAGGAAGGAAGGCATGTTCTTGGTGAAAGACCAAGTTAGCTTCTATCTGGTGGCCACATCACATCACTGACCACACCCTACCGTATCTCCCACCCTGGCTTTGCCACTCAATAAGTGGTGGAAGACTGCCATCAAGTGGTTACACACAGTTCCGACCCCCCCCATCCTCCACACCCCAATTCGTCAACGATTTCTCAATCCGAAGCTGGCACTTCACTTCCGTCCTGGGATCTTGGATAAAGTGGACGTGGAGAGGATGGTTCCCCTCGTGGGAGAGTCTGGGACCAGAGGGCACATCGTCAGAATTAAAGGCCGTTCCTTTAGAAAGGAGATGAGGAGGAATTTCTCCAGTCAGAGGATGACAATAGACAATAGACAATAGGTGCAGGAGTTGGCCATTCGCCCCTTCGAGCCTTCAATGTGATCATGGCTGATCATCAGTGCAGGGGAATTAGCTCAAATGGTAGAGCGCTCGCTTAGCATGCAAGAGGTAGCGGGATCGATGCCTGCATTCTCCATTGGATTTTATGGGGAGAAGGCAGGAACTGGGTACTGATTGGGGATGATCAGCCATGATCACATTGAATGGCGGTGCTGGCTCGAAGGGCCGAATGGCCTACTCCTGCACCTATTGTCTATTGTCTATTATCCACAATCAGTTCCTGCCTTCTCCCCATATCCCCTGACTCCGCTATCTTCAAGAGCCCTACTAGCTCTCTCTTGAAAGTATCCAGAGAACCAAACCGGCCTCCACCGCCCTCTGAGGCAGAGAATTCCACAGACTCACAACTCTCTGAGATAAAAGTGTTTCCTCATCTCCGTTCTAGGGCGTCTCTAGTCAGAGGGTGGTGAATCTGTGGAATTCTTTGTCACAGACGGCTGTGGAGGCCAAGTCAGTGGATATTTTTAAGGCAGAGACAGATAGATTCTTGATTAGTACGGGTGTCAGGGGTTATGGGGAGAGGCAGGAGAATGGGGTTAGGAGGGAGAGATAGATCAGCCACGCTTGAAGGGCGGAGTGGACTTGATGGGCTGAATGGCCTAATTCTGCCCCTATTCCTTATGACCTTATTAGAATGATAGGTATGAAAAGAACAAATCAAGGGCAGCAAGGATAAACAAGGACAGTTGGAGCACACAATGGTCCATTGTTGGCTGTGGAGGTAGGCGATGGGCCGAATGGCCTAATTCTACTCCTATCGCATGACCTTATGACCTTAGGATCTGCGGGTTGTGTCTCAAATGACTCAGTCCATTGTCCCTGTCTTCCCTTCTTCCTCTTGCGAATGAAACATAAACCAAAGGAATAGTTAGACCTCAAGCCGGGTGTTGAGCAGCCAGGTTGTTGTCTCTGTTGGCGCCAATGTCTGCCAGGCCCTGACAGAGCTCCATTTGGTGGGTGGTAGAGCGGGCACCCAGAGATGACATGGTTGGCTGTCTGTTGTTCTGCTCCACATTCACAGGCTGGGCTCTGGCGGAGGGAGCCCCCATCTCCACACGCTGGCATTGAAACGCCCAACTCCAGTACCAAGTCTGTTGAGCTTCACCCATGCTCCTCTGGGGAGCTCAGACCCTGGACAGCTTTTATCTGGTGAAGAGATGTAGCTGTGTAATGGAGATGAGGTTGCCTTCCACTCCTGTGACCACTTGGTGGTTATAGAACATAGAACATAGAAATTAGGTGCAGGAGCAGGCCATTTGGCCCTTCGAGCCTGCACCGCCTTTCAATATGATCATGGCTGATCATCCAACTCAGTATCCTGTACCTGCCTTCTCTCCATCCCCCTGATCCCTTCAGCCACAAGGGCCACATCCAACTCCCTCTTAAATATGGCCAACGAACTGGCCTCAGATAACCATTGGTTATCCAGTGTGCTTTTGTCTCAGTTGGCTGGATGGATGCTAGGAGTTGTTTTCCATGTGGAGCAAAGGGGTGACGGGACATCAGTCGGGGTGGCCTCTGCTCTCTGCTGATAGCCTGACGGGGGAGGTGATCTGGATCCATGGCACGAAGAGATAGTGCCTGAGTTGCTGCTTGCCTTTGGTTTCGGAAGTGTAGGGAGCTGCTCGACATCCCAGTGACACCCCAGACAATGATGCTTGCCCTGGACACCCTCACTTACTGCAGATTGATATTGGTGACCAAACACCCACAACAATAGATTAACTGGTGCTGACACCCGTACAGCATAGAACAACAGCAGCTCAGAAACTGAAACAGGCCCTTCAGCCCACAATGCCCGTGCCGACATGATGCCAAGACCACGGTGGCACAGCGGTAGAGTTGCTGCCTCACAGCGCCGGAGACCCGGGTTCGATCCCCACTACGGGCGCTGTCTGTATGGAGTTTGCATGTTTTCCCAGTGACTTCTCCGGGTTTTCGCCGAGATCTTCATTTTCCTCCCACACTCCAAAAACGTACAGGTTTGAAGGTTAATTGGCTTGGTAAAAATATAAAATTGCCCCGAGTGTGTGTGGGATAGTGTTGGTATGCGGGGATCACTGGTCGGTGCGGACCCGGTGGGCCAAAGGGCCTGTTTCAGCGTTGTATCTCTAAACTAATCTAAACTAAACTAAACCTTATCTGTCCGCACGTGATCCATATCCCTCCATTCCCTGCACATCAATGTGCCTGTCTAAAAAGCCTCTTAAACACCACTATCGTATCTGCCTCCACCCCCACCCCTGGCAGTGCGTTCCAGGCCCCCACCGCCCTCCGTGTAAAATCCTGCCCCAATACATCTCCATTAAGCTTGGCCCTTCTCAACTCAAAACTACCTCTTAGCCCCCCTTCGGTCATGGCTGACCATGGGTGTCTCCAGGGTTGGAGGACGCCTGTGCGTGACTTTGTTTAACGTGGGGAGACTGGTGCACAGACAGCCACCCCACGGTCCTTGACAGGTCTGGGTCAGGATCCAGTGGCATGGAGTCCAAGACGACCGGAGACCCTTTTCTGCCGCAGCCTTCATCCGCCTTCCCAGCCGTTGTGACGCTCCACTAAGGTCAGCCATCGTCCTCCGCCTGTTCCACCGTTGAGGTCTTGGTTGGATTGCTCTTTGTCAGAGACCTCCCCCTCGACCTTACCGCCATGGGTGGCCCTACCAGGAGCAGAGCTCCAGACGGCATCGCTCTCAGGATCTCAGGTCCACACGAGCTTCTCCACCACGACAAGGTGACAATCCACGGAGAAGACTCAAAACTACGTCCTCTAGTAATTGACCTTTCCATGCTGGGATAAAAGGTTCTGACTGTCTACCCGATCAATACCTCTCATAATGTGCTGTAAACAATCCAAGTTTGTTCAACCTCTCCTTGCAGTTCATCCCCCTAATCCTGGCATCAACCTGGTAAACTTCCTCTGCAAGCTCTCCCAAGCCTCCACATCCTCCCCGTGATGGGCCGCCCAGAACTGCACGCAATACTCTAACTGGGACCGATCCAAAACCTTACTAAACTGCATCAATAGACAATAGGAGCAGGAGTAGGCCATTCGGCCCTTCGAGCCAGCACCGCCATTCAATGTGATCATGGCTGATCATCCCCAATCAGTAGCCCCATTCCTTCTCCCCATATACCTTACTCCGCTATCTTTAAGGGCCCTATCTAGCTCTCTCTTGAAAGCATCTCGATTTCCCGATTCATATGCTGAATGCCATCACCAGTGAAGGCAAGCAGACGCATTAACTATTCTATCCTTGTGTTACCACATTCAGCGACTTGCTGGCTGATGATGGTTGATTTTAAATGTCGTGACCAAAGGGAGTCACCAGCACAAGCCCACAGGTCAGTAAAAAACCCTTTAGTTTTAGAGATACAGCGCGGAAACAGGCCCTTCCCCGAACCCACACCGACCTACGATCCCTGCATATTAACACTACCCTACACACACCAGGGACATTTTAACATTGATACCAAGCCAATTAATCTACAAACCTGCACGTCTTTGGAGTGTGGGAGGAAACTGAAGATCTCGGAGAAACCCCACGCAGGTCACTGGGAGAACGTGCAAACTCCGTACAGACAGCACCCGTGGTCAGGATTGAACCCGGGCCTCAGGCGCTGCAAGGGAGCAACTCTACCGCTGGGCCACTGTGTCACCCGTCAGAGGCACCAGGAACTGCAGATGCTCAAATCTCAAGCAAAACGCAAAGTGCTGGAGTAACTCAGCGGGTCAGTCTGAAAAACGGTCCTGATGGAAATATCACCTGTCATATTCCCTCCACAGACGCTGCCTGACCCGCTGAGTTCCCCCAGCAATCTGATAAAGTTCGTAAGCTTAGCCAACTATCAAAAATGCCAAAAACGTGGATGTTTCTGAATGCTTTTGATATTCAGATGCATTAAAAGAAAATGAAATGCAACAAAGTCTTAATCATCTTTGTAGAATAGTACAAAAAAAACCATTTGAAACATATTTAAACAATTAAAACCATTTAATTGCATTTCTAAATGTAAATTGCCTACCATGTCCTCTATAGGTATTTGTGCTTCAGTGGAAATGAATACATTTATTATACTTGTAATGTCAGATTTGGCGTGCTTCCAGCGGCAGATTCCCCAGTGTGAGGACAAGTGCTGGGGAATTAGAGTAAAGTCACACAGCATTGCCGGAGTCCTTGTGGAATCCAATATTGTCGAATAATATAGATTAGTTTAGTATGGTTTAGTTTATTGTCCCGTGTACCGGGGTACAGTGAGAAGCTTCTGTTGCGTGCTAACCAGTCAGCGGAAAGACAATACATGATTACAGTCGAGCCGTTCACAGTGTACAGATACAGGATAAGGGATATCGTTCAGTGCAAGGTAAAGCCAGCAAAGTCCGATCAAGGATAGTCCGAGGGTCACCAATGAGGTAGATAGTAGCTCAAGACCACTCTCTAGTTGGTAGTAGATGTGGTCTCGACCCGAAACGTCACCTATTCTTTTCGCTCTATAGATGCTGCCTCACCCGTTGAGATTCTCCAACATTTTTGTCTACCTTCTAGTTGTGGTAGGATGGTTCAGTTGCCTGATAACAGCTGATAAGAAACTGTCCGTGAATCTGGAGGTGTGCGTTTTCACACTTCTGTACCTCTTGCCTGATGGGAGAGGGGAGAAGAGGGAGTGGCCGGGGCGCGACTGGTCCTTGATGATGCTGCCGGCCACTCCCACTTCTCCCCTCTCCCATCGGGCAAGAAGTATAGAAGTGTGAAAACGCACACCTCCAGATTCAGGGCAATGAGAGTCGCTGCCTCACAGTGCTGACCACGGGTGCTGTCTGTATGGAGTATGTACGTTCTCCCCGTGACTGCGTGGGCTTTCTCCGGCTGCTCCGGTTTCCTCCCGCGCTCACGTACAGGTTTGCAGGATAATTTCTCCCGGGCGGGAGAAATTAAATCTCAAGCGGGAGAGCGGGAGATTTTGCGAAAATGGACTTTCAGCGGGCGATCTCCCGCCGAAAGCGGGAGAGTTGGAGTCACTGTTGGGGGTTCAGTATTGATGTGGATAGAGAACTGGCTGGCAGACAGGAAGCAAAGAGTAGGAGTGAACGGGTCCTTTTCAGGATGGCAGGCAGTGACTAGTGGGGTACCGCAGGGCTCAGTGCTGGGACCCCAGCTATTTACAATATACATTAATGATCTGGATGAGGGAATTGAATGCAACATCTCCAAGTTTGCGGATGACACGAAGCTGGGGGGCAGTGTTAGCTGTGAGGAGGATGCTAGGAGGCTGCAAGATGACTTGGATAGACTGGGTGAGTGGGCAAATGCATGGCAGATGCAGTATAATGTGGATAAATGTGAGGTTATCCACTTTGGTGGCAAAAAAAGGAAAGTAGACTATTATTTGAATGGTGACCGATTAGGAAAAGGGGAGATGCAACGAGACCTGGGTGTCATGGTACACCAGTCATTGAAAGTAGGCATGCAGGTGCAGCAGGCTGTGAAGAAAGCGAATGCTATGTTGGCATTCATAGCAAAAGGATTTGAGTACAAGAGCAGGGAGGTTCTACTGCAGTTGTACAGGGTCTTGCTGAGGCCACACCTGGAGTATTACGTACAGTTTTGGTCTCCTAATCTGAGGAAAGACATTCTTGCCATAGAGGAAGTGCAGAGAAGGTTCACCAGACTGATTCCTGGGATGGTAGGACTTTCATATGAAGAAAGACTGGATAGACTCGGCTTGTACTCGCTGGAATTTAGAAGATTGAGGGGTGATCTCATAGAGACTTACAAAATTCTTAAGGGGTTGGACAGGCTAGATGCAGGAAGATTGTTCCCGATGTTGGGGAAGTCCAGGACAAGGGGTCACAGTTTAAGGATAAGGGGGAAGTCTTTTAGGACCGAGATGAGAAGATCTTTTTTCACACAGAGAGTGGTGAATCTGTGGAATTCTCTGCCACAGAAAGTAGTTGAGGCCAGTTCACTGGCTATATTTAAGAGGGAGTTAGATGTGGCCCTTGTGGCTAAAGGGATCAGGGGGTTTGGAGAGAAGGCAGGTACAGGATACTGAGTTGGATGATCAGCCATGATCATATTGAATGGTGGTGCAGGCTCGAAGGGCCAAATGGCCTACTCCTGCACCTATTTTCTATGATTCTATGCCCTCTGTGGCAGGGATTTCCATAAATTCACAACTCTCTGGGTGAAAACGATTTTTCTCACCTCAGTCTTAAATGACCTCCCCTTTATTCTAAGACTGTGGCCCCTGGTTCTGGACTCGCCCAACATTGGGAACATGTTTCCTGCATCTAGCTTGTCCAGTGCTTTTATAATTTTTATATGTTTCTATAAGAATCCCCCTCATCCTTCTAAACTCCAACCTAGTCTTTTCAATTTAACAGATTATTATTGCTATCTAGATGGGAAGATTCCATCACTGAATGCTCTGATCAGCCAAAAATGGGGAACAAACTATTTTCCCTTTTACCGAAAAAAAAACCTCCTTCTCGTTTGGAGTTTCCAGAGATGTTGTGGAACAAACTTGCCTGAAGCTCAAGGGCACAGTTGCAAAACCTTGCACTCAAAGGCGATAGTGAAGCATAGAAAGATGTGCAGGGGCCACTGCACTCGAGGGTAAGGCATCGACCCATCCACTCCAGCCCCAGCATTACATAAACACTGGACGTTTCATATTAAACAGAACATTTAACGTTCAAACATGCTGTTACCTCAGCACTGTCATGTTTGATGTTTGTTTAATGAACTATTCAGTGAAATCTTGTCTATTTATTTTTACAGCGATGGGTTTGTTTTTCTGAATAGCGCAGCATGGTGTATACATGTTGAGCAACAGATATGGCACATCCTGTTGAGCTAGCCCCGCGGTTCAAAGGAGGTCACGTCTGCCAAGGGGAAAGAAGACAAAACCCGAGAGAGTGCATTGAACGCAGAAATACGCAGGAGACTCGATAGGAAACGGTTGTTTAAAACTATTCCGTGAACAATGGAACAGCCTGAGATTTGGTGCCTTAAACTAAACGTTTGGTGGTGGACTGGCACGGTGGCACAGCGCAGGGTTGCTGCTCACAGCGCCAGGGACCCGGGTTCCATCCTAACCACGGGTGATCATAGAAACATAGACAATTGGTGCAGGAGCAGGCCATTCGGCCCTTCGAGCCTGCACCGCCATTCAATATGATCATGTCTGATCATCCAACTCAGTATCCTGTACCTGCCTTCTCTCCATACCCCCTGATCCCTTTAGCCACAAGGGCCACATCTAACTCCCTCTTAAATATAGCCAGTGAACTGGCCTCAACTACCTTCTGTGGCAGAGAATTCCACAGATTCTCCACTAACCGTGTGAAAAAAAAAATCTCATCTCGGCCCTAAAAGACTTCCCCCTTATCCTTAAACTGTGACCCCTTGTCCTGGACTTCCCCAACATCGGGAACAATCTTCCTGCATCTAGCCTGTCCAACCCCTTAAGAATTTTGTAAGTCTCTATGAGATCACCCCTCAATCTCCTAAATTCCAGCGAGTACAAGCCGAGTCTATCCAGTCTTTCTTCATATGGAAGTCGTGCCATCCCAGGAATCAGTCTGGTGAACCTTCTCTGTACTCCCTCTATGGCAAGAATGTCTTTCCTCAGATTAGGAGACCCAAACTGTAGGCAATACTCCAGGTGTGGCCTCACCAAAACCCTGTACAACTGCACGGAGTTCAGCAGCTGTCTGTACGGAGTTTGCACGTTCTCCCTGAGGCCTGCGTGGGTTTTCTCTGGGCGCTCCGGCTTCCTCCCGCATACCGAAGACGTGGGGGTTAGTAGGTTGGTCGGCCCTCTGTAAATTGCCCCCTGGTGTGTAGGGAGCGGATGAGAAAGTGGGATAGCATAGAACTCGTGTGAACGGGTGATCGCTGGTTGGCGTGGGGCCAAAGGGCTTTATCTTCAAACTAAACTAATCTAAGCTAAACCAAACTAAACTAAAGAAAGGAACAATTGGCACTAATAGAGAATCTTTCACATATTCGTAGGTTAATTGGCTTCGATAAAAATTGAAATTGTCTCTACTGGCTAGGATAAGGGTCAAGGGTGTTTTATGTCATGTGTCCCCGATAGATCAATGACCTGCTCACTTGCAGCAGCACAACCGAACATGCTAGTGTACGGGGTGACCGCTGGCCGGCGAGGGCTCGATGGGCCGAAGGACCTGATTCTACGCTGTATCTCTAAAGTCTAGAGTCTGTAAAGTCTGAAAAAAACACTAACTGCAATGATGTAGGAAGGAACTGCAGATGCTGGCTTAAACCGAAGATAAACACAAAATGCTGGAGTAACTCAGCGGGACAGGCAGCATCTCTGGAGAGAAGATGGCAATCACAGGTAGAGTGGGAGATGGGGGCGTTATATTTGCTGATGAGAGGAGCGTTCTTTCTTAGCCCCCCCTCCGGTCGTGGCTGACCATGGGTGTCTCCAGGGTTGGGGGACGCCTGTGCGTGACTTTGTTTAACGTGGGGAGACTGGTGCACAGACAGCCACCTTGACAGATCTGGGTCAGGATCCAGTGGCATGGAGTCCAAGACGACCGGAGACCCTTTTCTGCTGCAGCCTTCATCCGTCTTCCCAGCCGTTGTGACGCTCCACTAAGGTCAGCCATCGTCCTCCGCCTGTTCCACCGTTGAGGTCTTGGTTGGATCGCTCTTTGTCAGAGACCTCCCCCTCGACCGTACCGCCATGGGTGGCCCTACCAGGAGCAGAGCTCCAGACGGCATCGCTCTCAGGATCTCAGGTCCACACGAGCCTCTCCACCGCGACAAGGTGACAATCCACGGAGGAGCGTTCAGTAGTCTGATAACAGCAGGGAACAAACTGTTCCTGACTCTGATGGTGTGTGCATCCAAGCTTTTGTATCATTGCCCAACAGGTGAGGGTGGAAAAGGTCCTTGTATCTTCTTGCTATTGTCAAGTCAAGTCAAGTTTATACGTCACATACACATACGAGATGTGCAGTGAAATGAAAAGTACCAATGCTCGCGGACTGTGCAAACAAACAACAAAACAGATCGGAACAGAATCACATGTTCACATATTACATATTTGTGGGAGGAAAAGAACGGCAATTTTAAAAAGACAACACACAACAGTAAAGTGGTTCAGTAAAGTTAGTCCCTGGTGAGATAGGGGTTTACAGTCCTAATGGCCTCTGGGAAGAAACTCCTTCTCATCCTCTCCGTTCTCACAACATGGCAACGGAGGCGTTTGCCTGACCGTAGCAGCTGGAACAGTCCGTTGCTGGGGTGGAAGGGGTCTCCCATGATCTTATTGGCTCTGGAGTGTCACCTCCTGATGTATAGTCCCTGCAGAGGGGCGAGAGACGTTGCCATAGTGCGTTCGGCCGAACGCACTGCTCTCTGCAGGGCCTTCCTGTCCTGGGCAGAGCAATTCCCAAACCAGATTGTAATATTCCTAGACAAGATGCTTTCCACAGCCGCTGAGTAGAAGCACTGGAGGATCCTCGGAGACACTCTGAATTTCCTCAGTTGCCTGAGGTGGTGAAGGCGCTGCCTTGCCTTACTCACGAGTGCTGCAGCGTGCGATGTCCATGTCATATCATCAGAGATGTGGACTCCCAGGTATTTAAAACAGCTCACCCTATCCACAGTATCCCCATTGATCCTCAATGGTGTGTATGTCCTCGGATGTTGTGCCCTCCTAAAGTCCACGATCAGCTCCTTGTTTTTTTGATGTTCACGAGGAGGCTGTTGTCCTGACACCAGAGTGCCAGATCAGCCACCTCCTCCCGGTAGGCCTTCTCATCGTTGTCTGAGATCAGGCCCACCCCCACAGTGTCATCAGAACTTACAAAATTCTTAAGGGGTTGGACAGGCTAGATGCAGGAAGATTGTTCCCGATGTTGGGGAAGTCCAGGACAAGGGGTCACAGTTTAAGGATAAGGGGGAAGTCTTTTAGGACCGAGATGAGAAAATCGTTTTTCACACAGAGAGTGGTGAATCTGTGGAATTCTCTGCCACAGAAGGTAGTTGAGGCCAGTTCGTTGGCCATATTTAAGAGGGAGTTGGATGTGGCCCTTGTGGCTGAAGGGATCAGGGGGTATGGAGAGAAGGCAGGTACAGGATACTGAGTTGGATGATCAGCCATGATCATATTGAATAGCGGTGCAGGCTCGAAGGGCCGAATGGCCTGCTCCTGCATCTAATTTCTATGTTTCTATCAGCAAACTTGATTATCGAGTTGGAGCTGAACCTAGCCACACAGTCATATGTGTACAGGGAGTACAATAGGGGGCTGAGGGCGCAACCCTGGGGGGATCCTGTGCTCAGGGTGAGGGACTTCGATGTATTCCCTCCCATCTTGACTACCTGGGGCCTGGCGGTGAGAAAGTCCAGGGCCCAGGCACACAGGGGGGTGTTGAGCCCTAATTCCAGCAGCTTCTTGGCCAGTCTGGTGGGGACTATCGTGTTGAAGGCTGAACTGAAGTCTATGAACAGCATCCTCACGTAGCCGGTGTCAAGATGCGGTATGCAAATTGTAACGGGTCCATGTAGCGAGGGAGGAAGGCGCTGATGTGTTTCTTCACCAGCCTCTCAAAGCATTTCATGACGACCAAGGTGAGGGCCACCGGACGGTAGTCATTCAGACAGGCTGGGGAGGCATACTTTGGTACAGGTACAATGGTGGATCTTTTGAAGCAGGCAGGGACACGGACTTGGCCAGGGAGAGGTTGAATATTGTAGTGAGCACCAGAGCGAGCTGAGGGAGTGCAGCGTAGATTCACCAGGTTAATCCCCGGGATGGCGGGACTGACATATGATGAAAGTGTGGGCGACTGGGCTTGTATTCATTGCAATTTAGAAGGATGTGAGGGAATCTTATGGAAACGTACAATTCTTAAGGGTTTGGACAGGCTGGATGCAGGAAAAATGTTCCCAATGTTGGGGGAGTCCAGTACCAGGGGTCAGTTTAAGAATAATGGGTAGGCCATTTAGGACTGAGATGAGGAAACATTTTTTCACCCAGAGAGTTGTGAATCTGTGGAATGCAGTTTAAGAAGGCAGTGGAGGCCAATTCAGTGGATGTTTTCGAGAGAGAGAGTTAGATTTAGCTCTAGGGCCTGCACCGCCATTCAATATGATCACGGCTGATCATCCAACTCAGTATCCTGTACCTGTCTTCTCTCCATACCCCCTGATCCCTTTAGCCCTTATCCTTAAACTGTGACCCCTTGTTCTGGACTTCCCCAACATCGGGAACAATCTTCCTGCATCTAGCCTGTCCAACCCCTTAAGAATTTTGTAAGTTTCTATGAGATCCCCCCTCAGTCTTCATGGTGGTGGTGACATGGTAAGATGGTGACATGGCAGTTGGTGTGTCACCACGGTTTGGTTTATTTTGGTTTTGTATCATGCTGAAATTAAATAAATTATGTTTTGATTAAAAAATAAGGGTGACAAAGCGTTTTAGTTGCAGTTCACACTGGTTCTCATGTTATCCCACCTTTGCATCCACTCGCGACACAGCAAGGGGCCAGTTAACCTACAGAAATGCACATCTTTGGAATGTGGGAGGAAACCAGAGAACCTGGAGAAAACCTAGTCATTGGGAGAAGGTACAAACTCCACTGAACAAGGACCTCGACCCAAAACGTTACCCATTCCTTCTCTCCAGAGATGCTGCCTGTCCCGCTGAGTTAAAGGGTCATAGAGTGATACAGTGTGGGAACAGGCCCTTCGGCCCAACTCACCCACGCCGGCTAACAATGTCCCAGCTACACTAGTCCCACCTGCCTGCTTTTAGTTCATATCCTTCCAAACCGGTCCTATTCATGTACCTGTCCAACAGTTTCTTAAAGGTTGAGATAATCCCAGCCCCAACTACCTCCTCTGGCAGCTTGTTCCATACACCCACCACCCTTTGTGTGAAAAAAAGTTATTCTTCAAGATTCCTATTAAATCTTTCTCCCCTTCACCTTGAACCCATGTCCTCTGGTCATCGATTCCCTACTCTGGGCAAGAGATTCTGTGCATCTACCCGATCTATTCCTCCAATGCATCATTAGCCTCCAGCATATTGGCACTTATCTCCAGTTTAAAACAGCATCTGCAGTTGCCTCCCTGTACAAACTCTGCACGCAGACTGCGCCCGTGGTCAGGATCGACCCCGGGTCTCTGGCGCCGTGAGGCAGCCACTCTGCCGCTGCGCCACAGTGCCCGCCCCGCCCGGTTAACTCAGTGCGTGATCGGCCCTTATTTCTCCACCGGTGCTTTTTCAAAATAGGATCGGAGTCAAGTCTCGGGGGAAACGTGTGAGCGTTCAAAGCCGGGCCGTGCGATTTCTCGTCGATGTCTAAGAAAATAAAGGAAACCTGCCAGGAAATGGAAAAGTTGATGATGTTGAGTTTGTGCTCCATCGCCCTGGAAACAGCAGGCCCGCCAATCCTCCACAGTACGTCAAATAACCCTCATCACCTTTTACCGATTCTTTCCTTGACTGGGTGGCAATGGGAAACACTTTGTACAAGGCTAATAATAGCGAGCGTGGCAGGGTTTGGCACAAACACTTTACTCATCAATCTGTCAGTGTGTGAATATTTAGGTCATAGGGTCCTAGGTGATAGGAGCAGAATTAGGCCATTCATCCCATCGAGTCTACTCCGCCATTCAATCATGGCTGATCGATCTCTATCTCTGAACCCCCCTTCTCCTGCCTTATCCCCATAGCCGCAGACACCCGCACTAATCAAGAATCTATCCATCTCTGCCTTAAAAAATATCCATTGACTTGGCCTCCATAGCCTTCTGTGGAATTCTCTGCCTCAGAGGACGGTGGAGGCCGGTTCTCTGGATACTTTCAAGAGAGAGTTAGATAGGGCTCTTAAAGATAGCGGAGTCAGGGGATATGGGGAGAAGGCAGGAACGGGGTAGCCATACGAACGGCACCAACTGGACAGGATTATGAAGGCAGCCAGCAGGATTATTGGTGCTCCGCTCCCTTTCCTGCTGGACATATAGAGGAAGAGATGTATCAGCAGAGCCATCTCCATCATCAAAGACCCCTACCACCCATCGCATCACATATTCTCCATCCTGCCATCTGGGAAGAGGTACAGGAGCATCAGCTGCAAAACCAGCAGGATGCTCCTCAGCTTCTTCCCGCAGGCAATTAGACTGATAAACGGACTTTGCCCCCTGCCAAAGTATCGCGCACCAACCACCAACCTGGACACACTGAAGCAGAGCCATTGTCGTGCCGCTGCCGATTGGAACTCGTGATATATGTATTTTTATTTTTATTTCTATTTATTTTTTACCGCACACTGAATGGGCACTGGTTGAGCAACGTTTTTTCGTTTCCTCTGGGTATGTAAGTACTCGGGAAAAATGATAATAAAGAAATACAATACAACACAATGATCACATTGAATGGCGGTGCTGGCTCGAAGGGCCGAATGGCCTCCTCCTGCACCTATGTCTATTGTCTATTAACTACCTCCTCTATCAGCTTGTTCCATGCACCCACCACCCTTTGTGTCAAAAAAGTTACCACTCAGGATAGAAACATAGAAAAAAGTATCTTATTAAATCTTCCCCCCTTCACCTTGAATCTATGTCCTCTGGTCCTCGATTCGCCTATTCTGGGCAAAATGATGGGATAGTCCCAGCCTCAACTACCTCCTCTGGCAGCTTGTTCCACACACCCACCACCCTCTGCGTGAAAAAATGTCCTATTAAATATTTTCTTCTTCACCTTAAACCTATGTCCTCTGGTCCTCGATGCCCGTTCTCTGGTCAAGAGACTCTGTGCGTCTACTCGATCTATTCCTCTCATGGTTTTGCACACCTCTATAAGATCACCCCTCATCCTTCTGTGCTCCTGGCAATAGAGTGCTTGCCTGCTCAACGCCCCCCCCCCCCCCACCCCGTAGCTCAGGCCCTCTCGTCCTGGAAACATCCTCGTAAATTTTCTCCGCACCCTTTCCAGATTAACAACATCCTTCCTATGACATGGTGACCAAAACTGAAGACAATAGTCTAAATGTGGCCTCACCAACGTCTTATACAACTGCAGTGTGACCTCCCAACCTCAATACTCAATAGTCTGACTGATGAAGGCCAATGTGTCCAACGGCTTTTTGACCACTTTTTACTGATAGATTATTTCATGAACATATAACATTAAATATTGCCAAACATGATGTCCAGACCAACCCTTTCCTGCCTCCACGTGATCCATTCTCTGCATATCTACGTGCCTATCTCAAATCCTCTTAAACACCACTATGGTATCTGCCTCCACCACCACCCCTGGCAGCACGTTGCAGGCACCCACCTCCCTGTGAATGAGAAGGTAGAGAGGATAGTGCCACTAGAACCATAGTGTCACAGAGGGATACAGTGTGGAAACAGGCCCTTCGGCCCATCTTGCTCACACCGGCCAACAGGTCCCATCTACGCTAGTCCCACCCGCCTGCGTTTGGCCCATATCCCTCCAATCCTGTCCTATCCACGTACCTGTCTAACTGTTTCTTACGGTAAATGTCGCAATAGCCCCACCCTCAATTACTCGTTCCATACACACTCCACCCTCTGTGTGAAAACATTGCCCCTCAGATTCCTATTAAATCTTTTCCCCTTCACCTTGAACCTACGTCCTCTGATCCCCGATTCACCTATTTGGGGCAAAGTACATAAAATCTGATCTAAACGCCACTATTGTATTTGCCTCAACCACCACACCTGCCCGCGCGTTCCATGCACCTACCTCCCTCTGGCAGGACTGGACAGAGTGGATGTGGAGAGGATGTTTCCACTAGTGGGAGAGTCTAGGACCAGAGGGCACAGCCTCAGAATTAAAGGACGTTTCTTTAGGAAGGAGATGAGGAGGAATTTCATTAGTCAGAGGGTGGTGAATCTGTGGAATTCATTGCCACAGAAGGCTGTGGAGGCCAAGTCAATGGATATTTCTAAGGCAGAGATAGATAGATTCTTGATCAGTACGGGTGTCAGGAGTTATGGGAGAAGGCAGGAGAATGGGGTTGAGGGGGAGAGTTAGATAGCCATGGTGGACTTGATGGGCCGAATGGCCTAATTCTGCTCCTATCCCACCTTATGACAGTAATAAGGAGCAGGAGTTATAATGGCCCAAGTCTTTCGTTAGCTGGTGAGAGCTCACTGAATGTACACCATGGGTTAAGGTGGGTCTGGTACGACTGATGAAGGACAGAAAAGACTAAGGGGATGAGGGGGCAGCCACTGCAAAGGGACTTTGTTCATGAATCACATATTGACAAGAAAACCCTTAATCCCCTGGCGAAACAGGAACTGCACACAGTTGCGGCACAAGGCGGCCACGGCCATTTTAAGGGTAAAGGGCCTGTCCCACTTTGGCGACTGTCACAGTCGTAGCAAGTCACCAAAAAAACGGCGACTGGACCCCACCCCACCCCCCACGACAATGTCTACGGCAACCTACCACCTAGTCGACATCAAGCTACGGCAAGCTACCGACAACCGGCGAGGACGTCCACCTACGACCCCCGGCGCCAACCCACGTTCACCCGCGACAAGCCACGATGACTAAAGTCACCCACCACAAGCCGCGACAAGCAACGACCCTGTCGGCAACGACTGAAGACAACTGAAGACAATTCAGTCGCCGGTACCTGTCGCCGGTTGATGTAGGTTGACGTAGGTAGTCGCCGATGGAATTCACCGAAGTCAGCGCCCGGCAACAACCTACGACAGAACCAACGCCAGAAGAAGACAAGCTACATCAAGCCCACAGTCGCCGGAGAGTTTTGAACATTCCGACTCTCTAGGCGACTTGAGGAGACGACTCACGACCGTACAGGCGACAGTCACCCCGCGACCATGTGGCGACAGTCTAGTCGCCTGTAGTCGCCAAAACAATTGCCTAAGTGGGACACGCCCTTAAAGCTATTAAATCTTGTTTGTGCTGCAAGGCAATAGTGTACTGAGGAGACTTGATGGGCTGAATGGCCTCATTCTGCACCTATCCCGTGTGAGCTGATGATCAGAGATCAACAAGGTCAAGCAGAGATCATGAGAATACTTGCAGAGGATGGGGTGAGACACGTTTGTGAACTGCAATGAACCCTTGGGAGATAAGACACAAAAAAGCTGGAGTAACTCAGGGGTCGGGCAGCATCTCTGGAGAGAACAGGAATGGGTGACATTTCGGGGTTGAGACTGGTCTGAAGAACGGCCTCGACCCGAAACGTCGCCCGTTCCTTCTCTCCAGAGATGCTGCCTGTCCCGCTGAGATTACTCCAGCATTTTTGTGTCTTTCGACCTTGGGTGTGAAAGCACCATCTGCAGTTCCTTCCTACTCAACCTTTGGGAGATGCTGGCTAGATTCCACAACGCCCTACAAACGGAGTCAGCGAGTGCACTGAATTGTCACCAGCACTAAACCATCCTTCTGTAAACAGTAGATACATGTAGATATATTTTCCATCCTGGCTCAATTAGGGGAGTGGACCTTTCCCCAGTTACTCGAAGGAAGTCGTGAGATACGGATGTCCCACCTGTTCATCTTGGCTGGAGGACAAAGTTGCTGTCTGTGGAACTCTCTGCCTCAGAGGGCGGTGGAGGCCGGATCTCTGGATACTTTCAAGAGAGAGCCTTTTGTTTTAAACGTGAGCTGTTCACCAAAGAATCGCTTTTCTTTTGAAACACAAGTCAATGGGGACCCACCCAGGCATCTATCTGCACGCCGGCCACAGAAGCAGATCTACAATCACATATTACAATCGCTTCACACTCTTACACCTCTACTCCCACAGCAACAATAGACAATAGGTGCAGGAGGAGGCCATTCGGCCCTTCGAGCCAGCACCGCCATTCAATGTGATCACGGCTGATCATCCCCAATCAGTACCCCGTCCCTGCCTTCTCCCCACATCCCCTGACTCCGCTATCTTTAACAGCCCTATCTAGCTCTCTCTTGAAAGCGTCAACATTTCTTACTTCATTTCCATATCCTGTATCAGTTGTCAGGGGTTATGGGGAGAAGGCAGGAGAATGGGGTTAGGAGGGAGAGATAGATCAGCCTTGATTGAATGGCGGAGTAGACTTGATGGGCCGAATGGTCTACTTCTACTCCTATTCCTTGTCACCTTATGATCTATACACTGGAAGTGGCTCGATTGTAATCATGTATTGTCTTTCTGTTGACTGGATAGCACGCAACAAAAGCTTTTCACTGTACCATCTCGACACACGACAATAAACTAGACTGGACTGAACTGAACAGTCATTCTTCCCATGGTGTTATACCACTCGGAAACACGAACAGTGAAAGGCCCGGATAGAGTGGATGTGGAGAGGGTGTTTCCACCAGTGGGAGAGTCCAGGACCAGAGGTCACAGCCTAAGAGTTAAAGGACGTTCCTTTAGGAAGGAGATGAGGAGGAAATGTTTCAGTCAGAGGGTGGTGAATCTGTGGAATTCTTTGCCACAGACGGCTGCGGAGGCCAAGTCAGTGGATATATTTAAGGCAGAGATAGATAGATTCTTGATCAGTACGGGTGTCAGGGGTTATGGGAGAAGGCAGGAGAATGGGGTTAGGAGGGAGAGATAGATCAGCCATGATTGATAGCCTGATAGATCAGCCCCGGGTTCAATTGCGACTACGGGCGCTGTCTGTACGGAGTTTGTACGCTCTTCCCGTGAGAGCGCGGGTTTTCTCCGAGATCCTCTGTTTCCTCCCACGCTCCAAAGACGTGCAGGTTTGTAGGTCAATTGGCTCGGTATAAGTGTAAATTGTCCCCAGTGTGTGTAGGATGGTGTTAGTGTGCGGGCATCGCTGGTCGGCGCGGACTCGGTGGGCTGAAGGGCCGGTGTCAGCACCGTATCTCTAAACTACGCTGCACAAATGTACTGCCATGTATCATTTACATGTGTTTGCAAAGAAAGTGGAAGGAAAATGGACTCTTCAAAGGCAACATGAGTCTCTCTCTGTAACTGGGAACCAGACGTGCTCCATGGTGTCCAAGAAAACTTGTATTGTTCTTTATCTCTCTAACTTCAAGGAACCCCAGCATCCCCTGTCTCTCCATCGCAAGTCTATATGAGATTCAATGCTGTCTTGTTGAGCCTCGTTGTCTGTAACTGGTTTTCACCTAGCCCACAGCTAACAATGGCCTGGTTCCTTTATCGGCATTATTTTTTTGCATATCTTTTACTCCTATGTAAAAAGGAGAAGAATTAGGCCATTCGGCCCACTCTTCCCCTCAACCCCATTCTCCTCCCTTCACACCATAACCTCTGACACCCGTACTGATCAAGAATCTATCTATCTCTGCCTTAAAAATATCCTCTCTTGGCCTCCACTGCCGTCTGTGGCAACGAATTCCACAGATTCACCACCCTCTGACTAAAGAAATTCCTCCTCATCTCCTTCCTAAAGGAACGTCCTTTAATTCTGAGGCTGTGCCCTCTGGTCTTAGACTCTCCCACCAGTGGAAACATCCTCTCCACATCCAAGTGTACAGATACACAATGAAGGGAATAGCGTTGTGTGCAAGATGGAGTCCGAACACGGATAGGCCGAGGTTTCTGCAATGAGGTAGATGGGAGGTCAGGACCGCTCTCCAGTTGGTGAGAGGACGGCAGCCGGGAAAAAAATGTCGCTGCCCATTCCAGGCTGCGGGTTCAACAGGATTATCCTCTCCACATCCATTCCTTCCAGGCCTTTCACTGTCCGTTTCTGAAGCTGGTGAAGCAGAGAAACAGGCGGGAAAAACGGCAGGAAATTCCGACAGGGCCTGTGAGGATGAAACGGGGGGCTGGGATCGGAAGAATGCTGAGTTCTCAGGGAGAGCTGGGTCCTTGCCAGCTCTCTCCAAGAGCCCGTCACACAGTTCCAATCCACTTCCTTTCCCCCCACACCCTCTCAATTGTTTTTCGCTCAAAAATATGTATTCATTTCCTTTTTTAAAACTCATTACAGAATCCTCCACCTCCCTGCTTCGATAGGTCATTCCCTGCTTTAGAAATCCTCTCCTTGCTTCTCCTATTCCTGAACACATAGTTTAAAGTTGGCCATCTTAAATTCATTCACCGGTGATAATAGTTCACCTCCACCAATAGCCTCAGAATTAGACGAACCCTTAGCAAAAGAGAAGAGGAGGATATTTTTTTAGTCAGAGGGTGGTGAATCTGTGGAATTCATTGCCACAGCCAGCTGTGGAGGCCAAGTCATCGGGTATTTTTAAAATGGGGATTGACTGATTCTTGGTTAGTGCGGATGTCAGGGGTTATGGGGAGAAGGCCGGAGAATGGGGTTAGGAGGGAGAGATAGCTTGAATGTCGGAGTAGACTTGCTGGCTCGAAGGGATGAATGGCCTACTCCTGCACCTATTGTCTATTGACTAAAGGGCCTGTCCCACTTGGGTGTAATTTGCGCATCACGCAGGTGGCGCGCGAAGATTTTGTGAATCCCCAAACCCTGGGGATCCGCACACGACCGCGCGTCACCGCCTACGTCACCACGAGCGCGTCGTGCGTCGTGACGCGTAAATGATGTCGCTTAATGACGTGCAAATGACGCCCAAGTGACACAGGCCTTTAATCCTGCCGTGTGACGTGTGGGGCCGGGAGGGGGAGATAGGTTTAATCCTGCCCTGTGGTGTGTGGGGTCGGGAGGGGGAGATGGGTTTAATCCTGCCCGTGTGACATCTGGGGTCGGGAGGGGGAGATAGATCAGCCATGATTGAATGGCAGAGTAGACTCGATGGGCCGAACAGCCTAGTTCTGCTCCTATATCTTATAAACCTATGAACATATATCACCTACTACCTCATGTCAGGTCGGGGGGAGTTCCCCCCGCCGTGGGTACCATGTAACCCCGTGTTACCCGCTCCATGGTCGGATAGTCGGCAACTAAACCGGGGAGGAGGGGGCTGTGGACCCCCAGCAGGACCAAAAACAAGACCTGTCAAAGGGCGGATGAGCTCCCAGTGAGCCAACGGCCATCCACACGTCAGTAGAAGTTGCGGTCACTGTCGTACACGGCATTGTAAGGAATGATGATAAAATGTTTAAGAAGGAACTGCAGATGCTGGAAAATCGAAGGCAGACAAAAATGCTGGAGAAACTCAGCGGGTGCAGCATCTATGGAGCAAAGGAAATAGGCATTATTTCCTTCGCTCCATAGATGCTGCCGCACCCGCTGAGTTTCTCCAGCATTTTTGTCTACCTTTGATTTTCCAGCATCTGCAGTTTGTTTGGGGATTGGGTCTGTACAACATCCTCTGCCGGAGGAGCAGAGGAAGCAGGCAGTGACTGCACGGGATACAAGGGTCTCCCTACAACACCACAGTCCCCTCTGGAAACCCAGAAACCTTCTCCACACCGCAACCCAGCAGGAAATAATCAGCCTGGAAAATCCCAGATTCCACATAAAATCCTTCTGCTTATATATGCACCTGTGTGGAATATTACACATCAGTGGACCATTGCCCGGTGCTGAGACGCAAGTGGCTCTTTGCAAAATTCAGAACAAGAAGACATTCCTTTAGGAAGGAGATGAGGAGGAATTTGTTCAGTCCGAGGGTGGTGAATCTGTGTAATTCTTTGCCACAGACGGCTGTGGAGGCCAAGTCAGTGGGTGTTTTTAAGGATGAGATTGACCGGTTTGGTTTTGTCTAGAGATACGGAGCAGAAACAGGCCCTTCGGCCCGCTGGGTCTGCGCTGACCGGCGATCTCCGCACACCAACACTATCCTACACACACCCGGGACAATTCATGTTCATACCAAGCCAAATGGCCTACGAGCCTGGACATCTTTGGAGTGTGGGAGGAAACTGGAGCACCCGGAGAACACCCACGCAAGTCACGGGGAGAGCGCACAAAAACTCCGCACAGACAGCGCCCGTAGTCAGGATTGAACCCGGGTCCCTGGCGCTGCAGGTGCTGTAGGGCAGCAACTCTGCCGCTGCGCCACCCTGCAGCCGTACTCCATGTTCTTGATTAGTGCGGGTATCAAAGGTTCCTGCGAGACGGCAGGAGAATGGGGTTGGGAAGGAAAGATAGATCAGCCATGAATGAATGGCGGAGTAGACTTGTGGCTGGAAGGGATGAATGGCTAATTATTGACTAATTCTGTCCCTGTGACGTATGATCTTATGAACTTATTGTATCTGCCTCCTGCACCACCCTACGCAGAATGTTCCAGGCACCCAACATTTCTAAAACAACTTGCCCCGCATATCTCCATTAAACTTCCTCCCTCTCACCTTAGAGCTATGCTCTCTAAACATATAAGATTATTAAGGGTTTGGACACGCTAGAGGCAGGAAACATGTTCCCGGTGTTGGGGGAGTCCAGAACCAGGGGCCACAGTTTAAGAATAAGGGGTAAGCCATTTAGAACGGAGATGAGGAAACATTTTTTCACACAGAGAGTTGTGAGTCTGTGGAATTCTCTGCCTCAGAGGGCGGTGGAGGCCGGTTCTCTGGATACTTTCAAGAGAGAGCTAGATAGGGCTCTTAAAGATAGCGGAGTCAGGGGATATGGGGAGAAGGCAGGAACGGGGTACTGATTGGGGATGATCAGCCATGATCACATTGAATGGTGGTGCTGGCTCGAAGGGCCGAATGGCCTACTCCTGCACCTATTGTCTGTTGTCTATTGTTGGACATTTGTACGCAGGGAAAAAAGTTCTGACTGCCGACCCAAACTATGCCGCTCATAATTTTATAAAAGAAAGTTTGAGAAAGTGGAATAAACTAGAACTCGTGTGAACGGGGTGATCGATGGTTGGCGTTGACTCGACGGGCCGATGGGCCTGGTTCAACCCTATATCTTTCAACAAGTAAACAGATTACATATTTCTCTGAGGATCTCAGTTTCAGTTTAGTTTATATCTCATCACCCGTTCAAGGGCTTCAGGATACACAGGATCCTTGAATCTAATTAGTTTAGTTTAGTTTATTGTCACATGTACGCAGGTACAGGGAAAAGCTTTTGTTGCGCACTGACCAGCCAGCGGGAAGACAACACTGTACAGTGAACGGATACATGACAAGGAAATAACGTTTAGTGCAAGGTAAAGCCAGCAAAGTCCGATCAAAGATGGTTCGAGGATCACCAATGAGCCTGTACGCTGGGTCTGTACTCACTGGGCCTGTACGCTGGGCCTGTACTCACTGGGCCTGTACTCACTGGGTCTGTACGCTGGGCCTGTACTCACTGGGCCTGTACTCACTGGGCCTGTACGCTGGGCCTGTACTCACTGGGCCTGTACGCTGGGCCTGTACCCACTGGGCCTGTACTCACTGGGCCTGTACACACTGGGCCTGTACGCTGGGCCTGTACTCACTGGGCCTGTACTCACTGGGCCTGTACTCACTGGGCCTGTACGCTGGGCCTGTACTCACTGGGCCTGTACGCTGGGCCTGTACTCACTGGGTCTGTACTCACTGGGCCTGTACTCACTGGGCCTGTACTCACTGGGCCTGTACACACTGGGCCTGTACGCTGGGCCTGTACACACTGGGCCTGTACTCACTGGGCCTGTACACACTGGGCCTGTACTCACTGGGCCTGTACTCACTGGGCCTGTACACACTGGGCCTGTACACACTGGGTCTGTACTCACTGGGCCTGTACGCCGGGTCTGTACTCACTGGGCCTGTACGCTGGGCCTGTACACACTGGGTCTGTACTCACTGGGCCTGTACACACTGGGCCTGTACTCACTGGAGTTTAGAGAAAGATGAGGGGGGACCTCATTGAAACTTACCAAATAGTGAAAGGCCTGGATAGAGTGGATGTGGAGAGGATGTTTCCACTAGTGGGAGAGTCCAAGTCCAGAGGGCACAGCCTCAGTATTATAGGACGTTATTTTTGGAAGGAGATGAGGAGGAATTTCTTTCGTCAGAGGGTAGTGAATCTGTGGAATTCGTTGCCACAGGAGGCTGTGGAGGCCGTCAGTGGATATTTCTAAGGCAGAGATAGATAGATTCTTGATTAGTACGGGGGTCAGGGGTTATGGGGAAAAGGCAGGAGTATGGGCTTGGAAGGGAGAGATAGACCAGCCATGATTGAATGGCGGAGTAGACTCGATGGGCTGAATGGCCTAATTTGCCTCCTATGACATGAAGTTATGAAATCAAAGTACTCCTCTGCTTATGTTCATAGGTTCTAGGAGCAGAATAAGGCCATTCGGCCCATCAAGTCTACTCCGCCATTCAATCGTGGCTGATCTAACTCTCCCCTCAACCCCATTCTCCTCCCTTCTCCCCATAACCCCTGACCCCCGTACTAATCAAGAATCTATCTATCCCTGCCTTAAAAATATCCATTGACTTGGCCTCCACAGCCCTCTCTGGCAAAGAATTCCACAGATTCACCGCCCTCTGAAAGAAATTTCACCTCATCTCCTTCCGAAAGAACGTCCTTTAATTCTGAGGCTGTGCCCTCTGGGTTTAGACTCTCCCACTAGCGGAAACATCCTCTCCACATCCGCTGTATCCGGGCCTTTCACTATTCGGTAAGTTTCAATTAGGTTCCCCCCCCCCCCATCCTTCTAAACCTCTAAGCGCTCAGCATGTAATAATTCATTTTGCATCTGTACGGATTTATGTCCTGATGTGAAATATTTTGCATTTCAGCTTCGAAAGATGTGATCCTTCCGCGCGGTGTTCCAGCGCATGGGAAAGCGATTGGGAGAGTCCGAGGGGGGTGGGAGATCGAGGTCCCTGCAATCCATCACGCAGGAGGAAGGGGTGTGCGCTAACTGACTGGCCCTTCACGTGCACACCCCTCCAGCTGTGGAAACCTCATTGCGATTCACAGCCCTGCTCATGGAGTTAGCCTCGTGGCAGCTTGCGCGATGTGGTGATGGAGTTCACTGCTGGGCTTCTCAGCGTTTCCCATCGACATGCTCTCATCAACACCACGGCTCAAAATTCAACAGACAATAGACAATAGGTGCAGGAATGGCCAATCGGCCCTTCGAGCCAGCACCGCCATTCACTGTGATCGTGGCTGATCACCCACAATCTTTGTGAAGCTTCCTCCAAAATAACTTCAGCTGGGGAATTCTAGGACCTTGACTCAGTGCAAGGAAGAATATCTGAGTTAGATGTGAAGATAGACACAAAATGCCGGAGTAACTCAGCGGGACAGGCAGAATCTCTGGAGAGAAGGAACGGGTGATGTTTCGGGTCTCGACCCGCACCCGAACTTCTTCAGGTCTGAAGAAGGGTCTCGACCTGAAACGTCACCCATTCCTTCTCTCCAGACATGCTGCCTGTCAATAGACAATAGACCATAGGTGCAGGAGGAGGCCATTCGGCCCTTCGAGCCAGCACTGCCATTCAAGGTGATCATCCCCAATCAGTACCCCGTTCCTGCCTTCTCCCCATATCCCCTGACTCCGCTATTTTTAAGAGCCCTATCTAGCTCTCTCTTGAAAGCATCCAGAGAACCTGTCTCCACCGCCCTCTGAGGCAGAGAATTCCACACTCAAAACTCTCTGTGAGAAAAAGTGTTTCCTCGTCTCCATTCTAAATGGCTTACTCCTTATTCTTAAACTGTGGCCCCTGGTTCTGGACTCCCCCAACATCGGGAACATGTTCCCTGCCTCTAGCGTGTCCAAACCCTTAACAATCTTATATGTTTCAAAGAGATATCCTCTCATCCTTCTAAACTCCAGTGTACAAGCCCAGCCGCTCCATTCTCTCAGCATATGACAGTCCCGCCATCCCGGGAATTAACCTTGTAAACCTACGCTGCACTCCCTCAATAGCAAGAATGTCCTTCCTCAAATTAGGGGACCAAAACTGCACACAATACTCCAGGTGTGGTCTCACTAGGGCTCTGTACAACTACAGAAGGACCTCTTTGCTCCTATATTCGATTCCTCTTGTTATAAAGGCCAACATGCCATTCGCAAAACCCTTGCTTTCCCTCCCTCTCCATCACACCCCCCGCCCAGTTCTCCGACCAGTCAAACAGTCCCCGACTACATTTTATCTCTGTCTGCTTTGTTGTCAACTTCTCCTTGCTAGCAATGATCGATTCTGAATTTTCTTTGTACTCCATCCCCTTTGATGGTCACGTTCTCACACCTTACACTTCCTTATCTCTGTGTCTCCCTCTCAGCCTGAAGAAGTGTCTCGAGCCGAAATGTCACCCATTCCTCCTCTCCAGAGATGCTGCCTGACCCGCTGATTTACTCCGGCATCTTGCGTCTGTCTTCGGTTTAAACCGTAGCGTTTTTCTGGTCGCCGCTGGATTTTGAAATGTTCAAAGCTTTAATACGCCAATGAGTGTAGCTTGACTTCTCCTGACGTTGGTGCTGTCGTAGGCTGTCGCCAGGATGACGTAGGTTGTCGCCGGGCGTTGACTTCGGTGAATTCCATCGGCGACTACCTACGCCAACCTCCGTCAACCGGCGACCGGTACCGGCAACTGAATTGTCTTTTGTTAAGGCCAGTTCATTGGCTATATTTAAGAGGGAGTTGGATGTGGCCCTTGTGGCTAAAGGGATCAGGGGGTATGGAGAGAAGGCAGGTACAGGATACTGAGTTGGATGATCAGCCATGATCATATTGAATGGCGGTGCAGGCTCGAAGGGCCGAATGGCCTACTCCTGCACCTAATTTCTATGTTTCTATGTCTTCAGTTGTCTTCAGTTGTCGCCGACAGGGTTGTAGCTGGTCGCGGGTGGACGTAGGTTGTTGTAGGTGTGGCCGTAGGTGGACGTCCTAACGGGTCGCCGGTTGCCGTAGCTTGATGTCGACTAGGTGGCCGGTTGAGGTAGACATTGAGTCACCTTTTTTTCGGCGACCTGCTACGACTGTGACAATCCCAGCAGTCGCCTAAAAAATCCCCTAAGTGCGACAGGCCTTTAGGTTGTTTTTGGTTTGGAACTTTGTCCTTCTTTGACCTATTTTGAAGCTGCAGCCATAAACCAAACTCATCTAAACTATCAAAGACTGAGTTAATGGTGATGCATTACCCATTGAGGTAATGAGCCAAGGTAGAATGTTCCTTGCTACTGAGCCAAGGTAAATGGCAGGAAAAATGTCCCCCATGTTGGGAGAGTCCAGAACCAGGGGTCACAGTTTAAGAATAAGGGGCAGGCCATTTAGGACTGAGATGAGGAGAAATGGTTTCAACCAAACAGTTGTGAATCTGTGGAATTCTCTGCCACAGAAGGCAGTGGAGGCCGATTCACTGGAGGTTTTCAGGAGAGAGTTAGATAGAGCTCTTGGGGCTAACGGAATCAAGGGATATGGGGAGAAAGCAGGAACGGGGTACTGATTGTGGATGATCAGCCGTGATCACATTGAATGGTGGTGCTGGCTCGAAGGGCCACGTGACCTACTCCAGCATTTATTTTCTATGTTTCTATGTTTCTAAAAGGTTAGCGAGGGCTAATCTTTGTTTGCTAGTGTGTGTGGAGTTAGCTGCTGTCAGAGAAACCAACAATATAGGTGTTACAGTTGGCATTGGCATCGAGACTGGAGGAAAGGAAAATATAATCAGCAAGATTTCTTGTTCTTGATCTGCATCCAGCGGCCTTATTTTGGAAGAGCGTGCACTTTGAGTCTTGGAGTCATACAGTGTGGAAACGCTAGGGATCATTTCCGCCAGGGGGCGCTGCAATGGAAGCCTCGCCAACAGTCTGTCTGTCCTTTACGTCTAGTTTGTTGTTACTTTTAGTGTGTTTTAAAAGTTTATGTTAATGGTTTGTGGTTTGGTTTATGTTGGGGGTGGGGGAGGGGGTCGGGGGAAACTTGCCGGAGATGCGATTGTTTTCTGGGTCCCTCTGCGGCCTAACATCGTGGATCTGGATGGAGGCCTTGCTCGGGACTGACTTTGACCCCCACCACGGGGGTGTGGACTTACCACCGGAGCTTGCGATCCCTTGCCTGGGATCGACGCTCCAACCGCGGCCTGTGGATTTCACCATCGAGGAGCTCGCGGTCTCGGGTGGAGACCGATGTCGCCAAAGCTTCAAAAGCCGCACGACGTTCGACTAGCCCCAACCAGGGGTCAGGTTGCCCGGCCAACAATGTCCCAGCTACACTAGTCCCACCTGTCTGCACTGTCTTAGATGCTGCCTCACCCGCTGAGTTTCTCCAGCATTTTTGTCTACCTTAAACTAAACTCTGGATCTGCATCTCGTCACCTTACGGAATTGATAAGAGGAAGCTGGAAAGAAACTGAGAGAGAGGGGAAAATGTTTGGAAAAAGACGCAAACTGGCAGGCCAGAGGGTGGCGAATCTGTGGAATCCACTGCCACAGGTGGCTGTAGATGCCAGGTCCATGGTATGTGTTTAAAGGCGGAGTCCGACACGTTCTTGTTTGGTGCGGGTGCCGGGGTAACGGGAGAATGGGGTTGAGAGGGAAAGATCGATCAGCTCTTAAATTCCTCCTCATCTCCTTCCTCAAGCAACGTCCTTTAATTCTGAGGCTGTGACCTCTGGTCCTAGACTCTCCCACTAGTGGAAACATCCTCTCCACACCCAGTGTACAGATACATCATAAAGGGAATAACTTAGAAACATACAAACATAGACAATAGGTGCAGGAGTAGGCCATTCGGCCCTTCGAGCCTGCACCACCATTCAATATGATCATGGCTGATCATCCAACTCAGTATCCCGTACCTGCCTTCTCTCCATAACCCCTGATCCCTTTAGCCACAAGGGCCACATATAACTCCCTCTTAAATATAGTCAATGAACTTGCCTCAACTACCTTCTATGGCAGAGAATTCCACAGATTCACCACTCTCTGCGTGAAAAAAAAAAATTCTCATCTCGGTCCTAAAAGACTTCCCCCTTATCCTTAAACTGCGACCCCATGTTCTGGAGTTCCCCAACATCGGGAACAATCTTCCTGCATCTAGCCTGTCCAACCCCTTAAGAATTTTGTAAGTTTATATAAGATCCCCCCTCAATCTTCTAAATTCTAGTGAGTACAAGCCGAGTCTATCCAGTCTTTCCTCATATGGAAGTCCTGACATCCCAGGAATCAGTCTGGTGAACCTTCTCTGTACTCCCTCTATGGCAAGAATGTCATTCTGTCGACTTGTGTCAGAAGAACGACGTGTCAGAAAGAACTGCAGATGCTGGTTTAAATCAAAGGTAGACACACAAATGCTGGAGCAACGCAGCGGGTGAGGCAGCAACCCAGGAGAGAAGGAATGGGCAACGTTTCGGGGCAAAACCCTTCTTCGGACTGAAGGGGACAAAGTTTTGTGCAAAATAAAGTCCAGTAAAGTGCGAACAAAAATATTCCGAGGGTCACCAATGAGGTAGATAGGAGGTGAAGACTGCTCTCTAGGATAGTTCAGTTGCCTGATAGCAGTTTGGAAGGAACTGTCCCTGTCCAATACAGGCTTTGGAGAGCGTGCAGGTTCAACAGAAGGATGCCTGGATCAGAGGGTATTAGATGCAGGGAGAGGTTAGATAGACTCAAGAATGTTGGAGGCTGAGGGGAGACCTGCTAGAAGTATTTAAACTCTGTGAGCTGTCTTTACTTCAGACTTTAACCTTTAGAGACACACAGTTTGGAAACAGGCCCTGTGGCCCACCGAGTCTGTGCCAACCAGCGACCCCCCGGACACTGACACCATCCTACGATTTACAATTTTATCAATGGACAATAGGTGTAGGAGTAGGCCATTCGGCCCTTCGAGCCAGCACCGCCATTCAATGTGATCATGGCTGATCATCCCCAATCAGTACCCCGTTCCTGCCTTCTCCCCATATCCCCTGACTCCGCTATCTTTAAGAGCCCTATCTAGCTCTCCCTTGAAAGTATCCAGAGAACCCGCCTCCACTGCCCTCTGAGGCAGAGAATTCCACAGACTCACCACTCTCTGTGAGAAAAAGTGTTTCCTTATCTCCATTCTAAATGACTTACCCCTTATTCTTAAACTGTGGCCCCAGGTTCTGGACTCCCGCCAACATCGGGAGTCCAGATGCTAAAGCCAAATAACCTACAAACCCGTACATCTTTGGAGTGTGGGAGGAAACCGGTGAACCTGGAGAAAACCCAAGATAGACAAAAATGCTGGAGAAATTCAGCGGGTGAGGCAGCATCTATGGAGCGAAGGAATAGGTGACGTTTTGGGTCGAGACCCTTCTTCAGACTGATGTGGGGGTGGGGGGGGCAGGAAGAAGAAAGTCAGATGCGGAGACAGCGGGCTGTGGGAGAGCTGGGAAGGGGAGGGAAAGGAGGGAGAAAGCAAGGACTACCTGAAATTGGAGAAGTCAATGTTCATACCGCTGGGGTGTAAACTACCCAAGCGAAATATGAGGTGCTGCTCCTCCAATTTGCGGTGGGACTCACTCTGGCCATGGAGGAGGCCCAGGACAGAAAGGTCGGATATGGAATGGGAGGGGGAGTTGAAGTGCTGGGCCACCGGGAGATCAGGTTGGTTAGTGCGGACCGAGCGGAGGTGTTGGGCGAAGCGATCGCCAAGCTGACGCTTGGTCTCACCGATGTAGAGAAGTTGACATCTAGAGCAGCGGATGAAGTAGATGAACTAGAGAAAACCCACGCAGGTCACGAGGAGAACGTGCAAACTCCATGCAGACAGCACCCGTAGCCAGGATGGAACGCGATTCTCTGGAGCTGTGAGGCAGCAACTCTACCACTGGCTGCGCCACCGTGCTGCCCCCTACATGCTTATATTGCATCATGGGGATTCAAGGGAGGGGCAACGCTAAATACTTTGTCACCCTTCTCCTCAGAGTTGGCAGCCCGCCCTGACATTGGTTCAACCTTTCAAAGGGTAGAAAATTGATTCATTTCAGAAAATCTAATCAGACATGGATGCTTTAGCAATGAGCTGTGATCTCAGCACTCACACACTGCGATCTTCTGGTCAGCAGTCATCGATACAACTGTTCCACCCACGTGCTCTCAGCTTTCCACCTTCACTGAGTGCAGAACTGTACCAAGGTTAGACACAAAGAGCTGGACTAACTCAACGGGTGAGCAACACCTCAGAGAGTGGTGGCAGACACAAATCATAAGTTCATGTTGATGGAGTAGAATTAGGCCATTCGGCCCATCTAGTCTACTCCGCCATTCAATCATGGCTGATCTATCTCTCCCTCCTAACCCCGTTCTCCTGCCTTCTCCCCATAACGCCTGACACCCAGACTAATCAGGAATCTATCTATCTCTGGCTCAAAAATATCCATTGGCTTGGCCTTCACAGCCTTCTGCAGCAAAGAATTCCACAGATTCACCACCCTCTGACGAAATAAATTCCTCCTCATCTCCTTCCTGAAGGAATGTCCTTTAATTCTGAAGCTGTGACCTCTAGTCCTAGACTCTCCCACTAGCGGAAACATCCTCTCCACATCCGCTCTATCCAGGCCCTTCGCTCGTCTGCGTCGGAAGGACCTGCAGATGCCGGTTTACACCGAAGATAGACACAAAAAGCTGGAGTAACTCAGCGAGACAGGCAGCATCTCTGAAGTGGAGGAATGGGTGACGTTTCGGGTCAAGGTCCTTCTTCAGACTGAGAGTCAGGATGGGAGAGAGACATGGAAGTGTAAGGTGTGAAAACGAGACACATAGACATGAAACATGTTCCCGACGTTGGGGGAGTCCAGAACCAGGGCCCATAGTTTAAGAATAAGGGGTAAGCCATTTAGGGATGAGGAAACACTTTTTCACACAGGGAGTTGTGAGTCTGTGGAATTCTCTGCCTCAGAGGCGGGTTCTCTGGATACTTTCAAGAGAGAGCTAGATAGGGCTCTTAAAGATAGCGGAGTCAGGGGATATGGGGAGAAGGCAGGAACGGGGTACTGATTGGGGATGATCAGCCATGATCACATTGAATGGCCGTGCTGGCTCGAAGGGCCGAATGGCCTCCTCCTGCACCTATTGTCTATTGTCTATTGTAGAATAGATCCTTGTTATATGGTGATAATAGAAGCAGAATTAGGCTAATGGTTCCTTCAAGTCTACTCTGCCATTCAATCATGGCTGAGCTACCCCGTGGCACCGTACAATGGCTGCCTCGCCTACAGTCTGTCTCGTCCTTTTCTTATTTTGTTGTTTTAAGTTTTAGTGTATCTTTATTTTTGTATTATGTGGTGGGGGAAACTTTTTTTATCTCTTTCCTCGACGGAGATGCAATGTTTTCTGTACCGTATCTCCGTCTGCGCTGCGGCCGATACACCGTGTAGCTGGCGGCCCCTCAGCTATGGACCGACCTCTGGAGCTCCAGCCGCGGGAGCCTGCGGCCGATACACCGTGTAGCTGGCGGTCCCTCAGCTATGGACCGTCCTCTGGAGCTCCAGCCGCGGGAGCCTGCGGACGTAACACTGTGGAGCTCGCGGTCCTTCGGTTAGGGATCGGCTTCGGGAGCTCCAGCCGCGGGAGCTTCGACCGCCCCGACTGCGGATGGTTTGACTGCCCCGACTGCGGGAGAAAAGGAGTGAAGAAGATAACACGTTATCGCCTTTATCCTATTCCTTACGACAGGAGAAACATAGGAACGTAGGTGCAGGATTAGGCCATTCGGCCCTTCGAGGCAGCACTGCCATTCAATGTGATCATGGTAGGGGCTAGTAGAGCGTCCCTTGTCGCCAGGGTCCGGAGAGCAAGGAGCACCGGCACTCCACCTAGGGCACGTAGGGGGAGGACTGGCGCTGTTGTCAGCGATCGGAGGGATCTAGGGAGTAGGTAGGGCTGAGGATGTCCTGGTTGGGTTGTTCCTAGGCCTGGCCTAGCTGGCCATCCGCGAGTTACGGTGCCAGGCGGAAGAGAGCTTTGCCTGGGCCGGATGCTTACCCCTTTACCGGGGTTACGTCTGCGCCCGGCTGGTGTTAGAGAGGGACATATTTGCATCGTGGTTATATAGTATATTTGTAAGGATTGTGACAGTTGTTTGAAAATGTAGTGTCTGGATAATTTGGTGATTTTGTACTGTGGTGGTGGGTGTGTTATAGAAACATAGAAACATAGAAAATAGGTGCAGGAGTAGGCCATTCGGCCCTTCGAGCCTGCACCGCCATTCAATATGATCATGGCTGATCATCCAACTCAGTATCCTGTACCTGCCTTCTCTCCATACCCCCTGATCCCTTCAGCCGCAAGGGCCACATCCAACTCCCTCTTAAATATGGCCAACGAACTGGCCTCAACTACCTTCTGTGGCAGAGAATTCCACAGATTCACCACTCTCTGTGTGAAAAACGATTTTCTCATCTCGGTCATAAAAGACTTCCCCCTTATCCTTAAACTGTGACCCCTTGTCCTGGACTTCCCCAACATCGGGAACAATCTTCCTGCATCTAGCCTGACCAACCCCTTAAGAATTTTGTAAGTCTCTATGAGATCACCCCTCAATCTTCTAAATTCCAGCGAGTACAAGCCAAGTCTATCCAGTCTTTCTTCATATGGAAGTCGTGCCATCCCAGGAATCAGTCTGGTGAATCTTCTCTGTACTCCCTCTATGGCAAGAATGTCTTTCCTCAGATTAGGAGACCAAAAACTGTACGCAATACTCTAGGTGTGGCCTCACCAAGACCTGTACAACTGCAGTAGAACCTCCCTGCTCTTGTACTCAAATCCTTTTGCTATGAATGCCAACATACCATTCGCTTTCTTCACAGCCCGCTGCACCTGCATGCCTACTTTCAATGACTGGTGTACCATGACACCCAGGTCTCGCTGCATCTCCCCTTTTCCTAATCGGCCACCATTCAAATAATAGTCTACCCTCCTGTTTTTGCCACCAAAGTGGATAACCTCACATTTACCCACATTATACTGCATCTGCCATGCATTTGCCCACTCACCCAGTCTATCCAAGTCATCCTGCAGCTTCCTAGCATCCTCCTCACAGTTAACACTGCCCCCCAGCTACGTGTCATCCGCAAACTTCGAGATGTTGCATTTAATTCCCTCGTCCAAATCATTAATGTATATTGTAAATAGCTGGGGTCCCAGCACTGAGCCTTGCGGCACCCCACTAGTCACTGTCTGCCATCCTGAAAAGGACCCGTTCACTCCTACTCTTTGCTTCCTGTCTGCCAGCCAGTTCTCTATCCACAGTTGTTACCACAGTTTGGTCTTAAATTATTGCTGATACGAAAAAAAAAGACGGCCTCAGGGCTTATGGGAGGAGAATGGGGTTTAAAAAAAAATTATTACACAAATACTTTTATTCAAAAAATAAAAATATACATACAGAGTATGAACACAATCAAAGACTGCCTATGTTGACAGTTTTACAAACAAACGATCTTCAAATGAATATAACGGCAAGTTTATCAACAAAACACTCGACCTCCCGCGGCGACCAGTGTTCACGGAAGGCCTCCAGTCCCTGGGGTTAGGAGGGAGAGATAGATCAGCCATGATGGAAGGGAGGAGTAGACCTGATGGGCCGAATGGCCGACATTTACTCCTATTCCTTATGAGCTTATGACAGGAGTACCACTGATCATCAGAGGGGACTGTGTGGAGAGGCTGGCGGATTCCCGCTTCCTGGGAATCCATATTGAGGAGGACCTGACGTGGAGCGTGAACACTTCTGCGCTGCTGAAAAAGGTCCAGCAGAGACTGCACTTCCTGAGGGTGCTCAGGAAGAATAACATCACTCAGAGACTGCTGCTGTCCTTTTATCGGTGCTCCAGTGAGAGCATCCTAACATACTGTGTATGCGTGTGGTACACCAGCTGCACAGCGGCTCAGAGCAAAGCGCTCCAGAGGGCCATTGGCAACGCCCAGAGGATTGTCGGCTGCCCTCTCCCTACCTTGGAAGACTTACACAATTCCCGCTGCATCAAAAAATCCCAGAATATTATAAAGGACATTTCCCACCCCGGACACTCCCTGTTTGAACTGTTGCCGTCAGGCAGACGGTACAGATCTACAAGGACAAGGACAAACAGACTTAAAAACAGTTTGTACCCCACTGCTATAAAGGCACTAAATGCAGCCGGCAAGGAACGCAGGGACTGAGGGACTGTGGTTGGTACTCTGTGAAATCGACAGAAGGATGTAGGGGTGGGTGTTTATGCATGCTATTTTCATATTTATTTTAGTTGTTTATCTTTTTTAATATTTGCCTTGTATGTATCGCTAGCTTTTAGAAACGTCTGACTGGCTGACATGTTTTAAATTTCGTTGTACACGGTTCATGTTACAATGACAATAAAGAAACTATTCTAAACTATTCTATTCTATTCTACATAGAAACATAGGTGCAGGAGGAGGCCATTCAGCCCTTCGGGGCAGCACTGCAATTCAATATGATCACGGCTGATCATCCACAATCAGTACCCCATTCCTGCCTTCTCCCCATATCCCTTGATTCCGTTAACCCTAAGAGCTATATCTAACTCTCTCAGTTAGGGGAAGGAGAGGGCCGTGTGCATCGACTATTGGGTCTGGAATCCAGCCCTGAACGCCTTCTTCTTATCGAGCCCACACACAAGATTAGAAGTTGTTCGGCCAGAGCTGAACATGCTTCTGGGCATCTGCAGACAATGGTGTGTGTCTTGTGGCTTCTCGTGCGTCTTGTGTGCGTGGAGCTGGAAAGATTGGTGGGAACAGGGCCGCGACGCGAGTGGTCTCTCCTTGACCCCACCGGCCCTGAGCTAAGAGGTGAAGCGACTGTGCCACCCAGTTCTCTGAGTTCCTGCTCTTTCTCCCTGCGCTGTGGCTCCAGACTGGGCTGTGGGGTGGCCCGGCTCCAAGCAGCAACATCTGGCGAACCAAGTAGCGTTTAGGCCAAGCAGGTGGTAATCCAGCATCAGTCTGAGTTGGCTGAGGACCCACGCTTCCCTCTGCTTGCTGGCGTTTCAAGAACGCTGTAGTGGGAGTTGGTTGGCGGCTGAAGAGACTCCAGCTGCAATCTGCCACAGCGGGGGGGGGGGGGGGGGGGGGGGGCATGCAGTAGGGGGGGTGGGGGGGTGGGAAGGCTGGGCGGGGAAGGTCTTCGCACGGAAAGTGCAGTGCCATCTCCGGCCGCTTCCCATAACATCCTCAGCCTCTCCTCACTTTGTCAGCAGTCAAGGCTGATGCAAGTGTGGACAGGATGTTTCCACTAGTGGGAGAGTCTAGGACTAGAGGTCACAGCCGCAGAATTAAAGGACGTTCTTTTAGCAAGGAGATGAGGGGGAATTCTTTTAGTCAGAGGGAGAATTCTTTGCCACAGAAGGCTGTGGAGGCCAAGTCAGTGGATATTTTTAAGGCAGAGATAGATAGATTCTTGACTAGTGCGGGTGTCAGAGGTTATGGGGAGAAGGCAGGAGAATGGAGTTAGGAGGGAGAGATAGGTCAGCCATGATAGAATAGCAGAGTAGACTTGATGGGCCGAATGGCCTAATTCTGCTCTGTCACTTATGCACTTATGAATGTATGAATGGAATGTATGAACTGTGGACGGCTCGACTGTAACCATGTATTGTCGTTCTGCTGCCTGGTTAGCACGTCACTAAAGATTCTCACTGTACCTCGGTACACGTGGCAAGGCACCCTATGGGAATGCAGGGTGACTTGGGACAGGTTGGACGAGTGGGCAGATGCATGGCAGATGCAGTTTAATGCAGATAAATGTGAGGTTATCCACTTTGGTAGCAAAAACAGGAAGGCAGATTACTATCTAAATGGCGTCAAGTTGGGAAAAGGGGACGTACAACGGGATCTGGGGGTCCTTGTACATCAGTCTATGAAAGTAAGCATGCAGGTACAGCAGGCAGTGAAGAAAGCGAATGGCATGTTGGCTTTTATAACAAGAGGAGTCAAGTATAGGAGCAAAGAGGTCCTTCTACAGTTGTACAGGGCCCTAGTGAGACCATACCTGGAGTATTGTGTGCAGTTTTGGTCTCCAAACTTGAGGAAGGACATTCTTGCTATTGAGGGAGTGCAGCGTAGGTTTACAGGGTTAATTCCCGGGACGGCGGGACTGTCATATGCTGAGAGAATGGAGCGGCTGGGCTTGTACACTCTTCAATGAGATCCTCATCAGTTTAGAAGGATGAGAGGGAATCTCATTGAAACATGTAAGATTGTTAAGGGTTTGTACACGCTAGAGGCAGGAAACATGTTCCCGATGTTGGGGGAATCCAGAACCAGGGGCAACAGTTTAATAATAAGAATAAGTTTAATTCCTCGTCTCCGTTTAGAACGGATACGAGGAAACACTTTTTCTCACAGAGAGTTGTGAGTGTGTGGAATTCTCTGCTTCAGAGGGCGGTGGAGGCCGGTTCTCTGGATACTTTCAAGAGAGAGTCAAGTCAAGTCAAAGTCAAAAGAGTCAAAGTCAAAAGAGTTTACTGTCGTGTATCCCTGACAGGACAATGACATTCTTTCTTTGCTTCAGCACAACAGAACATAGTAGGCATTGACTACAAAACAGATCAGTGTGTCCATATACCATTATATACGTAAATACACACATGAATAAATAAATTGATAAAGTGCAAATAACAGATGGAGGGGTATTAATGTTCAGAGTTTTGTCCGAGCCAGGTTTAATAGCCTGATGGCTGTGGGGAAGTAGCTATTCCTGAACTGGGTCGTTGCAGTTCTCAGGCTCCTGTACCTTCTACCTGAAGGTAGCGGGGAGATGAGTGTGTGGCCAGGGTGGTGTGGGTCCCTGATGATGCTGCCAGCCTTTTTGAGGCAGCGACTGTGGTAGATCCCCTCGATGGAAGGAAGGTCAGAGCCGATGATGGACTGGGCAGTGTTTACTACTTTTTGTAGTCTTTTCCTCTCCAGGGCACTCAAGTTGCCGAACCAAGCCACGATGCAACCGGTCAGCAAGCTCTCTACTGTGCACCTGTAGAAGTCAGAGAGAGTCCTCCTTGACAGACCGACTCTCCGTAATCTTCTCAGGAAGTAGAGGCGCTGATGAGCTTTCTTAATAATTGCATCTGTGCTCTCGGACCAGGAAAGATCTTCACAGATGTGCACGCCCAGGAATTTGAAGCTCTTGACCATTCAACCATCGACCCGTTGATATAAACGGGACTGTGGGTCCCCATCCTACTCCTTCCAAAATCCACAATCAGTTCCTTGGTTTTGCTGGTGTTGAGGGCCAGGTTATTGTGCTGGCACCATATGGACAGTCGCTCGATCTCTCTTCTGTACTCCGACTCATCCCCATCAGTGATACGTCCCACAACAGTGGTGTCGTCCGCGAACTTGATGATGGAGTTCGCACTATGACCGGCTACACAGTCATGAGTATAGAGTGAGTACAGCAGGGGGCTGAGCACGCAGCCTTGAGGTGCTCCCGTGCTGATTGTTATCGAGTCTGACACATTTCCACCAACACAAACAGACTGTGGTCTGTGAATGAGGAAGTCGAGGATCCAATTGCAGAGGGATGCGCAGAGACCCAGTTCTGCGAGTTTGGTAACCAGCTTGTAGGGGATGATTGTGTTAAATACCGAGCTGTAGTCAATGAATCGATGAGCTAGATAGGGCTGTTAAAGATAGCGGAGTCAGGGGATACGGGGAGAAGGCAGGAACGGGGTACTGATTGGGTACTGATCACATTGAATGGCGGTGCTGGGTCGAAGGGCCGAATGGCCTACTCCTGCACCTGTTGTCTATTGTCTATTGTCTATTGTCTATTAACACAACTCAACTGATGCTCTCCCAAGGCCAGTATTGAACCCGGGTCCTCGGCGCCGCGAGCAGCGGATTTACCAGCTGCGCCACCTTGCCGCCCCCTGCAAAGTTGAAGTCAATATGATATGTGCCTGCTACAAAGTAAAGGTATTGCTGTTGCCAAAGGGTCCAGAGTTGCTGGGTCACTGTGTCCGTCCATTCCTCTGCTTGTGACCAGATGCGTGTCAAGGTGATCAAAGCGCTTGAAAACAGATGCTAGTCCGGTCAATTACAAGAAGCCTTGATGTCTGGTCACAATCTTGCAGTTGTTGGAATTATGGGTTATCATCCCCTTTGTTCTGAAAGGGCATGGACTTGTCATCTGGCCGCAACTTGGCAGTTGATCACAGCCCCACGTCACAGAGCGAGCTAAAGACTCCACGGTTAACAGATAGGCATTTGGCGCAGTGGTAGAGTCGCTGTCTCGCAGCGCCAAACGCCCCGGCCCCGATCCCGACCATGGGCGCTGTCTGTAACATCACCTGACAAAGCAAACTTTCAAAGTTTATAACCAGATTAAACCTAGAGGTTACATACTGGCGAAGCACAATGGGAAAAGTCTCCAACATAGGGAATACATCTCCACAGCTGCTGCCTGACCCGCTGAGTTACTCCAGCACTCTGTGTCCGTCTCCAGTTACATCACCACATCATCTATTCTATGTCATAGAAACATAGAATGGAAACATAGACAATAGGTGCAGGAGGAGGCCATTCGGCCCTTCGAGCCAGCACCATACTTCAATGTGATCATGGCTGATCATCCAGAATCAGTACCCCGTTCCTGCTTTCTCCCCATATCCCTTGATTTTGTTAGCCCCAAGAGCTAAATCTAACTCTCTCTTGAATGTATCGCACATTCACACCCCCCCCCACACCCTCCCAGCGTGACCGCGTGGGTTTTCACCGGGTGCTCCGGTTTCCTCTCACACTCCAAAAAGAGGTGCAGGTACATAGCAGGAGAAACTCACAGGTACATAGGTTAATTGGTGCCGGTAAAATTGCCCCTAGTGTGTAGGATATTGCTAGTGTACGGGGTGATCGCTGGTCAGCATAGATTCGATGGGCCGAAGGGCCTGTTTCGGCTCTGTATCTCCAAAGTCCAAACGAGTACACACAGTTTATGTAAAGGGCTGAAGGGCCTGTCCCACTTTGGCGATTTTTTAGGTGACTGCCGGCACCGTCATAGTCGTACAGGTCGCCGGAAAAACGGCGACTGGACCTCCCCCCCCCCCCCCGACAATGCCTACGACAACCGGCCACCTAGTCGACGGCAAGCTACCGACAACCGGCGACCCATGAGGACGTCCACCTACGACCACACCTACCACAACCTACGACGACCGGTCAACCCTCGTCCACTCGCGACAAGCTACGACAAGCCACGACCCTGTCTGTGACAACTGAAGACAATTCAGTCGCCGCTACCTGTCGCCGGTTGGCGTCGGTTGATGTAGGTAGTCGCCGATGGAATTCACCGGAGTCAGCGCCCGGCGACAACCTACGTCACCGGGTGACCAACGATGGCCGATTAGGAAAAGGGGAGATGCAGCGAGACCTGGGTGTCATGGTACACCAGTCATTGAAAGTAGGCATGCAGGTGCAGCAGGCAGTGAAGAAAGCGAATGGTATGTTAGCATTCATAGCAAAAGGATTTGAGTATAGGAGCAGGGAGGTTCTACTGCAGTTGTACAGGGTCTTGGTGAGACCACACCTGGAGTATTGCGTACAATTGTGGTCTCCAAATCTGAGGAAAGACATTCTTGCATTAGAGGGAGTACAGAGAAGGTTCACCAGACTGATTCCTGGGATGTCAGCGTCTTTCTGGTCGATGTGAAAAAGACTGGATAGACTCGGCTTGTACTTGCTAGAATTTAGAAGATTGAGGGGGGATCTTATAAAAACTTACAAAATTCTTAAGCGGTTGGACAGGATAGATGCAGGAAGATTGTTCCCGATGTTGGGGAAGTTCAAGACAAGGGATCTCAGTTTAAGGATAAGGGGGAAATTCTTTAGGACCGAGATGAGAAAAACATTTTTCACACAGAGAGTGGTGAATCTGTGGAATTCTCTGCCACAGAAGGTAGTTGAGGCCAGTTCGTTGGCTATATTTAAGAGGGAGTTAGATGTGGCCCTTGTGGCTAAAGGGATCAGGGGGTATGGAGAGAAGGCAGGTACAGGATACTGAGTTGGATGATCAGCCATGATAATATTGAATGGCGGTGCAGGCTCGAAGGGCCGAATGGCCTACTCCTGCACCTATTTTCTATGTTTCTATGTTTCTATGTCACCTGGCGACAACCTACGACAGCACCTACATCAGTAGAAGTCAATCTACGCTCATCGGCGCCAAGCCAAATGTCGGCGAAAAATTTTGAACATGTTGAAAATCCAGCGGTGACCAGAAAGACGCTACGACTCTTTGGGCGACTGAGGAGACGACTCACGACCGTACAGGCAACACCCCGGCGACCATGTGGGGACAGCCTAGTCGCCTAAAAAATAGTCTAAGTGGGACAGGCGTGTGGGTTTGTACGCTAATTGGCCCTCTGTACATTGTCCCTGGTGTGTTGGGAGTGAAAGAGAAAATGGGACAACATAGAACTAGCGTGAACGGGCGATGGATGGTCAGCGCTGAGTCAGTGGGCCGAAGGGCCTGTTTCCACACTGTATCTCTAAACTAAACTAAACCAGACTCTATAACTCTATAACAAGACATTTGATAAGTTGGGACATACTGCACTCAGCGGGACAGGCAGCATCTCTGGAGAGAAGGAATGGGTGACGTTGCGGGCCCAGACCCTTCTTCAGGCTGAGAGTCAGGGGAGAGGGAGACATAGAGATATGGAAGGGTGAGGTGTGAAAACAAAGAACATAGGAGACGATGATCATGGAAAACATGGAATGGTTTGTTCTACATTGACTTCTCGAACTTCAAGTAACCCTTGCTTTCCCGCTCTCTCCGTCCCTCCCCCACCCTAGTTCTCCGTTTCACCGTCCTCCTAATGAGGTTTTGTTGATTGCGTGCCTTGTTCCCACCTTCCCCTCAGCTAACGTTCCACATTTTCCTTGATCTTGGGATGACGCACGGCAAGGGCATTGCGGGCCGAAGGGCCTGTTCCCGTACTGTACTTGGATGCGTGCACATGCCGGGAATAGAGCGTATGGATCATGTCAGACAGGCCCAGCGGCCCAACTTGCCAACGCCAGCCAACAATGTCCCAGCTACACTAGTCCCACCTGCCCGCGTTTTGTCCCAATCACTCCAAACCTGTCCGATCCATGTACCTGTCCAACTGTCGCTTTTTTTTGTTTTTTTTTGTTAATATATTGACATATTACATTGTATGTACAGCTTCTTATTTTTTAATTTTGTGTGAAAGTGTGAAAAAAGAAAGTTGAGAATGAAAAAGACAAAAAAAGAGAAGACGTGTAGAACGTAAGAGATTAAGAAGATCGTTATCTATATTCTTGACCGTCCCTGGCCCAATCGTGAAACAGTTAGCTTCTACGGTTTTCTTGCACCATATGCTTCCAAACAAAATCGACAAATGGAGACCAACTCGTGATTGGTCTGATTTATCTATTAGGAGGAATCACATTTCCACAAGATGTGCGGTGTCCAACATGTTTGAAATCCACATTTTAAGCGTTCGTATGGTTGTATTTTTCCAAAAGTTAAGTATAAGTTTTTTTGCCGTTATTAACCCATAATTAAAAAATAAATTTTGAGATGAGTTCAGTTTATTCCCTTCTTCCATTACTCCAAATATAATCATTTCAGTATTAGGTTCCATTTTAATCTTGAATAATTTTGTAAATATTTCAAAAATATCACTCCAGAATTTATAAAGTTTTACGCAGGAGACAAATCTTAAGACTGTTTCTTAAACATTGGGATAGACCCGGCCTCAACTACCTCCTCTGGCAGCTTGTTCCATACACCCACCACCCTTTGTGTGAAAAAGTTACCCCTCAGAATCCTATTAAATCTTTTCCCCTTACCTTGAACCTGTGTCCTCTGGTCCTCGATTCCCCTACTCTGGCCAAGAGACTCTGTGCAAGGTAGATGAGAGTTGTGGGCCGAAGGGCCTGTTTCTGCGCTGCTCTATGTGCTCTGCTCTCACGTAATGCCTGCCGATGGGACTGCTTTCATTATGCACCTCATGAAAGCTGCCAACAGGTCCAAATGACGCCAGAAGTTTCAAGATAATGATCTTGGTCTCCGGAGGTTTTTTGCAGCGTTACACAAGCTTGGGGTTTGGCCACTTGCCAGGGCTGGAGTTCATTAATTTGTGTTTCAGCTGCTCTGTGGGCAGGTTGGCACTGACCCACGCCACACTGGCAGACTCAAGAGTGAAAGCTGAGAGGCTGCAACTTATCATCTCCTGCACGCTCCTCTCTCTCTCTCAAATCTCCAGCAGACCACCTGAGAAGATCAGGGATGGACCTCTCTCTCTCCCATGAGCGAGCGCTGAACACCGGAGGGCAGACGTCCATCCGCTGAGAAAACACCTTGCTTCGGGGCGGCAATTCTCTGTGGAAATTCTCTGCCTCAGAGGCCGGTTCTCTGGATACTTTCAAGAGCGAGCTCGATAGGGCTCTTAAAGATGGCAGTCAGGGGATATGGGGAGAAGGCAGGAACGGGGTACTGATTGGGGATGGTCACATTGAATGGCGGTGCTGGCTCGAAGGGCCGAATGGCCTACTCCTGCTCCTATTGTCCATTGCCTATTGGCACGGTGGCGCAGCGGTAAAGAAGCCGCCTCACGGCGCCAGGGACCCGGCTTCGATCCCGACCGCGGGTGCTGTCTGTACGGAGTTTGCATGTTCTCCCCCGAGCTGCGTGGGTTGTCTCCGGTTTCCTCCCATGTTCCAAAGACGTGCAGGTTTGTGGTTCATTGGCTTTGGTAAAGAATTGTCAGTTGTCCCGTGTTTGTAGGATGATCGCTGGTCGGCCCGAACTCAGTGGGTCGTAGGGCCTAGTTTCCACACTGTAACCTCAAAGCCTAAAGTCTAAAGCTTCCAAAGACTACGGTCCTGGAGGCACAGAGTAGTAGAGCACAGAAACAGGCCCTTCTGCCCACAATGTACATGCAAACCAAGATGTCCTATCTAAGCTTGTCCCACTGGGCCACATTTGGCCAATACCCCCCTGAACCTTTCCCACCCATGCACCTGTCCAAGTGCCTTTTAAACATTGTTATTGTATCTGCCTCAAGCCCCTGTCCCACTTTCACGACCTAATTGGCGACCTCTGCCGTTTGCCCTTGACTCATACTCGCAGCATGCTCGCCACGAGGTCGTAGGAGGATCTTCGTAACTTTTCCTCATGCTCGTGAGTGGTCTCTGTGAACCTGTGGCCTCAAGTAGGTCGCGCCGGTCTATTTAAAAAATGTCCACGAGTAAAATAACAGTTGGCACGGAAAAAAATTAATACTTTTTACTCGCAGGTAGGTCGTAGTAGGTCGTAGTGGTAGTCGTAGGCAGTCGTAGGTCGGTAACTGGCCCGAGAAAAAAAATACAAATATGACAACATTTCATCATGTGATCATTTTCCACTCGTAGCCAGTCGTAGTTGGTCTTAGGGGTGGAAGACTGAGGTCGAGGGGGATCGTAGGAGGTCGTAGACACGGTCATAGGAGGTCGTAGACATGGTCGTAGGAGGTCGTAGACATGGTCGTAGGAGGTCGTAGACATAGTCGTAGGAGGTCGTAGACATGGTCGTAGGAGGTCGTAGACATGGTCGTAGGAGGTATTTTACTTTGGCGAGTCAACACAACCTTGACATTTTGTTCAACTCGTCTAGGGTCGTCTAAACTCGTGGATTAGGCCGTCCAAGTGGGACTGGCCATTCAGCTACCTCCTCCGGCCGCTCGTTGCAGACACCCACCACCCTCTGAGTGAAAGAGTTGCCCCTCAGGTTCCTATTAAATCGTTCCCCTCTCCCCTTTCATCCATGTCGTCTGGTTCTCGATTCCCCTGCTCTGGGTAGAAGACTGCACAACTACCCGATCTATTCCCCTCATGATTTTATACACTTCACTACAACCTCCATCAGCCTCCTGCACTGCAAGGAATAACGCACACACACACACACACACACACACACACACACACACACACACACACACACACACACACACACACACACACACACACACACACACTCACACACACACACACACACACACACACACACACACACACACACACACACACACACACACACACACACACACACACACACACACACACACACGCACACACACACACACACACACACACACACACACACACACACACACACACACACACACACACACACACACACACACGCACGCACACACACACACACACACGCACACACACACACACACACACACACACACACACACACACACACACACACACACACACACACACACACACACACACACACACACACACACACACACACACACACACACACACACACACACACACACACACGCACACACACACACACACACACACACACACACACACACACACACACGCACGCACACACACACACACACACACACACACACACACACACACACACACACACACACACACGCACGCACACACACACACACACACACACACGCACACACACACACACACGCACACACACACACACACACACACACACACACACACACACACACACACACACGCACACACACACACACACACACACACGCACGCACACACACACGCACACACACACACACACACACACACACGCACACACACACACACACACACACACACACACACACACACACACACACACACACACACACGCACACACACACACACACACACACGCACACACACACACGCACGCACACACACACACACACACACACACACACACACACACACACGCACACACACACACGCACACACACACACACGCACACACACACACACGCACACACACACACACACACACACACACACACACACACACACACACACACACACACACACACACGCACACACACACACGCACACACACACACACACACGCACACGCACGCACACACACACACACACACACACACACACACACGCACACACACACACACACACACACGCACGCACACACACACACACACACACACACACACGCACACACACACACACACACACACGCACACACACACACACACACACACACGCACACACACACACGCACACACACACACACACACACACGCACACACACACACACACACACACACACACACACGCACACACACACACACACACACACACACACACGCACACACACACACGCACACGCACACACACACACACACGCACACACACACACACACACACACACACACACACACACGCACACACACACACACACACACGCACACACACACACACACACACGCACACACACACACACACACACACACGCACGCACGCACACACACACACACACACACACACACACACACACACACACACACACACACACACACACACACACACGCACGCACACACACACACACGCACACACACACGCACGGGCACGCACACACACACACGCGCACGCGCACACGCACACGCACACACACACACCGCAAAAGTGGGGGCCGGGGCAAGCAGGGGGAGGGCTTGGTTCTTGGTTACTTGGCCCTCCAAAATATTCCAACTGGAATTTAAACTGGAGGTGGTGAAGGGAGGGGTTTAGCCAGAGAGGGTTATTGGGAAGAAAGTGCCACTTTAAATGTAGTTGCATCTGGCTGGGCAACCGTGGTTTGGTGGAGATTATTCCATGCTTTAATAGTGCGTGGGAAGAACGAATTGCTGTCTGAAATTCACACGGTGCAAAGCCAAGGTGATACAGACACACACTGCGATGAACAGGAAGGTTAAGACGACTAGCACAGTGTATGGTAAGTCCTTTAAAAGGGGGGGGGGGGGAAGGAAGGAAAAGGGGGGGAGAAGGGGGGAGAAGGGGGGAGAAGGGGGGAGAAGGAGTGGAGACACTTTTAAGAAGCCAGGCGACTTTCAATAAGCCAGAGATGCACGGCTGTGAAGTGTGGCGGGCATTTAACATTACCGGTCAGTTATCCTTGTGCTTACGTTTTCTTTCCCCAATGAGCCAGTGAAAATGCCCGGTCAGCAAAGGCAATTAAGTAAACTACCCACGACTACCTCGACTACCTACAACTACACGGTGACCCCACTACAACTGCACCTACCACTACAGGATTAGCGATTTTCTCCATGGCGACCAACATGTTGAAAAATTAGTGGCGACCATACTGAGGCCGCGACTGGTTCCCAGAATGCGGGAACTGCTCGCAGCATGAAGGAGACTCACCAGAGACCACCAGCGAACATGTTGTGACCATGTGGTGAGCGCAGAGTCTCCTGCACTCACCCAAAACGTCGCATCAGTGGGACAGGCCCATAAAGGGTAGGAGTAGAATTAAGGGCCTGTCCCACTTACTCGACCTTGGCTCGCAAATTACGCGACCTCGTGGTCGCTTGAGGCGTAGGGCACCTTATGGCCGTGCAGGGCCGGTCCCACTTAGAAGCGCAGAGTTGTGCGGGACTGGTCCCGACATTCTTGCTGTGGCCGAAATCTTCGCATGGCAACGGCCTGTCGGCACGCAGGCGAATTGCGGTCGTACGCAGCGGCTTGACGGCGTACGCCTAGCGCGTGGCGTTGCACGATGACGTCACCGCCCGGCATGGCGTTGCGTGATGACGTCACTGACCGACGCCGTGTGACACCCAAATTCAGTCGGCCCGCCTCCTGCCCAGCTGATTGGTAAGCATGACGCAAATGACGTACTTAGCGCAAACTTCGCGTGAACTCCGCTTCCGTTTGGTCGCGCCAAACGCACGCAATGGCATGCAAGTGGGACAGGCCCTTTAGGCATACATACCTATCTCTGCCTTAAATATATCCATTGTCTTGGTCTCCACAGCCGTCTGTGACTATGTGAAAAATGATCTCAAACCTGTTCGAGTGCTCTAAAATAGTTCTGCACGTTGACTTCTCTGCTGCCAGTGGTCCAGGCTTTCTGCCCACGTGCCCGGGGCAAGTCTCGAATGCCAATTGTGTTGTTAATCCCCCATGTGTGCGTTAACCGTAAATCATCATCATCATCATCATCATCATCATACTTTATTAGCCAAGTAGGTTTTGCAACATACGAGGAATTTGATTTGTCGTACAGTCATACCAATAAAAAGCAACGGAACACACAAAATGCATTTAACACAAACATCCACCACAGTGACTCCTCCACATTCCGCACTGTGATGGAAGGCATAAACAAGTTCAATATCTTTCCTTCTTTGTTCTCCCGTGGTCGGGGGCCTGGAGCCTTTTGTTGACGGGACCATCTTGGCTCCCGTAGCCGGTGGACGGGCCCTCCGTGTCTGGGCGATCAAGCTCCTGCATCGGGGGGGAATCTCGGCTCCTCCGCTCCGGGCGATCGGACCCCGGGTCGGGGCTGGTCGAAACCTTCTGCGTCGTTGGAGCTTCCCGACATCGGTCTCCACCCGAGCTCCTGGATGGTGAAATCCGCAGGTCGCGGTTGGGGCGTCGATCCCAGGCAAGGGACCGCAGGCTCCGATGGTAAGTCCACACCCCCGCGGTGGGGGTCAAAGTCAGTCCCGAGCAAGGCCTCCAGATCCACGATGTTAGGCTGCAGAGCGACCGGAAATACGACCCGGAAAACAATCACATCTCCAGCAAGGTTAGAGATTGAAAAAATGTTTCCCCCTCCCTCCTCCCCCCCCCACATAAAACAAAACAGAGAACATATACACAAACTTTTAAAACACACTAAAAATAACAAAAAAAAAGAGACAAAAAGACAGACAGACTGTTGGCGAGGCTGCCATCGTGCGGCTCCCCCTGGTGGTAACAAGTAAAGGATCTCAGGGTACCCACACACCAGCTGTTCACCTGTGCTCGTTCACCTCGAGCCTGTCCTACTTGTGGAGAGGAGGTGGGATCTAAGAATCTGCCCCTGATGGACATCATTCTGCTTCGCAAGTTCACGTTCACAGGAGTAGAATTAGGCCATTCGGCCCATCGAGTCCACCCCGCCATTCAATCATGGCTGATCTCTGCCTCCTAACCCCATTCTCCTGCCTTCTCCACATAACCCTTGACACCCGTACTAATCAAGAATCTGTTTATCTCTGCCTTATACATCCACTGACTTGCCCTCCACAGCCCTCTGTGACAATGAGTTCCACAGATTAACTCGCCTCTGACTAAAGAAGTTCCTCCTCACCTCCTTTCTAAAAGAGGGCCCTTTAATTCTGAGGCTGTGACCTCTGCTCGTAGACTCTCCCACTAGTGGAAACATCCTCCCACATCCACTCTATCCAGGCCGTTCACTATTCGGTACGTTCTGTATTCTGTAGGCCCCCCCTCAACCTTCTAAACTCCAGTGAGTACAGGCCCAGTGCCATCAAACGCTCATCATAGGTTAACCTACTCATAGAAACATAGAAACATAGAAAATAGGTGCAGGAGGAGGCCATTCGGCCCTTCGAGCCAGCACCGCCATTCATTGTGATCATGGCTGATCGTCCGCTATCAATAACCCGTGCCTGCCTTCTCCCCATATCCCTTGACTCCACTAGCCCCTAGAGCTCTATCCAACTCTCACTCCTCGAATTGTTCTCGTAAACCTCCTCTGGACCCTCTCCAGAGCCAGCACATCCTTCCTCAGATATGGTGCCCATAATTGCTCACAATATTCCAAATGCGGCCTGACCAGTGCCGTATAGAGCCTCAGCATTACATCCCTGTTTTTATATTCCAATCCTCTTGATATAAATGGTAGCATTGAATTTGCCTTCCTTACCACCGTCCCAGCCTTAACTGCCTCCTCCGGCAGCTCGTTCCACACACCCACCAACATTTGCTTAAAAACACTACCTCTCACGTTCCTAATAAACCTTACCCCCCCCCCCCCCCCCCCCCACCTTAAAGCTATGTCCTCTGGTCCTCGATTCACCTACTCTGGGCAAGAGACTCTGTGCATTTACCTGATCTATCCCACTCATAAATGTATACACCTCTATGAGATGACCCCTCATCCTCCTCTGATCCAAGGAATAGAGTCCTCGCATGTTCAACCTCCCCGTAGCTTGGCCCCTCGAGTTCTGACAACATGCTCGTCAATCTTCTCTGCACCCTTTCCGGCTTGACAACATCTTTCCCATAACATGGTGAATAAAACTGAAGGCAATACTCTACAATGTGGCCTCAGCAACGTCTGCAACTCCCAACTTCTATATTCAATACTCTGACTAATGTACCAAAAGGCCAATGTACCAAAAGCCATTTGGCATATTTCCTTTTCCTGTCCATGTATCTATCTCTTATGCTTCCATCAGTGGATAGTCACAGTCATGGAGTGACACAGTGTGGAAACAGGCCCTTCGGCCCAACTTGCCCCTGCCGTCCAACATCTCCCATCTATACTAGTCCCATCTGCCTGTGCTTGGCCCATATCCCTCTAAACCTCTCCTATCCATGTACCTGTCTAACTGTTTCTTAAACGTTGGGATAGTCCCAGCCTCAACTACCTCCTCCGGCAGCTCGTTCCATACACCCACCACCCTTTGCGTGACAAAGCCACCCCTAATATTCTTACCATATCTTTCCGCCCTCACCTTAAACCCATCCTCTGGTTCTCGATTCTCCTCCTCTGAGTAAAGGACTGTGCATTCACTGTTCATTATCCTGTATCTGTACATTGTGAATGGCTCGATTGTAATCTTGTATTTCCTTTCTGCTGACTGGTTAAGCATGCAACAAAAAGCTTTTTGCACTGTATCTCGGTCCGCGTGACGATACTGAACTGATCTGAAGACCTATCTATTCCCATTTTGGTTTTGTGCATCTCTATAACATTCCCCCACTCTACACATTGGGTTTTATATCAGTTACAGATTTGCTGCCTGGTGCTTTTTTTGTCGAGGTTTGGCCAGCAACGGTTATGCTTATGCCACGATTCATACTCCATTAAGTTGCTAATAACCCAGGAACAAAGAAAAACAAGTAAATAAACAGGAAACGGATCGTTAGGCTTTGATTATCTTTTGTGGGTGTAAAGCATTTTAATTGGTGCAGAGTTACAGTTGGAACCAAGAACTGACTGCAGTTAAAATATAGCTGGAAGTCAAAATGGAGTTAGAGGCTAGAACAGGCAACATGGAACATGGATCATGAATGAATGAGTGAATGAATACGTTTATTGGCCAAGAATTCACATACAAGGAATTTGTCTTGGTGCTCCGCCTACAAGTGACAACATGACACACAGTGACAGTAATGACGCATAAAACATTAAACATTAACAATAAAACATTATCGATTAAACACGTGATTAAACAAAATACCAGATCAAAGGGAGGCTACAGATTTTTGGCTGTTGAGTAGAGCAACTACTCGTGGATAAAAACTGTTTTTATGTCTGGCTGTGGCAGCTTTGACAGTCCGGAGTCGCCTTCCAGAGGGAAGTGATTCAAAGAGTTTGTGGCCAGGGTGAGAGGGGTCAGAGATGATCTTGCCCGCTCGCTTCCTGGCCCTTGCAGTGTACAGTTCATCAATGGAGGGAAGGTTGCAGCCAATAACCTTCTCTGCTGATCGGACGATTCGCTGCAGCCTCCGGGTGTCGTGCTTGGTGGCTGAGCCAAACCAGACCATGATGGAGAAGGTGAGGACAGACTCTACGATGGCCGTGTAGAATTGGACCATCATTGCCTGTGGCAGATTGTGCTTCCTCAACTGCCGTAGGAAGTACATCCTCTGTTGGGCCTTTTTGACTGTGGAGTCGATGGTGCCCCACACTTAAGGTCCTAGAACAGAACATAGAACATGGGACATAGAACATGGAACATAGAACATAGAAATGTACAGAATTAATAGGAAAGAACTGCAGATGCTGGTTCAAATCGATGATAGACACAAAATGCTGGAGTAACAACGGGACAGGCAGCATCTCTGGAGAGAACGAATAGGTGACATTTCGGGTCTTCTGGGTCCTCAGAATCTTCAGGGTCTGAAGAAGGGTCTCGACCCAAAACGCCACCCATTCCTTCTCTCCAGAGATGTTGCGTGGCTCGCTGAGTTACTCTGGCATTTGGTGTCTATCATGGACCAGTACAGCACAGGAACAGGCCAAAGATAGACACAAAACGCTGGAGTAACAGCGGGTCAGGCAGCATCTCTGGAGAAAAAGGGTGGGTGATGTTTTGGGTTGAGACCCTTCTTCAGACTGAAAGTAGAGGGGAAGGAACTGGAGGTTCTGACGAAGGGTCCCGACTTGAAACGTCACGCATCCTTCTTCTCCAGTGATGCTGCTTGACCCGCTGAGTTACTCCAGCACTTTGTCTGTCTTCAATACATGCCAGCACCTGCAGTTCCTTTCTACAGAGGAACAGGCCCTTCAGCCACAATGTCTGTACTGAGCATGATGCCAAGATAGTTTAGTTTAGTTTGTTATTGTCGCGTGTACTGAGGTACGGTGACAAGCTTTTGTTGTGTGCTAACCAGTCAGGGAACAGACCCTATATGAAGACAATCACAATATCCACAGGGCACAGATAAAGGAGAAAGGGTAAAGGTTTTAGTGCAAAGATATAACATTGATGTCCAATAAAGTCTGATTAAAGATAGTTCAAAAGTTATCAACGAGGTGGATGGGAGGCCAGGACCGCTCTCTAGTTGGTGAGAGGACGGTTCAGTTGCCTGATAACAGCTGGGAAGAAACTGTCCCTGAATCTGGAGGTGTGCGTTTGTTTTCACACTTCTGTACCTCTTGCCCGATGGGAGAGGGGAGAAGAGGGAGTGGCCGGGGTGCGACTGGTCCTTGATGATGCTGCTGGCCTTGCCGAGGCAGCGTGAGGTGTAATGAGTGAGTCGATGGAAGGGAAGGTGGACAAAAATGCTGGAGAAACTCAGCGGGTGAAGGAATAGGTGACGTTTCGGGTCGAGACGCTTCTTCAGACTGAAGTGGGGGTTGGGGAGGGGGGGGCGGGAAGAGGCGGAGACAGTGGGCTGTGGGAGAGCTGGGAAGGGGAGGGGAAGGAGGGAGAAAGCAAGGACTACCTGAAATTGGAGAAGTCAATGTTCAAAGTTAATGGAAGGGAGGTTGGTTTGTGCGATGGTCCGGGCTGTGTCCACAACTGCACTTTCTTGCGGTCTTGGATGGAGCTGTTCCCAAACCCTGCTGTGATGCATCCCGATAAAAGGCTCTCTATGGCGCATCTGTACATGTTGGCGAGAGTTATTGGGGACATGCCAAACTTCCTAAGCCTTCAAAGGAAGTAAAGCTTTCGTGACCAATTGTTCAATGTGGCTGGACCAGAACAAATTTCTGGCGATGTTTATTCCTAAGAACTTGCTTCATCTGTCCAAACTAATCTCTGCCTACACAGCGAGACAAAGAGACTCATAGTCATGCCGCGAGGAAATAGACAGAGTCCTCCATCTGCAGCGTGCATCAGTCATGTTGCAATTGTGTGACATATTGGTGAGGCTGCATTTAGCGTATTGTGTTCTGTTTTGGTCCCCGTGTTGTGGGAAAGATAGAAACATAGAAACATAGAAAATAGGTGCAGGAGGAGGCCATTCGGCCCTTCGAGCCAGCACCGCCATTCATTGTGATCCAGGCTGATCGTCCGCTATCAATAACCCGTGCCTGCCTTCTCCCCATATCCCTTGACTCCACTAGCCCCTAGAGCTCTATCCAACTCTCTCTTAAATCCATCCAGTGATTTGGCCTCCACTGCCCTCCGTGGCAGTGAATTCCATAAATTCACAACTCTCTGGGTGAAAACGTTTTTTTATCACCTCAGTCTTAAATGACCTCCCCTTTATTCTAAGACTGTGGCCCCTGGTTCTGGACTCGCCCAACATTGGGAACATTTTTCCTGCATCTAGCTTGTCCAGTCCTTTTATAATTGTATTTGTTTCTGTAAGATCCCCCTCATCCTTCTAAACTCCAGTGAATATAAGCCTAGTCTTTTCAATGTCGTCAAGTTGGAAAGGGTGCAGAGAAGATCCATGAGGATGTTGTCCGTACTCGAGGGCATGAGCCACAGTTAGAGGCTTAGGCTGGGACTATTCCTTGGAGCGCAGGAGGATGAGGAGCGATCTTATAGAGGTGTACAAAATCATTGTCTCTTGCCCAGAGAAGGGGAATCAAGAACCAGAGGACATAGGCTCAAGGTGAGGGGGGAAAGATTTCAAGGCAACATGAGGGGTAACTTTTTTAATGCAAAAAAGTGGTGGGTCTCTGGAACAAGCTGTTGGAGGAGGTAGTTGGGGCAGGTACTATCGCAACATGAGGAAACATTTAGACAGGTACATGGATAGGGATAGGTTTCGAGGGATATGGGGTTGATGGGACATGCTGCTTGGCTTGGGCAAGTTGGGCCAAAGGACCTGCTTCCACGATGTATAACAGGGTGACCAAAACTGAACACTATGCATTAAATGTGATCTCATCAATGTCGCGTACAACTGCAACGTGACCTCCCAACGTCTATACTCAAAACAGCAGCACAGCAGTACAGTCGCTGCTCACAGTGCTGGCAGAGCCGGACCTGGGCTGGATCCCGTCCTCGGGCGCTGTCTGTGCGGGGTTTGTACCTTCTCCCCGTGACCTGCGTGGGGTTTCTCCGTGATCTTCGGTTTCCTCCCACACTCCAAAGTGGTGGGACCATTGGCCACATCTTCCCATCTCCTCCCCTGTCTGCTTTCCACAGAGACCGTTCCCTCCGTAACTCCCTCGTCAATTCGTCCCTTCCCACCCAAACCACCCCCTCCCCTAGTACTTTCCTAGCATTGGAAATGCTACACTTGTCGCTTTACCTCCCCCCTTGACTCCATTCAAGGACCCAAACAGTCTTTCCAGGTGCGGCAGAGGTTCACCTGCACCTCCTCCAACCTCATCTATTGCATCCGCTGCTCTAGGTGTCAGCTGCTCTACATCGGTGAGACCAAGCGTAGGCCAACACCGCCCAACACCTCCTCTCGGTTCGCACTAACCAACCTGGTCTCCCGGTGGCTCAGCACTTCAACTCCCCCTCCCATTCCGAATCCGACCTTTCTGTCCTGGGCCTCCTCCGTGGCCAGAGTGAGTTCCACCGCAATATTTCACTTGGGTAGTTTACACCCCAGCGGTATGAACATTGACTTCTCCAATTTCAGGTAGTCTCTCTCCTTCCCCTCCCCTTCCCAGCTCTCCCACAGCCCACTGTCTCCGCCTCTTCCTTTCATTTTCCTCCTACCCCCACATCAGTCTGAAGAAGGGACTCGACCCGAAACATCGCCTGTTCCTTCGCTCCATAGATGCTGCCTCACCCGCTGAGTTTCTCCAGCATTTTTTGTCTACCTACCCCTTATTCTTAAACTGTGACCGCTGGTTATGGACTCACCCAACATGGGGAACAATTTTCCTGCATTTAGCCTGTCCAATCCTTTAAGAGTTTTATATGTTTCTATAAGATCCCCTCTCATCCTACTAAATTCCAGTGAATGCAAGCCCAGTCGACCCATTCTTTCATCTCTGTATTAATCTGCATTTGCCATACCGTGGCCTACCTGCCCGACCGATCAAGGCCCTACTGCAACCTTTGACAAACATCTTTGCTGTCTGCAAATGCCTCCCACTCCAGCGTCATCTGCAAAGTCGTGTCGCATGTGGGGTTGGCAAAGAGAGATATCAAACTGAGCGCAGTCAAAGGCGTGAGAAAGATCTTGTTGTTGTCGGAGAATTGGAAAGTGGATGCCAGCTGGTGCAATACAAATCTGGCAGTCTGCTGCACACATTTTACTGAATATGAACGCGGTATTTCCAGCAGGGTTCCAGACGGCATCTCACAAACAGACCACAGAATAGTGAGGAAGGGTCTAGACCCGAAACGTCGCCCATTCCTTCCCTCCACAGGTGCTGCCTGTCCCGCTGAGTCACTCCAGCTTTTTGTGTCTTCGGTGTAAACCAGCATCGGTTGCTTCCAACACAGAACAGTGAAAGGCCTGGATAGATAGAGCGGATGTGGAGAAGGTGTTTCCACTCGTGGGAGAGTCTAGGAGCAGAAGGTCACAGCCTCAGAATTAAAGGACGTTACTTTAGGAAGGAGATGAGGAGGAATTTCTTTAGTCAGAGGGTGGTGAATCTGTGGGATTCGTTGCCACAGACGGCTGTGGAGGCCAAGTCAGTGGATATTTTTAAAGTAGAGATAGATAGATTCTTGATCAGTACGGGTGTCATGGGTTATGGGGAGAAGGCAGGAGAATGGGGTTAGGGGGGAGAGATAGATCAGCCATGATTGAATGGCGGAGTAGACTTGATGGGCCGAATGGCCTAATTCTATTCGTACAACTATGCCCTTATGAATTTCTTATCACAGTGCCTTGAAAATAATTACTCCTTTGGCAAAGCTAGTGTGGTTTAGTGAGGAGTTAACGTCGCAGCCTCACAGCGCCAGAGCCCCGGGCATCAACCTGAGCTTGGGTGCTGTCCGTGTGGAGTTTGCACGTTATCCCTGTGACCGCGTGGGTTTCCTCCAGGTGCTCCAGTTTCCTCCCAAGTGCCAAAGATGTGTGGGTTTGTAGGTTAATTGGCCCATTGTAAATTTCCCCCTGGAGTGGATGAGAAAATGGGATAACATAGAACCAGTGTGAACGGGTGATCGATGTTTGGCATGGATCACCCCTGGGCCTGTTTCCGCATTGTATCTCTAATCTAAACTAAACTAAACTGAACTAAGGTGTCATGGTAGACAGAAAATGCTGGAGAAACTCAGCGGGTGAGGCAGCATCTATAGAGCGAAGGAAATAGGGATGTTTTGGGTCGAGACATTTTTTCAGACTGATGTGGGGATTGGGGATTGGGGATGGGGGGGGAAGGAAGAAGAAAGGAAGAGGCGGAGACAGTGGGCTGTGGGAGAGCTGGGAAGGGGGGAGAAAGCAAGGACTACCTGAAATTGGAGAAATCAATGTTCATACCCCTGGGGTGTAAACTACCCAAGCGAAATATGAGGTGCTGCTCCTCCAATTTGAGCTGGGCCTCACTCTGGCCATGGAGGAGGCCCAGGACAGAAAGGTCGGATTCGGAATGGGGGGGGGGAGTTGAAGTGCTGAGCCACCGGGAGATGAGGTTGGTTATTGCGGACGGAGCGGAGGTGTTGGGCTGCGCTTGGTCTCACCGATGTAGAGCAGCGGATGCAATAGATGAGGTTGGAGGAGGTGCAGGTGAACCTCCGCAGCACCTGGAAAGACTGCTTGGGTCCTTGGATGGAGTCGAGGGGGGAGGTAAAGCGACAAGTGTAGCATTTCCTGCGGTCGCAAGGGAAAGTGCCGGGGGGGGGGGGAAGGGGGGTTTGGGTGGGAAGGGACGAATTGACCAGGGAGGGAACAGAGGGAACGGTCTCTGCGGAAATCCGACAGGGGAGGAGATGGGAAGATGTGGCCAGTGGTGGGATCCTGCAAAGTGACATGTGGTGGAGTGATAGATTTACTTCCTTACAGACCCTTCGAGACCCTTCAGACTGAGTCGGGGGGGAAAGGGAAACGAGAGATATAGACGGTGATGTAGAGAGATATCGAACATATGAATGAAAGATATGCAAACAAGTATCAATGATAAAGGAAACAGGCCACAGTTAGCTGTAGGCTCGGTGAAAACCAGTCACAGACAATGAGACTCAACAAGACGGCTTTGAACCGAGTTCAACAACTAGGGTGGGGGAGGGATGGAGAGAGAGGGGATGCACGGGTTACTTGAATTTGAGAAATTAATATTCATACCGCTGGGGTGTAAGCTGCCCAAATATGAGGTACTGTTCCTCCAATTTGCGTTGGGCCTCATTCTGAGAGTGGAGGAGGCCCAGGACAGAAAGTTTAGTGTGGGAATGGGAGGGGGAGTTACAGTGTTTGGCAACCGGGAGATCAGGCAGGTCCAGGTCCAGTGCACTGTTCCATTTGTGCAGAGGTGTTTAAAAACATGAGGGGAACAGATCGGGTGGATGCACAGAGTCTCTTGCCCAGAGTAGGGGAATCGAGGACCAGAGAGGACATGGGTTTAAGGTGAAGGGGAAAAGATTTATTAGGAATCTGAGGGGTAGCTTTTTCGCACAGAGGGTGGCAGGTGTATGGAACAAGCTGCCACAGGAGGTAGTTGAGGCTGGGACTATCCCAACGTTTAGAAGGTACATGGATTGATCAGGTTTGGAGGGATATGGACTAAATGCGGGCAGGTGGGACTAGTGTAGCTGGGAGATGTTGGCTGGTGCAGGCAAGTTGGGCCAAAGGGCCTGTTTCTACGCTGTATCAGTTTATGGCTCTTAGACGATGACTCTATGTGGATGATCACATGAGTTCAGGACCAGCATTGGCCTAGCACACATGGTTATCCCCTGATAAGGTGTTTCCCCAAACGCAGTAACTCAGAGAGTATGGGAAATAGATTCTCAGAGAATCAGTCCAATATTTCAACATATTTTATTGGAGAGCTCATCTGTCAATTGAAGGCAGCCTCAGAAGAAATCTCCATTGACCAAAAATGAGTTTCAGATTTACAGAGGAACTTCCCAATGCTTCTTTATTCATTTCCGGATGGATCTGAGGACCTGAAGACTGGATGTTAGTGAGGCCCAATGTTGGGAGTATTGTGTTCAGTTTTGGTAAGGGCGGCACGGTGGCGCAGGGGTAGAGTTGTCGCCTCACAGCGCTTGTAGCACCAGAGACCCGGGTTCGATCCCGACTACGGGCACTGTCTGTGTGGAGTTTGCACGTTTCCGTGCTCTCTGGAACTCTATGAGTCTACGTCACTTTATTACGTTTGTTTTGTCCGTGATTCTGAGGTCAACATGTTATCAGTGATAGGAGCAGAATGAGGCCATTCGGCCCATCAAGTCTACGTCGCCATTCATCAGATCATGGGGTGTAAAGGTCATCAGGAGTAGGAGTAGAATTAGGCCATTCGGCCCATCAAGTCTACTCCACCATTCAATCGTGGCTGATCTATCTCTCCCTCCTAACCCCATTCTCCTGCCGTCTCCCCATAACCCCTGACACCCGTACTAATCAAGAATCTATCTATCTCTGCCTTTAAAATATCCACTGACTTGGCCTCCACAGCCCTCTGTGGCAATGAATTCAACAGATTCACCACCCTCTGACTCAATCATGGCTGACCTATCTCTCCCTCCTCACCCCGTCATGGATCCTTGGTGTTCCCAAGGAATCTTCTCCTCTCCATACGTTTGGTCTTCATGGAGCTGTTGTCTTCACAATGCTGTCTTCTCTGCTCTCCTTCCAACGGACGGCCAGATAGATTCTCCGAACATTGGCCGACAAACTTTAACATTGCTCATTCTACTTCCAATGGCAGCTGGCTTCTCACTTTATAAAACTGCTGAGGATCGGGAGAGGCTTGGTGGACTTCTAAAGAGGTGGACTTCTCTGGTGGACTTCTAAAGAGGAGACACCGGCTCCACTTTTACAATGAAAACACAAGGTTCTTCACAAGTTCGCAAGTTATAGCAGTAGAATTAGGCCATTCAAATAGTAACTCGTCCCCCCCAGTGTGTGTCGGATAGTTTAAGAAAGAACTGCAGATGCTGGTAAAATCGAACGTAGACACAAAATGCTGCAGAAATTCAGCGGGTAAGGCAGCATCTATGGAGAGAAGGAAATCCCTTCTTTCCATAGATGCTGCCTCGCCCGCTGAGTTTCTCCAGCATTTTGTGTGTAGGATAGTGTTAGTTAGTGTACAGGCGGATCGCTGGTTGGTGTGGACCAGTGGGCTGAAGATCCTGTTTCACGCTGTATCTCTAAACTAAACTGAACAGGGGATATGGGGAGAAGGCAGGAACGGGGCACTGTTTGGGGATGATCAGCCATGATCACAGTGAATGGCGGTGCTGGCTCGAAGGGCCAAATGGCCTCCTCCTGCACCTATTGTCTACTGTCTATTGTCTAAACGAAACTAAAGTAAACTAGCTCTATCCTACACTCTCAGGACCATTTTACAGAAACCAAACTAATGTACAAACACACACATCTTTGGAGTGTGGGAGAAACCGGAGCACCCGGAGAAAACCCACGCAGGCCACGGGGAGAACGCACAAACTCCCGTAGTCGGGATCGAACCCGGGTCTCTGGCGCTGTGAGGCACAACTCTGCCGCTGCGCCACACACCATGCCCCCCTCGATGTGTGACGCATACAGAGCGGCCACTTGTCCGGGCGGACCCGTTGGGCCGAAGGGCCCGTTTCCGTGCTCTACCTCAAAGCCTAAACGAAGCGATCTCTGCTCTGTAAACGCCGTGATTCTGCGCAGTGCGAAATCCTCTCACGGGTGTCGAGTCCGCCCGTTTGCCCAGATTGTGGAACGGCAGTTTTTCTTCCTGAGGTTGGGTGGGATAGCGAGCTGGTGAGTGGGCAGGGGCGGGCAGCTTACGATTGATATTAACTTTGTAATCAGTGGACTAACATCAGCCCAGCCTGGACTGATTTGGACTTTGACATGCCTGCGAAGGGTAGACGGAGGAAATGGGTGGGTTTGTACACCACAGCCCCTTGGAGCTCAATCTGTGTGTGAGAGAGAGAGACAGACGGGGTGAGAGAGTGAGAGAGAGAGAGAGAGAAACATTTCTTCAAGGGCTCTGAGCTCATAAGTTGTCGAAAGCTGGCAAGAATGTTTTATGATCTGTGATAACTGATGGGAATTTAGAGTCAGAGGGTGGGAATTGCAAAAAAAACCCGAAGGGGAAGAAACAGCAGACTGTGTGTGTCAGGCATGGTAACAACTCCTTGTCCAGGAGGGAAACAAAGCATTAAAGTTACATAACAATTGCTGAGAAATCCACTTGTCTTAAAGGGGCAGCATCACAACGCAACGTAGCAGTGTGAAATGTCGCACGTGTTTCGTGGGAGAGCCCAGGACCAGAGGTCACAGCTTCAGAATTAAAGGACGTTCTTTTAGGAAGGAGATGGGGAGGAATTTCTTCAGTCAGAGGGTGGTGAATCTGTGGAATTCTCTGCCACAGACGTCTGTAGAGGCCAAGTCAGCGGATATATTTAAGGCAAAGATAGATAGATTCTTGATTATTACGGGAGTCCGGGGTTATGGGGAGAAGGCAGGGGAATGGGGTTAGGAGGGAGAGATAGATCAGCCATGATTGAATGGCGGAGTAGACTTGATGGGCCGAATGGCCTAATTCTACTCCTATCATTTATGATCTGATGAACTGAGCACATGCTGATGTGCAACTTGAGACTTTCGAGAGGGGCGGCACGGTGGCGCAGCGGTAGAGTTGCTGCCTCACAGCGCCAGAGACCCAGATTCGATCCATACTCCGGGTACTGTCTGCACGGAGTTTCTACATTCTCCCGGTGATCTGCGTGGGTTTTCAGAGACGTGCGGGTTTGTAGGTTAATGGGCTTCTGTAAATTGTAAAATAGTTCCAAGTGTGTGTAGGAAAGTACTGGTGTACGGGGTGAACCATGGTTGGCACGGACTCAGTGGGCCGAGTGGCCTGTTTCCACACTATCTCCAAACGTCTAAACATCTATTCATTTTAAGAACGAAATCAAGAAAACTAGAAAGTCTGAAGAAAGGCACAAAAAGCTGGAGCAACTCAGCGGGTCAGGCAGCATCTCTGGAGTAAAAGGAATAGCTGACGTTTTGGGTCGAGACCCTTCTTCAGACTAGAAAGTTTGTTCCTCAGGTAGCTCATAATCAGGAACAAAAGATTAGATTTGAGGCTTTCGAAAATGGAAATTGTCCTTTACTTTCTGGGGGGAAAAATAAGTTAGAGTGTGTAAGGAGCAGCCTTGCGAGTCCCCTGAATCAGAATCTTACCATATTAGCCAAGTATGTTTTGCAGCATACGAGAAATTTCATTTGCATACAGTCATACTAATAAAAAGCAACAAAACACACTAAATACATTTTAACACAAACATCCACCACAGTGACTCCTCCACATTCCTCACTGTGATGGAAGTGAAAAAAAAAATTAATCTCCTCCCTTCTTTGTTCTCCCGCGGTCGGGGGCCACGAGCCTTCCGTTGACGGGACCATCTTGGCTCTTGATCGGGGCGATCAAGCTTCTGTATCGTGTGGGGGGGGGGGGGGAATCTCAGCTCCCCCGCGCTGGCGATCGGACCGCGGGTCGGGGCTGTCGAAGTTTCTGCGTCGTTTGGAGCTAGGCCCGACTTCCGAGACGGCGCAGGCGAGGGATCGCCCCGATGCTAAGTCCACGTCCCCACGGTGGGGCTCGTGTTTTGTTTTGATCTCTGCCGTAGCTAACGAAAGGCCAGTTTGGTCGAGGAACAATTCTCAGCAGGTTGAAAAATCTTCCGCGAGTAAACATTGGTCGACGTGGTTCTTTTGAACTCGTAGTGCAGTGGAGTGGGGTCGCCATGTAGTTACAGGCAGTCGAGGGCAGCCGTAGGCAATCTCCTACGCTGACCCGGCATTTTAATTGGCCCCTTGGAGTTTTCAGGACCAAGGAAAACCGACCGGTAATTTAAATGCCCGCTAAACTTTATTATAAAGAAGGTCTGAAGAAGGGTTTTGACGCAAAACATTGCCTATTTCCTTCGCTCCATAGATGCTGCCTCACCCGCTGAGTTTCTCCAACATTTGTGTCTATCGTCAAACTTTATTATAAGTTGTCTGGCTTCTTAAAAGTGTTTCCCCCCCTTTCCATCCCCCCCCCCTTCCTCCCTTCACCCTTACCCTCTCCCGTTCACACCCCTTCACTCCCCTCCCCACCCCCTCCGTGCTCTCTAAAGGACAGACCGTACACTGTGCAGCCACCGTTTACCTTCCTGTACATCGCGTGTGTTACTACCCGCCTGTGTCTACCTTGTTCGGCGATCGCTGGTCGAAACTAAACTTCGATGGTAAAACATAAAGTGCTGGAGGAACAGCGGGTCAGGCGGCATCTGTGGAAGGGATTTCAAGTTGTACTCCTTCTTCAAACTTTGAACATAGAAACATAGAAACATAGAAATTAGGTGCAGGAGTAGGCCATTCAGCCCTTCGAGCCTGCACCGCCATTCAATATGATCATGGCTGCTCCATCCAACTCAGTGGGGGTGGGGGGGGGGGGGGGGGGGGGGCCCGTACCTGCCTTCTCTCCATACCCTCTGATCCCCTTAGCCACAAGGGCCACATCCAACTCACTCTTAAATATAGCCAATGAACTGGCCTCATCTACCCTCTGTGGCAGAGAGTTCCAGAGACACTAACCACTCTCTGTGTGAAAAAAGTCTTTCTCAAATCTCGGTCTTAAAGGATTTCCCACGATCCCTTAAGCTGTGACCCCTTGTCCCCTGGACTTCCCCAACATCGGCAACAATCTTCCTGCATCTAGCCTGTCCAACCCTTTAAGAATTTTGGTAAGTTTCTATAAGATCCCCATTTATCTCAATCTCCTAGGTCGGTGGAGGCCCGAGTCTCCATGGATACTTTCAGAGAGTAGTCTAGATAGGGCTCTTAAAGGGAGAGTCTGTTGAAGAAGAGAGTCTATGGAAGGGTCCAAACCAGAAACATTGGGATCTGTCCATTCCCTCTACAGATCTGCCTGATCCGCCAAAGTCCCTCCCAGCACTTAGTGAAAACTTTTCTGAAAACAACCACGGGATTCTGATTTCAAATAGCTCTGCCCACGATCAAACTTTGACTTGTTGCCTTTATCATTGATCAATGTGGGGGATAAAAACACCCCGGCTGGGAGTTATTTGCTTGCTTCCTCTACACCAATAAATCCCACACTGATCATTGCAGCTTAGTTATTGAGTGTTAAAATCCTTGTATAAGATTGAGGGGTGCAGTGCAGCGTAGGCGAGAGGAATAAGGCTCACGTTTCGGTAGAATTGACCCTCTTCCTGGGAGGGATGGCGAAACAGAAATGTTAGACATATGAGGAAAGAACAATGAAAGATTGAAAAGACTAAAAAGGGAACAAGCCATTGTATCACTGCAGTTTAGTAAGGTGTGGAAAATGACACTCTACGGGGGGATCTTATAGGAGAAACAGCAGGGGTATACAATTTGATAAAAGGACTGGACAAGCTAGATGCATGAAAAATGTTCCCCAATGTTTGCTCACTCCTGGCCGTGGAGAGTCCAGAACCAGGGGTCCAATACGGAATGGGAGGGTGAGTTAGAATAAAGCCACCGGGAGGTCGGGTTTTTTTGCGACTGCGGAGGTGTACAGAAAAATCGATCGCCAAGCTTATTTAGGTCCCAGAGACAACTGTTGTGAATTTGTGGAATTCCCTCCACAGAGAGGTTGGAGTGGAGGCCGGTTAACCTCTGATCTAGAACTGAAGGAAGCATGGATTTAAGAAGAGTTGGAGGGGGAGGCTCTAAGGGCTAGTGGATGCATATCTTGCGGTTGCAAGGGAAAGTGCCCGGGAGAAAGGAGTATAGGCGGGGAGGTGACACGGGTAATAAGAATTGTACCAAGGGATAGCGGACGGTCTTGGCGGAAGCCATGATCAGCGGGGAATTGAATGGGAAGAAGGTGCGGGTGGGGGTCTTGAAGGCCGGAATGGCGAAACTGGCGGGAGGACTATTTTCTATGTTTCTATGTTTCCGGCTGGTGGGGTGAAATGGTAGAGGACCCGTGGGGGAATAATTCCCTTATCTGTTGGATTGGGGCGACAGAGGGCAGTGTTACGGGTAAGGAGGAGACCATTCTTTGGGTCCCTCACAATAAGAGGAGGGGATTCCACCCTGTTCTGTCAAGAATCATCACGGCACATTTGTGATGCAAGGTGTGACACCAAGCTTCCTGGGAGCCTTAACGCCGTAGACGGATGCCATTGGAAAGGATGGAGTCTAACACAATAGGCACTAAATCAGTGAACACAGGGGAGGTGTTCATGGGTTTGTAGTGGATTCGCCCATCGAGTGTCCAACCCCGCCATACAATCATGGCTGATCTAAGGAATCACTCGCTCTAGGGAATACTCAACCCCATTCTTTCCTGCCGGAAGGAAGTTCTCCACCGGTGGTGAATGTGCGATTATGTTGTCCCAGTTTCCGCCACCACGTGGCAGGAGGTGACGCAACAAAAGCTTTTCACTGTACCTCGAAGTACACGTGAGCAATAGCGGAACTCGGGGAACTTGACGCGACTAATCAAGATTGTTATCCATCAATACCTCCGCACAAAGCCATTGACTGGGGCCTCCAAGCAGTCTGTGCAATGATTTCCACAGATTCACCACCCTATGTGTTGGCAAAATAGGACATATCTCCTCCTTTAATTCTGATTCCGAGACTCTCCCGCTAAGTGGGTGAAACAACCCTCTCTAGGTCGGAGGAGGTGTCAGTGGATCCACTCTAGGGTCCCTCAGGTCAAGAACCGAGAGAGACCGTCCTGGTAGGGAGGACGTGTAAGTGACTCTTAAACCCATGGTAGCAAAGTCTGGAATATGGGGCCTGAGAAGGAAAGCAGGAACGGGGTAGTGTCTGAATGGGGATGATCAGCCATGATTACATTGAATGGTGGGGAGTGCTGGCTCAAAGGGCTGAATGGCTCCTCCTGCACACCTCCTGCACCTGCGTGTAGCGATCCTGTTTGTTGATTTTAGCTCTGACATTCATACACCATTGTGCCAGAGCTACTACACATTTTCCGAGGGCAGTCGGATGACTGTTTTGTCCCCGAAAATCGGGCCAACCTATGTCGGGGCTGGAACCGATCACTCAGCTTCCTTTCCTGACAAACAGGAAGGCAGCATGGGGAAAGCCGGAGCATCTCAGACCCCCAAGTCGTTACATGGTGCACCTGTGTGATTCGTCGGGGTCAGCATAGGAAGCACCGCAAGGCTGCAGAGTACTCTCCCCTCTCCTCTACTCTGTAGATGATCGATGGCCTCTACCAGACACTAGTGCACCTCACACACTCTGTCGGACGGGTTCTCAAGTCTGGGATATGCGGAGTGAGTCGACACAACTCCTGATTGGACTGATCCAGGAATGGGAGGAATCATGTCCTGCACAGACAGGAAGTGTCACAAGCTGGTGTCCTGGTGCCGGTTGCAACAACCTGGAGCTCAATGCCTTAAGACAGTGGAATTGATTGTAGACTTCAGGAGAGCTCCCCCTCCCCCCCTCACCCCACCACCATCACAACACCACAGTCACATCTGTGGAGTCTATTAATTCCTGGGAACGGACATCATCCCAAGGACCTTGGGGGGGCTACCATCAACTCCACAGTCAAACAAGGCCCAACAGAGGATGTACTTCCTGCGGCAGCTGAGGAAGCCCAATCTGCCACAGCCAATGATGGTCCAATTCTTACACGGCCACATCAGTAGAGTCTTTCCTCAACCTTTCTCCATCATGGTCTGGTTTGGCTCAGCCACCAAGCACGACACCTGGAGGCTGCAGCGAATCGTCCGATCAGCACAGAGAAGATTATTGGCTGCAACCTTCCTTCCATTTACCAATGATGAACTGTACACTGCAAGGCCAGGAAGCGAGCGGCGCAAGATCACCTCTCCAGACCCCCTCTCCACCCTGGCCACAAACTCTTTGAATCACTTCCCTCTGGAAGGCAACTCCGGACTGTCAAAGCTGCCACAGCCAGACATAAAAACAGTTTTTATCCACGAGTAGTTGCTCTACTCAACAGCCAAAAATCTGTAGCCTCCCTTTGATCTGGTATTGTGTTGGTTCACATGCTTGATCAATGGTGTTTTATCATTAATGTTTTATTATTATTAATGTTTAGTGTTTTCTGAGTCATTCGTAACTGTGTTACTTGTGGGCGGAGCACCAAGGCAAATTCCTTGTATGTGAAAACTTGGCCAATAAACTTATTTACTTATTGTCTATTGTCTATTGTCTGACCTGCTGGGTTACTTCAGCCCAAGCTCTTTTGGTCTATTTTCGGTCGAAACCAGCATCTGCAGTTCCTTCCTGCACGCAAGGTTCAGCTCTGGAAGGAAGGGACACGTGAATATAAACAGGTCGCTAAAGGGTTAACACTGGAAGTATCAGGTCCATTTGCCAGCAGTCTGTTCCCTGCAAAATGCAGAGAAATAAATGTCCTCTGATCCCAGATTGTGCTTGAGGCAGGTTAGTGTTACTCATGTTCCCGATCTCTGTGTTCACAGTTGCATCCAGAGTGGGTGCCAACACTGCAGCAGCTGAAATAGCTGAACTTTAGCCACAGGCTCCGGCCTACTATTTCTAAAATGACTGAAGATTCCCAAATTCAGAGCCACGTTTGATATTCGAGACTGTGCTGTCTTTGGTAACTGTTGTGTCGCTTAGTAACACTGTTATCACTTGGTAACAGTGTGTCTCTTAGCAACAGTGGTATCATCTCTGGCTAACAGTGTATCTGTAACAGTGTATCTCTATGTAACAGTGAACTGTGTAACAGTTTATTTATCTGTATGTAACAGTGTATCTGTGTAACAGTGCATCTGTGAAACATGTAAACTGTGTAACATTTAACATGTAACAGTCAGGTAACGTTACAGTGTATCTGAAGTGGTAACAGTTGTATCAGTGTAACAGTGGTTTGTATCTGTAACAGTATGTGTAAACAGAGTTATCCTCGTGTTTAACAGTGTATCATGAGTGTTAACTGAAACGTAACAGAGTGTATCTGTGTGCAACAGTGTATCTGTAACAGTGTATAGGTGTGTCCTGTTGGTAACATTGTACCTGTGTAACCGTGTATCTGTACCCGTGTAACAGTAATAGTATTATCTGTAACCGGTCTGTGTAACTGCTGTATCCAGAGTGTAACAGTGTAGCTGTGCGTACAGTTTATCTGTGTGTAGACACCAATATATCTGTGTAAATTGTAACTGTGTGTAAACAGTGTATCTGTATGTAACGCGTATCTGCGTGGTAACCGTGTTATCTTGTGTAACTGTGTATCGTGAGTTTAACCGTTATCTGTGTAAGTTGAATCTGTGTGTAACAGTGTATCTGTAACAAAAGTAATCTGTAACAGTGGTATCTGTAAAACAGTGTATCTGTAACATTGTAATCAGTGTAACAGTGTATCTATGTGTTGGCCAACCGTGTATCTGTATGTAACAGTGTAATCCGTGTGTAACAGCGTATCTGTGTAGTACCCAGTGTATGTATCTGTATGTACCAGTGATCTGTGTAACAGTGCGTCTGTAATCGTGTAACAGTGTGTCCTGTGGTGTAACAGTGCGTCCGTGTGTAACAGTCCTATCTGTGTGCAACAGTGTATCTGTGTGCAACAGTATAAAAGTGTATCCCTTGTTGCAACAGTGTATCTGTGTAACCGTGTATCTGTGTAACTGTGTAATCTGAGAGTAACAGTAACCGTGAAGCGCAGTGTAAACCAACCCGTGTATCTTTGTATACAGTGTAACCTGAGTGTCAACAGTGTATCTTAAGTAACCGTGTAATGTAACGTACCTGTAACAGTGTATCGAGTTGTGTAATAAACCGTGTATCAGTGTAACAGTGCAGCTGTGAAACCGCTGTAGCTTGTGTAACAGTGTATCTTGTAACAGTAATCTGTAACATATGTGTAACAGTAAGGCAGTATCTGTGTGTAACAGGGGGGGGGGTGCGTGGGGGGGGGCGGGGTATCGGGGGTGTGTAACCGTGTAACTGTCAGTGTATCTGTGTAAAACGTGTATCTGTGTAAAACCATGTATCTGTAACAGAGAATCCTGTAAAACAGTGTATCTGTGTAACAGTGTCTGTGTGCACCAGGGGTTTCTGTGTGTACCTGTTTCACTGTACAGTGTATCTGGTGTGTACAGTCTATCAGTGTACGTGCATTTGTGTGTACACCAGTGTATCAGTGTGTAACCGTGCGATTTAACAGTGTAATAGTAATCTGTAGCTGTATCTGTGTGTAACAGTGTATCTATGTGTGTCCCTGTATCAGTGTTAACCGTGTAATCAGTGTGGTAACTGTGATATCTGTGTAACAAAATTGTTTACCGTGTATCTGTGTAAAATGTATCTGTGTGTAACAGTGTATCTGTGTAACCGTGTATCTGCGTGTAACAGTGTATCTGTGTGTAAAAGTGTATCTGTGTAACCGTGTATCTGTGTGTAACCGTGTATCTGTGTAACCGTGTATCTGTGTGTAACAGTGTATCTGTGTGTGTCTGTTTAACAGTGCATCAGTGTAACCGTGCATCTGTGTAACCGTGTATCTGTGTGTAACCGTGTACCTGTGTAACTGTGTATCTGTAAAACATGTATCTGAACAGTGTATCTGTACGAGTGTGTATCTGTTTAACAGTGAAACATATAACTGTGTAACCGTGCATCTGTGGAACGTGTTAACAGTATCTGTGTGTAACCATGATGGTATCATCTGTACAGCGTATCTGTGTAAGTGTGTCTGTGTGTAACAGTGTGTACTGTGTGTTAACCATATGTAACCGTGTATCCTGTTTCCTGTTGTAACATTGTATCTGTGTAAACCGTTTTACACGTGTGTAACCATGTATCTTAGACAGCGTTCTGTAGTAAGTTGTTCTTAACTGTGTGTACATTGTACCCTGTGTGTAACAGAGAATGTACCACAAGTCTGGTAACAGTGTAGCTGTAAAAAGTGTATCTGTAACCGTGTAAGCTGTGTGTAACCGTAAATACTGTAAACAGTGCAATCCTGTGTATGTATCTGTGTAACAGTGTATCTGTGTGTAACAGTGTATCTGTTGTATAACAGTGTAGTTGTGATTGCAACAGTGTATCTGTGTACCCACTGTGTATCTTGTAACAAATGTTCTGTAAATGGTGTATCTAACGGTGTATCTGTGGGTAACGGTGTTAATCTGTGAAATAGTGTATCTGTATGTTACAGAGTATCTGTGGTAACAGTGTATCTGTGTGTAACAGCGTATCTGTGTTGTAACAATGTATCTTTGTGTACACAGTGTACTGCCGTGCGTAACTGTGTATCTGAGGTGTAACCCGTGTATCTGATGTAACCGTGTATCTGTGTAATCGTGTATCTGTGTGTAAACGTGTACCTGTGTGTATCTGTCTAACAGTGTAAACTGTGTGTAACAGGAATCGTGTAACAGTGTAAACTGTGCAACTGAGTATCTGTGTGTCAAAGAAATCCTGTGTAACAGTGTATCTGTGTAACAGTATCTGTAACAGTGTATCTGTGTAAAAGTAAACAGAAACTGTATCTGTGTGTAACAGTGTATCTGTAAACCGTGTATCTGTAACAGTTTATCTGAACAGTGTTAATTCTGTCTGTGTAAACCGTGAATGGTGAAACAGGTGTATCTGTGCAAAAGGGTAACTGTGGTACAAGTGACACAGAAGTATCTGTGTGTAACAGTGGGTTATGTTACCACTTGAATCTGTGTGTAACTGAGTGTATATGTGTGTGTAAACAATTAATCGGTGTGTAACAGTGTTTCTGTGTAAGCCTGTATATGTGTGTAACTGTTATTCTCAGTGTAATCACATTGTAAAAAGTGTATCTGTATGTAATACAGTATCTGTGCAACAGTGTACACTGTGTGTAACAGTGTATCTGTTGTAAACAGTGTTTCTGTGTGTAACCGTGTATCTGTTTTATACCCGTACCTGTACTGAACTGTGTCTGTGTAACAGTGGTAACTTATAACAGTGTATGTGTGTAACCGCGTAAGCGTATACTGTGTGTAACAGTGTATCTGAGTGAACAATGTATCTGTAACAGTGTCTGGTACAGTGTATTGTGTGTAACAGTGTATCTGTGTAGCAGTGGTATCTGTGTACAGTGTAATCTGGAACAGTGTATCTGTTAACAGTTGTATGTTGTGAAAGTGTAGTCGTGTAAGTAGCAGTTAAACAGTGTATCCTCAGTGTATCTGTATGTAACAGTGTATCTGTAACAGTGTAGTTATCTGTGTGTACCAGTGTATCTGTTGTAACAGTGGCAGAGTATCTGGTAACTGTGTTTGTTGTGTAACAGTGTATCTGTGTAACAGTGTATCTGTGGAGTAAACTGTAACAGTGCATCTTATGTGATATCAGTGGTAACAGTAACATGGTATCTGTAAAACAGTCTGATGGCGTATCTGTTTGATGAAACAGTGTATCTGTGTAACAGTGTATCTGTGTGTAACGAGTATCCAGTAAACTGTAACATTGTAATTACGTGTATCTGTGTGTAACAGATGTATCTGTGTGTAACAGTGTATATGTGTGGTAACAGTATCCTGAGTTGTGTAAACCGTGTATATGTATCACAGTGTTGTGCGTGCATGTATGTAACGGTGTATCTGTGTAAACAGTGTATCTGTGTAACAGTGTATCTGTGTGTAACAGTGTATCTGTGTAACAGTGTATCTGTGTGTAACAGTGTATAGTCGTGTACTTGTGTATCTGTAACAGTGTATATGTGTGTAACCCGAGTGTATCTGTGTGTAACAGTGTACTATTGTATCAGTGTAACAGTGTAAATCTGTGTGTAACATAGAGTGTGTAACCAGTGTATAATGTGTGTAAACAGTTATATGTGTAACAGTGGGAATCTGTGTAACAGTGTATCAGTGTGTAACAGTGTATCTGTGTGTAACAGTGTATCTGTGTGTAACAGTGTATGTGTGTGTAACGGTGTATCAGTGTAACAGTGCATCTATGTAACAGTGTATATGTGTAACAGTGTATCTGTATGTAACAGTGTATCTGTGTGTAACAGTGTATCTGTGTGTAACAGTGTATATGTGTGTAACAGTGTATCTGTGTGTAACAGTGTATCTGTGTGTAACAGTGTATCTCTATGTAACAGTGTATCTGTGTGTAACAGTGTATCTGTGTGTAACAGTGTATCAGTGTGTTACGTGTATCTTGTGTAAGATGTATCTGTGTGTAAACAGTTGTATCTGTGTAACAGTGGTATACTGTATGTAGCAGTGTATCTGTGATAACATTGCATATAATGTGTGTAAACAGTCTGTGTTAACAGTGTATCTGTGTAACAGTGATCTGTATGTAAACCAGTGTATCTGTATGTAACAGTGTAAACATTTGCATCAATGTAACAGTGTAATGTGTACAGAGTAGTGTGTGTAACAGTGTATCTGTAAACAGGAGTATCAATGTGTAACGTGTATCTGTAACAGTGTGTGTAATCATGTGTGTAACAGTGTACAGTGTGTCCTGTGTGTAACGTGTATTGTGTTAACAGGTTAAACTTGTATGTAATATCTTGTGTGTAACAGTGTTATCTGTGTGCAACACTGTCTGTGTGTAACAGTGTATCTGTGTAACAGTGTCTGTTGCAAACGTGTAACTGTGTTTAACTGTACCTTGTGTAAACTGTTGCAGTGCACCAAATGTTAAAAGTGTTGTATCTGTATGTAACACTGTACAAAACAGTGTATCTGTGTGTCAGTGAGTGTACAGTCTGTGTATCAAAAACAGTGTATCAGTGTGTAACAGTGTGAGAATGTAAAATCTGTGTAACAGTGTAACAGTGTAACTGTGTGTAACAGTCTGTGTTTGACCGTGTATTCAGTGTACACAGTGTATCGTGTACAGTGTATCTGTAAGTAGTGTATCTGTTAAACCTGGTATCTGTAAACAGTGTATCTTATAACAGTGTATCCTGTGTACAGCGTATCTGAGTGTAACAGTGAAATAAATATTTGTAACTATCTCTAACAGTGTATCTGTGTAACTTTGAATCTGTGTATCGTGTGTAAACAATGTACCTGGTGTATCTTTGTACAGCTGTGTAACAGTTGTATCTGTGTGTAACAGTGTATCTGTGTAACAGAGGGGGGGGGGGGGGGGGGGGGGGGGGGGGGGGGGGGGGGGCGATCTGTAACAGTGTATCTGTATGTATCTGTGTAAACATATCTGTGGTAAACCGTTAAAACAGTGTAATCTGTGTGTGTATCCGCCTGATGTAACAGTGTATCTGTGTAACAGTGTAATGTATGTGTATTATTTGTAACAGTGTGTGTAATATCTGTGTGTAACAGTGTATCTAGTGTGTAACAGTGTATCCTAGAAACATTGGTATCTGTTGTAACAGTGTAACTGTGTAAATGAACAGTGTATCTGTGTAACAGTGTATCTGTGTAACATCTGTATCTATGTACAGTGTATCTGTGTAAGATGTATCCTGTGTAAACAGTGTAATCTGTGTAACAGTCCGTGTGTGTAACAGTGTATCTGTATAACTGTGTGTCAGTGGTCCCTTGTAACAGTGTATCATATGTAATGTAATTGTGTGTGTAACAGTAATCAGTATGTAGAACAGTTATATTGTAAACAACGTGTATCTGTATGTAACAGTGTTATCAGTAACAGTTGTATCTGTGTGAACAGTGTAACTGTGTGTAAGTGTATCTGTATATCTGTAAACAAGAGTATCAACAGTTAGGTTGTAACGTGAATCATTGTGTGTATCTCTTTGTAACAGTGTATCTTGGTTGTAACTGTATCTGTTGTAACTGTATGTTAACATTGTAACTGTGTGTAACAGTGTCTCATGTAAACATGAATCATTTCTGTTCTAACAGTGTATCTGTAATGTAACAGTGTATCTTTTAACCTCTGTAACGGTGTAACAAATGTGTAACAGCAAGTGTATCATGTAACAGTGTATTTCTAACAGTGTATCTGTATGTAACAGTTCTGTGTAATGTATCTGTGTAATTGTATCTGTATGTAACAGTGTATCTTTGTAACAGTATATCTGTGTGTAACAGTGTATCTGTGAACAGTATTCTCTATAGTGTATCCATATGTAACAGTGTATCTGTGTAAGAGTGTATCTGTGTGTAACAGTGTATCTGTGTAACAGTGTATCCATATGTAACAGTGTATCTGTGTAAGAGTGTATCTGTGTAAGAGTGTATCTGTATGTAACGGTGTATCTCAGTGTACCAGTATATCTCTATGTTACGGTTTATCTTCAGGTATCCCTTGGTAACAATGTATTTCACTCCCTCTAAAGCTTTCCAATACATGTACCTGTCCAAGTGTTTAGATTAGAATAGAGAAACAAATCCTCCAGCCTTACCGAGTGCGCTGCGACCAGCGATCCCCGCACATTAACGCTATGCCACACACTGGGGCCAATTTACACCTATTCCAAGGCAACTAACCAACAAAACTTTATGTCTTTGGAGTGTGGCATGAAACCGAAGATCTCGGAGAAAACCCACACAGTCACGGGGAGAACGTACAAACTCTGTAGGCAAGCACCTGATCCCAGGTCTCTGTCGCTGCAAGCATTGTCCCACTTAGCAGACCTAAACAGCATCCTCTGGTGACCTTGCCCGCCACCCAAGGTTTCCATGAGGTCACCGGAGGTTTTGGTCACTCTCCCTAATGGTCAAAAGTGGTTTCCGCGTGGTCGAGGCTTCATCTACGTTGCTGCTTTTTTGTCATCATGATTAAAACCCTGTTAAAAATAGGTTGCTGTTTTAAAAATCAATAATTTTTTAGTTGAAGTCATGTTTCTTCACAGTCGAGGAAGGTTTTCAACATATGCGTGGGAGGTGGTAGGAGGTTGCAGGTCACCTCGATCTTGATTTTGTTTTTGGGTGGCGGGCAAGGTCACCAGAGGTTGCTGATTAGGTCTCTTAAGTGGGACAGGGGCTGAGGCAGCAGCTCTACCACTGAGCCACCGTGTTGCACATTTTTTTAAACTCTTACATCCAATACCACCCTATCTATTTGTTGCGATATTGCCTGCCTAAACAACCTCCTCTGACAGCTGGTGGGTATAAAAGTTGGTCATGAAGTTACTATTAAATTGCTCTTAATATCAAGGACTATGTTTACAGGTCTGTTATGCTGCTGGGAGTGAAATATTCAGTGTTCCTTTATGGGACATATAAGGCTTGGGTAGAGTGGATGTGGAGAGGATGTTTCCACCAGTGGGAGAGTCTAGGACCAGAGGGCACAGCCTCAGAATTAAAGAACGTTACTTTAGGAAGATGAGAAGGAATGCCTTTAGTCAGAGGGTGGTGAATCTGTGGAATTCATTGCCACAGAGGGCTGTGGAGGCCAAGTCAGTGGATATTTTTAAGCCAGAGATAGGTAGATTCTTGATTAGTACGGGTGTCAGGGGTTATGGGGAGAAGCAGGAGAATGGGATTAGGAGGGAGAGATAGATCAGCCATGATTGAATGGCAGAGTTGAGTCAATGGGCCAAATTGACAAATTCTACTGTTATTTCATATGACATTATGACCTTATGACTGTACAACTTGACACTTGACCCTTTCCATTTGAACCAATGTCCTCTGGTTCTTGATTCCCCGACCCAGTGGAAAAGAATAGTGCATTCCCCTCCCATTCCCAATCCGACCTTTCTGTCCAGGGCCTCCTCCATTGTCAGAGCAAGTCCCACCGCAAATTGGAGGAGCAGCACCTCATATTTCGCTTGGGTAGTTTACACCCCGGCGGTATGAACATTGGCTTCTCCAATTTCAGGTAATGCGAGGCGCCCCAGGATCTTGCAGTTCTCAAAATCCTCGCGCACCACCTGCGTGACGTATCCCCTGCACACGCTAACGCATTGATGGTGTACGTGTAGCGTGTGGTGATGCGTGGTTACGCAACGAGACGCACGGACGTTGCCTATGCTAATTTATTATGTGTCCCCGTGCGACAACGTACGTCGTCCCGGGTATAAAGCTTGCGTAGTTTTTTCACTGGGAAAATCCTTGCCACGGAGATCAGACTAAGTAGGAACAACATCACAACTGGCTCCCAAAAGAAGCAGGGTCCCCATGAGCACTTGACGCGTGACTGTGCGACGATTTTCGCACGTCAGTCACTACCAACCTGTCGCATAAATGACACACAAATGACACCCAAGTGGGACAGGCCCTTTAATACTTCAAGCCCTTACGAGGCGCTGCAGAAACCAATTACACCAAAGCCAATTAACCTACAAACCTGCGCGACTTTGGAGTGTGGGAGGAAGCCGGAGCACCCGGAGAAAACATGGAGAGTCTTTCTGCTGACTGGGGAGCACGCAACAAAAGCTTTTCACTGTACTCCGGTGCACAGGACAATAACCAAAAACATAATTAAAACTAAACTAAACTAAACTAACATCCATGTGGTCACAGTACAAACTCTGTACACACAGCACCGGTTGTCATGGCTGATGTTTAAAGATTAGAGTTTAGGCTTTAGAGATACAGAACGAAAACAGGCCCCTTGGTTCACCGGGTCCGCACCGACTAGTGATCACCCCGCACACTAGTACTATTCCACACACTAGGGATCATTTACAATTTTTGCCGAAGCCAATTAACTTGCAAACCTGCACATCATTGAAGGGTGGAAAGAAACCAGAGCACCCGGAGAGAACCCACGTGGTCACAGGGAGAACATACAAACTCCGTACAGACAATAGACAATGGACAATAGGTGCAGGAGGAGGCCATTCGGCCCTTCGAGCCAGCACCGCCATTCAATGTGATCATGGCTGATCATCCCCAATCAGTACCCCGTTCCTGCCTTCTCCCCATATCCCCTGACTCCACTATCTTTAAGAGCCCTATCTAGCTCTCTCTTGAAAGTATCCAGAGAACCGGCCTCCATCGCCCTCTGAGGCAGAGAATTCCACAGACTCACCACTCTCTGTGAGAAAGTGTTTCACAGGCAGCCCCTGTAGCCCGGGCCTCTGGGCTGTAAGGCAGCAACTCTACCGCTGCGCCACCGTGCCGCGTAGTCTATGGAAGGGAACAATGTCACGAGCAAAGAACACGGAACAGTACAGGTAGACTGAAGAAGGGCCTCGACCCGAAACGGCGCCCAATACTTCTCTCCAGAGATGCTGCCTGTCCTGCATTTTGTGTCTGTCTTCAGTGTAAACCGGCATGTGCAGTTCCTTCCAACTCTGGAATGGTACAGCACAGGAACAGGCCCTTCGGCCCACAATGTCTGTGGTGAACATGACGTCAAGTCAAGCTGATCTCATCAGCCCGTATTCCCCTCTGTCCCCCTTCGCCACCGTCTCTGTTAGCCTCTTGACTCTGTGGGAAGGATCATTGGTCTCCCAGTATGTGGCATTCACTTAAAGCCCCTGCCCGCCAGCTCTCCTGAGTTAAAAAAAAAAATCAAACTCGTGGTAAGTTCGTCACGAGTATTGTTTTACTCTTGGACATTTTACACAGCATTGAAAAAACTTCACGAGTTACCGCGTTTCCCCAGTACCTGCCGTTAGCATTACGAGCTCCTACGGACCCGCTACATACATTCTGCACGCTCGAATCAGGGGAAAGCTCGGGAGAACTCTTGAATGACCTCGTACAGTGGGACAGGCCCTTAATACTTCAAGCCCTTGTGGTTTTTCAGCATTGCAGAAACCAATATGTACAGCATGTTCTACACAGCACTGAACAAAGCTGGAAGATTAGCTGGAAAATGGTATGTAACTTTTGAGATCAATTTTTAAGATAGTTTAGGTTTGGAATTTGGCTTTTAGCAATGAATGTGCGTTCACATATGAGCCAGTTAATGGTGATGGAAACAGCTCTGCTTGGACTTTAAAACAAAGCAAAAACAGTCAGCATTTATTCTCAGCGGACCAGAGTACAAAAGTAGGAATGTAATGCTGAGGCTCTATCGGGCACTGGTCAGACCACATAGAGTGATACAGCGTGGAAACAGGCCCCTCTGCTCAGCTTGCCCACACTGACCAACATGCCCTCCCCCTCCCTCAAGCCAACCGCACGCGTCTACCCCCTGGGCCGCTCCCGCCCGGCGCGTACCCCCCAGCCCTCCCCCCCTCCCTCTACCCTCTCCCTCTCTACTGCCCCCTACCCCTCTACCCTCCCTCTCTAACCTCCTCCCCCTCCCTCTACCGCTTCCTCCCTACCCCCCTCCCTCCCTCTCTACCTCCCTCCCCCTCTATTCCCCCCTCCCTCTCTACCCCACCCTCACCTAAATACACCCCGCTCTCTACCCCTCCCCCTCCCTCTACTCCCTCTCCCCCCCTCCCTCTCACCCCCCTCACCCTCCCCTCTCCCCCCCTCCCCCTCCCTCTAACCCCCCTCCCTCTACCCCCCACCCCCTCCCAAACCCTCCTCTCTCTACCCCACCATCACCCTCCCTCTCACCTACCCCTCTCCCCTCCCTCCAAACCCCTCCCCGCCTCTAAACCACGCCCCTCTGCCCCCTCACCCCCTCACCCTCTCACTACCCCCCTCACCCCCCTCCCCTCACCTCTCCCTACCCCCCTCCCCCATCCCTCTACCCTCCCTCTTCTAAGACCTACCTCTCTAGCCACTCCTGCACAGTTGGGGGGCTATGCGTGAGTGGGTTAGGGCGGGGGATGGGGGAAAAGGAGTGAATTAATAATGTTAATTTTATATCAAGTGGGGGGGGGGGTTAGCGGTGTGTGTGTGTGAGTGGGGGTGGTGTTAGTGTGTGTGTGTGGGGGGGTTAGTGTGTGTGTGTGTGTGTGTGTGTGAGGGGGTGGTTAGTGGGTGGTGTGTGTGGGGTGGTGTGTGTGTGGGCGGTGTGTGTGTAGTGTGTGGGGGGGGGTGGTTTAATGTGTGTGTGTGTGAGTGTGGTGGGGGGGGTGGTTAGTGTGTGTGTGTCGGTGTGATTCTGTGATCTGTGTGTGTGTGGGGTGGGGTTAGTGTGTGTGTGGTGGTTATGTGTGTGTGTGTGTGGTGTTGTGTGTGGTGTGAGGGGTGGTTAGTGTGTGTGGTGTGGGGGTGGTTAGTGTGTGTTGGTGTGGGTGTGGGGGGGTGGTATAGTGTGTGTGTGGGGGGGTGTGTGTGTGAGGTGGGTGGTGGTTAGTGTGTGGGGGGGTGAATGTCGTGTGGGGTGTGTGTGGTGTGGGTAGTGTGTGTGTGGGTGTGTGGTTAGTGTGTAGTGTGTGTGGGGTGGTGAGTGTGGTGTTGGGGGGTGGTTAGTGTGTGTGGGGTGTGGAGGTATAGTGTGTGTGGGGGGGCGTTTTAGTGTGTGTTGGCGGGGTGGTTAGTGTGTGTCGTGTGGGGAGCTTTGTATCTTAGTGTGTGTTGAGGGGGTTAGTGGTTTAGTGTGTGTGTGTGGGGTGGTGGTTAGTGTGTGTGTGTGTGGTGTGGTGTAGAGGGGTGGGTGTGTGGTGTGGTAGGTTTGTGTGTGTGTGTGGGGGTGGATTTTTGTGGTGGGTGATGTGGTTAGTGTGCTTGTGGGGGGTGTGGTGATTAGTGTGTGTGTGATAGTGGTTAGTGTGTGTGTGGGGTCGAAATAGTGTGTTGGGGGGGGTGGTTATGTGGTGTGTGGGGGGGGTGGTTAGTGTGTGGTGGGGGTGGTTAGGTGTGTGGGGGGGGGTGGTTAGTGTGTGTGTGTGGGTGTGGTTTGGTGTGTGTGGTGGGCGGTGTTGTTGTGTGTGTTGTGTGTGGAAGTGGTTTTGTGTATATTATGTGGGTGTTGGGTAGTTAGTGTGTGCTGAGGTGTGTATAGTGTTGGGGTGGTTAGTGTTTCGTGTGTGTGGGTGGGTTATTGTGTGTGTCGTGTGGAGTGTGTTAGTGTGTGGGGGGTGTTGGGTTGTCGCTCTCTTGATGTGTGAGTGTGGGGGTGGTTAGTGGTGTGTGTGGGGTGGTTTGTGTGTGATGTGTGGTGGGGAGGTGGTTATTACGGGTGTGGGGTTGGGTTAGTGTGGTGTGTGGGGGGTGTGGTTAGTGACCTGTTTGTGGGGTGTTAGTGTGTGGGTGTGTTGTGTGTGTAGTAGTGTTTGTGTGGGGGGGTGGTTAAGTGTGTGTGTTGGGGGGGTTAGTAGGTGGTGTGTTGGTTGTGGCCAGTGTCCTGCGTGGGGTGGTGGTTAGTGCTGTGGGGGTGGTAGTGTGGTTTGGAGTGGGGTTAGTGTGTGTGTGTGGGTAGTGGTTAGTGTGTGAGGGGGGTGGTTTATTTAGTGTGTGTGAAGGGGGGTGGTTAGTGTGTGTGGTGGTGGTTTAGTGTGCGGGGTGTGGTGTTAAGTGTGTGTGGGATGTGTTTAGTGGTTTAGTGGGGGGTGTGTATAAGTGTGTGTGTGGGGTGTGGTTATTGTGGTGGGGTAGTGTTGTGTGTGGGGTGGGGGGGGTGGTGGGGGGGGTGGGTTAGTGTGTGTGTGTGGGGGGTGGTGATGTTAGTGTGTGGGGGGGGTGGTTAGTGTGTGGTTAGTGTGTGGTGGGGGGGTGGTTAGTGGAGTGTGTGTTGTGTGGGGGGGTTCAGTGAGTGTGGGGGGTGTTGTGTGGTTGGTTAGTGTGTGTGGGGGGTGGGTAGTGTGTGGGGGGTGGTTAGTGTGTGGGGGGTTGTGGTTAGTGGTTGAGGGGTGTGTTATGTGTGTGGGGTGTGGTATAGTTAGTTAGTGTGTGTGGGGGGTGGTTAGTGTGTGTGTGGGGGGGTGGTTAAGTGTGCGGGGTGGTGGTTAGTGTGAGGGGGTGCGATGGGGTTGTGGTTGGTTTTAGTGTGTGATATTGTGGGGGGTGTGGTTAGTGTGTGTGTGGGTGTGGTTAGTGTGTGTGGGTGTGGATAGTGGTATGTGGGGGGTGGTTAGTGTGTGTGGGGGTGTGGTTGTGTGTGTTCTGTGGGGGGGTTAGGTGTTTTGGGTGGGTTAGTGTGTGGTGTGTGTGGGGTGTGGGTTATAGTGTGTGTGGTTGGGGGTGTGGTTAGTGTGTATGGGGGGGTGGTTGGTTAGTGTGTGTGGTGTGGTCAGGTGTGTGTGGGGTGTGGTTAGTGGTGTGTGGGGGTGTGGTTAGTGTGTGTGGGGTGTGGTGTGTGGGGTGTTGGTGTGTGGTGTGTGGGTGTGGTCAGTGTGTGGTGGGGGTGTGTGTTATAGTTGGGGTGGGTTAGGTGTGTGGGGGGGTGGTTAGTGTGTGGGGGTGTGGTTAGTGTGTGTGGGGGGTGTGGTTAGTGTGTGTGTGTGGTGGGGTGTGTTAGCTGGTGTGTGGGAGGTGTTGGTTAGTGTTGTGTGGGGGGGTGGTTAGCGTGTGTGTGGGGTGGTTAGTGTGTGTGGGGGTGGTTAGTCGTGTGTGGGGGTGTGGTTAGTGTGTGTGGGGTGTGTGGTTAGTGTGTGGGGGGGTTGTGTGGTGGGGTGGTTAGTGTGTGTGTGGGGTGGTGGTTAAGTGTGTGTGGGCGAGTGGTTAGTGAGTGTGGGGTGTGGTTAGTGTGTATGGGGGGTGGTTAGTGTGTCCATAGTGTGTGGGGGTTGTGGTTAGTGTGTGGTGGGGGTGGTTAGTGTGTGTGGGGGTTGTGGAGTTTAGTGTGGTGTGAGTGTGTGGGGTGGGGTTTTGTGGTTAGTGTGTGTGGGGTGTGATGGGAGGTGGTTTAGTGTGTGGTGGGGTGGTAGGTAGAGCTAGTGTGTGGGTGGGGTGGTTAGTGTGTGGAGAGTGTGTGGGTGGGGGGTTAGCTGTGTGTGTGGGTGTGGTTAGTGTGTTGAGTGGGGGGGGGTTAGTGTGTGTGTGTGTGGGGTCGGTTAGTTGTGTGTGGGGGGTGTGGTGTGGTTAGTGTGTGGGGAGTGGGTGAGGTGGTTAGTGTGGTGTGGAGGTGGTAGGTCGTGGGTCAGTGGAGGGGTGGGTGTGTATGTGGTTAGTGTGTGATGTGGGGGGTGTGTAGTGTGGGGGTGGTTAGTGTGATGGGGTGGTTAGTAGTGTGGGGGTGGTTTGTGTGTGGGGGGGGGGTGTGTGTGGGGTGGTGGTTTAAGTGTGTGGGGTCGTTGGTTAGTGTGGTTGGGGGGGTGGTTCTTGAGTTTGTGTGTGTGTATGGGGGGAGGGTTATTGAGGGGGGCGTGGTTAGTAAGTGTGTGGGGGGGTGGTTAGTGTGTGTGTAGTGTGTAATGACTGGTTTGTGTGTATGGGGGGGTTGTGTAAATCGTGATAGTGTGTGTGGTGAGGGGTGGTTAGTGTGAAAAGAGAGATCCCTTGTGTGTGTGAACGCAGTACGTCAGGGGGGGTGGTTACTGTGTGTGAGTGGGTATGGGGGGGTGGTTTGTGTGTGTGGGGTATGTGAGTGATGTGGGAGTGTGTATGGGGGTGGTTAGTGTGTGCTATCGTGGGGTGTGAGTGTGTTGGGGGGGTGGTTTTGTGGATGTGTAAGATGAGAGAGAGTGTGGGTTGGTTCTTTTGTGTGTGTGTGGGGTGTGTTAGTGTGTGGGGTCTGTGGTTAGTGTGTATGGGGGGGGGAGTCGAGGGTATTTTGGGGGGGTGGTGTGGTTAGCTGTTATGGGGCGGGGGTGCTGTTGAGTGTGTGGTGGGGGTTGTGGTTAGTGTGGTTTAGGGGTTATGGCGGGGTGTGTGTGGGGGGGTGGGCTGTGGGGAGGGAGGGGGTGTAGTGGGGAGTGTGGGGGGGGGGGGTGGTTAGTGTGTGTGTGTGTGGTTTGTGTGTGTTAGTGTGTGTGCGGGGGGTTAGTGTGTATGTGGGGGGGGGTGGTGTGTGTTAGTGTGTGTGTTGGTGGGGGTGGTTAGTGTGTGGGGGGTTGGTTAGTGTGTGTGTTGAGGTAGTGAGTGTGTGTGTGTGGGGGGGTGGTTAGTGTGTGATTGTGTGGGGTGTGGTTAGTGTGTGGGGTGTGGTTAGTGTGTATGGTGGGGGAGTGGTTAGTGTGTGGGGGGGTGGGTGTGTAGGTGGGGGGGGTGAGTGGTGGGGGGCCGGTGGTAGTGTGTGGGGTGTGTGGGGGGGGTGGTTAGTTAGTGTGTGGGGTGGTGGTTAGTGTGTATGGGGGGGTGGTTAGTGTGTGTGTGTGGGGGGTGTGTTAGTGTGTGGGGGGTGGTTAGTGTGTATGGGGGGGTGGTTAGTGTGTGTGTGATGCCGCAGGCCGCCCCCCCTCCCCCTACAACCACGCGTTGAGGGGACAGGGCCCAACAGGTCCCACTTGGTCTCTAAACCTGTCCCATCCATGTACCTTTGCCGATGTTTTTTAAACGTTATTGATACCAACATTTGTAGCATGAAGAGCAGTTTTTGGCCCCATATCTGAGGAAGGATATGTTGGCATTGGAGCGAGTCCAGAAAAGATTTACAAGAATGATCCTGGAGTGATTGCGTTTTAACGGCGCTGGGCCTGCACTCGCTGGAGTTTAGAAGTGTGAGGGGGGACCTCATTGAAACTTGTCGAATAGTGAAAGGCCCGGATAGAGTGGATGTGGAGAGGATGTTTCCACTCGTGTAACATTCATTCTTGTAGTTTTACACTTGTCTTATTCTTTTTTAGCTTGTTTTTATTGTCTATTCTTTTTAATGACTGATTTTTAAATTTATTTTGATTGTTCTTTATGGCTTTGTGTAATGCACTTTGAATTGCCTTGTTGCTGAAATGTGCTGTATAAATAAACTTGCATGCTTGCTTGCCAGTGGGAGAGTTTAGGACCAGAGGTCATAGAATAAAAGGATGTTACTTTAGAAAGGAGATGAGGAGGAACTGAGAGGAATTGAGAGGAATTGAGAGGGTGGTGAATCTGTCGAAATCATTGACACAGAAGGCTGTGGAAGCCAGGTCAATAGAAACTTAAAAAATAGGTGCAGGAGTAGGCAATTTGTCCCTTCAAGCCAGCACCGCCATTCAATATGATCATGGCTGATCATCCAAAATCAGTACCCCGTTCCTGCCTTCTCCCCATATCCCTTGATAGATAGATTCTTGACAGTACAGGCATCAGGGGTTATGGGAGGAAGGCAGGACAATGGGGTTAGGTGGGAAAGATAGATCAGCCATGATTGAATGGCGGAATAGATTTGATGGGCCAAATGGCTTTCTTCTGCTGCTATGACATAAACTTATGACCTTATGGATGGGTCATTATGGTTCAGTTATCTTCCCACATCATAAGGTGTCACAAATTTAGTCCTATCCTTACAAAATAACAATTTACTGGAACCAAAAAATAATAAGAACCAATAAAACATCATCAATTCATAAATGATGGGAGCAGAATTAGGCCATTCAGCCCATTGTCCACTCTGTAGGTGCTGTGTGTACAGACTGTACGTTCTCACCATGACCTGCCTTGCCTTTCTTTGATACCTTCGGTTTCCTCCCACAATGCATAGACATGCTTTGTTCTCCCAATTTGAGGAAGGACATCCTTGTGATTGAGGCAGTGCAGCGTAGGTTCACGAGATTGATCCCTGGGATGGCGGGACTGTCATATGAGGAAAGATTGAAAAGACTAGGCTTGTATTCACTGGAGTTTAGAAGGTTGAACGGGGATCTTATAGAAACATATACAATTATAAAAGGACTGGACAAGCTAGATGCAGGAAAAATGTCCCCAATGTTGGGCGAGCCCAGAACCAGGGGCCACAGTCTTAGAATAAAGGGGAGGTCATTTAAGACTGAGGTGAGAAAAAACCTTTTCACCCAGAGAGTTGTGAATTTATGGAATTCCCTGCCACAGAGGGCAGTGGAGGCCAAGTCACTGGATGGATTTAAGAGAGAGTTAGATAGAGCTCTGGGGCTAGTGGAGTCAAGGGATATGGGGAGAAGGCAGGCACGGGTTATTGATAGGGGACGATCAGTCATGATCACAATGAATGGCAGTACTGGCTCAAAGGGCCGAATGGCCGCCTCCTGCACCTATTTTCTATGTTTCTATATTTCTATGTGATAAAGCGGGCAGCTGAGTACTGGACCGATTGGAGTTTATGGATGGACCTGCGGGGTAAGCCAGAGAGGAGAGAGTTACAATAATCAACACGGGAGGTGACAGGGGTGTGGATGAGAGTAGCAGCGCTGTTAGGTGTGTGTGATGGATGAAGACGGTGGGTAGTGCATGGGTGGGAGTGAGCAGACCGAGTGAGATTAGTCATGTGTTTTTTCAAAAGAAAGTGTGCTATCAAGGATGGCACCCAGACTCTTGACCTGAGGGAAGGAGGGACTATGGTGAGTGAGACATTGGGACATTTAAGGGCCTGTCCCACTGTACGAGCTAATTCAAGAGTTCTCCCGAGTTTCCCCTGATTCAAACTCGGGGAATTACGGTAATGGCCGCTGGTAGGTGCTCGAGGCTCTCGTGGACATTTTTCAACATGTTGAATAAACCTCACGAGCTTACCGTGTTTCCCGAGTACCTGCCGTTAGCGTTACGAGCCGCTAAGAGACGTCCCGAGCTCTGACGTACCCACTACGTACATTCTACATGCTTACCACGAGTTTGATTTTTGTTTTAAACTCGGGAGAGCTCTTGAATTAGCTCGTACAGTGGGACAGCCCCATTAGATAGGGTGGATTTGGATCACGTGAGCCAGGGGAGATTAGTTTAACTTGGTGTCATGTTGGGCACGGACATTGTGGGCCGAAGGGCCTGTTTCTGTGCTGTTCTTTGTTCTTAAGTGGAAAGCTGTTAGGAAATGGCAGATGAGACTGTTATCAATGATGCATGAGTCATATAATGCGGTTGCAGATCCTCTTGTGCTGTGATATTTGTTTTTCTTCAGATTAGAATTGCCGACCCAAGCACAGTTGCGATCTCGGGATAGTTATTTTGGCAGCGCTGGCTGAGGGAGTCATCAGAATACAGCTCTCCACAGCAAGCATGAATCTTCAAAGAAATGCAGGGGAAAAAAAGCTGTGTTTGGTCGTCCAAAACAGAGGGGCATTTTCATCATCTCTCCTCGTCCTTTAAACTGCCTTCCAGCTGAGCAGAACATGATACAGATATTTATAAAACAAGCTCCTCAACATGCTGTCAATTCTGGGAAATAAACACAAGGTTTTTCTTTTCGAGAAAGGGCGGTACGGTGGGACAGCGGGTAGAGCAGCTGCCTCTTCACTCGATTAGTGCGGGTGCCAGGGGTTACGGGGAGAAGGCAGGAGAATGGGGTTCGGAGGAAGAGATAGACCAGCCACGGTTGAATGGCAGAGTGGACGATGGGCCGAATGGCCTAACCCTGCTCCTATTCCTGATGACCTTATGACCTTTAATGCCATCTCTCACGGTGGGAAACGTTGATTCTGCTGTGTGAGGATGTTTATGTTAAACTCTATTGAGTACTTTTTATGGTCATTCAAATCTCACTGTACGAATTAGACTTGAGGGCCGAATGGCCTAATGCGGCTCCTATTACTTATGACCTTATGACCAGTGAAGACCATACAACACCCTTCACACATGTCCTCTGGTTCTTGATTCCCTGACCCAGTGGAAAATCAGTGAAATGGATCTTTTCCCATGAACTTATGACCTCACAGAGCCAGAGACCCGGATTCGATCCTGACCTCAGGTGCAGTTTGTGTGTGGAGTTTGCACGCTCTCCCTGTGACCGCCTGGGTTTTCTCCGGGTGCTCCAGTTTCCTCCCACATCCCATAGACGTGTGGCTCACAGTGTGGAAACAGGCCCTTCGGCCCAACTTGCCCACACCGGCCAACAATGTCCCAGCTACACTAGTCCCACCTGCCTGCGTTTGACCCAGATCCCCCCAAACCTGTCCTATCCATGCACCTGTCTAACTATTTCTTAAATGTTGGGTTAGTCCCAGCCCCAACTATCTCTTCTGGCAGCTCGTTCCATACACCCACCATCCTTTGTGTGAAAATTTACCCCTCGGATTGCTATTAAATCTTTTCCCCTTCACCTTAAACCTATGTCCTCTGGTTCTCGATTCACCTACACTGGGCAAGAGATCTACCCTATCTATTCCCCTCATGATTTTGTACACCTCTATAAGAACACCACTCATCCTCCTGTGCTCCAGGGAATAGAGTCCCAGCCTACTCAAGCTCTCCCTGTAGATCAGACCCTCAGTCCTGGCAACATCCTGGTAAATCTTCTGTGTACCCTTTCCAGCTTGCCAGTGATCGACCTGCGACTCCACCTTCAAGACAACTTGAAACTTTACGTCAACAATACTGGTCAGAGATCACTTGCATCCAGTCGTCTGAGAGGCCATTTTCCACAATGTTTCAACGTTTCGTGCAAGATAAAGTCCAGTAAAGTCCGATGAAAGATAGTCTGAGAGGAGATTAAAAGGCCTGTCCCACTTGCATGCGACTGCATGCGTTTGGCGCGACTAAACGGAAGCGGAGTTCGCGCTAAGTTATCACTAAGTTTGCGGAAAGTACGCGCTAACTTCGCGCGTGACGTAATTCGTGTCATAACTTACCAATCAGCTGGGCGGGGGACGGCATCGGGCGGTGACGTCATCAGGCAACGCCACGCCGGGCGGTGACGTCATCGCGCAATGCCACGCTGTACGAGGTCGAGACGCTCCGTATGCTGTCGAGACGCTGCGTACGCCTTCAATGCGATTGCGGGCTGACAGGCCGTTGTCGGACAGGTCTAATCTTCGGACAGTGCGGGATTTTCGGAGCCCCGCGCGATGTCCCGCACAACTGCATACGCCTCCGCGCTCGTAAGTGGGACCGCCCCACGCCTCAAGCGACCACATTTGGTCGTGCAAGATGCATGCAATCGCATGCAAGTGGGACAGGCCCTTATGAAGAGCACAGTTAGAAGGGTCTCGACCCGAAACGTCACCTATCTCCTTCGCTCCTTAGATGCTGCTGCACCCGCTGAGTTTCTCCAGCTTTTTGTGTAACCCCCAGTAAAAGGAAGCATTTGTTTGAGTAACAACATTGTGCGGTACGGTGGCCCAGCGGTGAAGCTACTGCCTCCAGGCGCCACAGACCCGGGCTCCATCCTGACTGCCGCTGGGTTGTCCGCATGGAGTTTGTACGTTCTCCCTGTGACCCGTTTGGGTTTTCTCCGAGATCTTCGGAGAAACGGGGAATCTTTATCTCCATGAAATGGGGAAGTGTAGACCAGTTAGCCTGACATCGGTAGTGGGGGAGATGCTGGAGTCGATTGGTAAAGATGTTATAGCAGCGCATTTGGAAAGCAGTGACGGGGTCGATCAAAGTTGGCATGGATTTATGAAGGGGAAATCATGCTTGACTAATCTTCTGGAATTTTTTAACAAGTAGAATGGATAAGGGAGAGCCAGTGGATCTGGTGTATCTGGACTTTCAAAAAGCCTTTGACAAGGTCCCACACAAGAGATTATTGTGCAAAATTATAGCACATGGTATTGGGGGTACGGTATTAGAGCACATGGTATTGGGGGTAGGGTATTGACATTGATAGAGAGCTGGTTGGCAGACAGGAAGCAAAGAGTAGGAATTAACGGGTCCTTTTCAGAACGGCAGGCGGTCACTAGTGGGGTGCTGCAAGGCTCGGTGCTGGGACCCCAGTTATTTACAATCTATATTAACGATGTAGACGAGAGAATTAAATGTGACACCTCCAAGTCTGCAGATGACACAAAGCTGGGTGGCAGTGAGCTGCGAGGAGGATGCTAGGGGGCTGCAGGATGACTTGGAAAGGTTGGGCGAGTGGGCAGAAGCACGGCAGATGCTGTATAATATGGATAAATGTGTGGTTATCCACTTTGGTGGCAAGAACAGGAAGGCAGATTATTATCTGAATGGTAGGTAGACACAAAATGCTGGAGTAACTCAGCGGGTGAGGCAGCATCTCTGGAGAGAAGGAATGGGTGACGTTTCAGGTCGACACCCATCTTCAGACTGATATCAGGGGAGGGGGTGGGACAAAGACAGAATGTAGTCGGAGACAGTAAGACTGACGGGAGAATTGGGAAGGGGAGGGGATAGAGAGAGAAAGCAAGGGGTGTCTGAAGTTAGAGAAGTCAATGTTGGAATTTGCCCAAGCGAAATATGAGGTGCTGTTCCTCCAATTTGCGCTGGGCCTCACTCTGACAATGGAGGGATCCCGTTGTGGTGGCGAAAATTATATAAGATAAAATTGGGCCGTGCGGGGCTGAGGAACGATGAGGTTGGAGGCTTTGGGTGGGCAGGGAGCTGGAAGTGATGACATCAGTAATGATGTTTGAGATTAAGGCCTGGTGCTCGCCTGTGGGGCCATGGTCCAAGGATAAGTAGGAGGTGCTGAGAGTTGTCGCCAGGCCTCAGTCTGGTAGAGGTCAGCGTGCCAGACCACCACGGCACCTCCCTTGTCACCACGGCACCTCCCTTGCGGGTTTGATTACCAAGTCGGAGTTGCTGCAGAGGGCTGTACGTTCAGGGGGGGAGAGGTTAGAGTGAGTAAGGGGAGTGTCAAAGTTGAGGCGGTTGATGTCCCGCTGGCAGTTGGAAATGAGAAGGCCTAAAGGAGGTGGATGGCCATCCCGGGGTCCAAGAGGAGGGGGTCCGTTGGAGATGGGAGAAAGGGGGTCATCACTGGGTGGTGAGGACTCCCCCCCATAGAAAGAGGCCCGGAGGCAGAGGCGACGGAAGAAGAGCTCCACATCGTGGCGGACCTGGAACTCGTTGAGGAGGGGACGGAGGGGAACAAAGGTGAGGCCTCTGCTGAGGACAGACCGTTCCATGTCAGAAAGGGGGAGGTCAGGAGGGATGGTGAACACAACGGCAAGGAGAGGGAGGAGGTGGAGGAGGGGGGTGGGGTAGATGGAGGCCAAGGCCATGTCTGGTGGAGGGGGGGGGGGGGTAGGAGTTCAGAGAAGGGGGGCATGAGGTCTATTGTATGAATGGGGAGTAGCTGGGGTGCCTGGCTAAAAGGGGAAGGTGAAGAACCAGTGGAAGGGGAAGAACCAAACTAATTCTGTGGAGGGTGGGCGGACATGTTTCGGGTCGAGACCCCTCTACAGAAGGTTTGAAGGTTAAGGGCGAAGGTCCTGACCTGAAATTTCATCTGTCCATTTTTCTCACGGATGCTGCCAGACGCAATGACTTCATTGAAAATAGAAAAACATAGAAATAGGTGCATGAGGCGGCCATTCGGCCCTTCGAGCCAGCACCGCTTCCTCCAGCACTTTTGTTTAGACGTTCTAGGGGCAGAAATGTGCCGTTCGGCCCATCAAGTTCACTCCACCATTGAATCATGGCTGATCTATCTCTCTCTCTCTCTCTACCCCAATCCCCTGCCTTCTCCCCATAGCACCCCCTGACACCCGTACTAATCAAACTGCGTCGTTATAGTGTGTTAGATACTCCTCAAGAAGTGTCTGAAGGGTCTGAATCGTCGGTTTAAACCAGCATCTGCAGTTCCTTCCCACACACTGAAGACCAGGCAATATACAGAAACATAGAAACATTGAAACAGGGAAATTAGGTGCAGGAGTAGGCCTTTCAAACCAGCACCGCCATTCAATGTGATCATGGCTGATCATCTAAAATGAGTACCCCGTTCCTTCTTTCTCAGCATATGCCTTGATTCCGTTAGCCCTAAGAACTAAATCTAACTCTCTCTTGAAAACATCCAGTGAATTGGCCTCCACTGCCTTCTGTGGCAGAGAATCCCACAGATTCACAACCCACTGGTTGAAAACGTTTTTCCTCATCTCAGTCCAACACAGCCTGCCCCTTATTCTGAAATTCCTTTCTATCCGTAATTAACCTTTCTCAAGTACTTCACCATTTCTGACGTTTGTTATGAAACCAAATAAATATTTAACCATTGCATTTATACACTTTCCATTTTCCATCTCGTGGCTTCACGCTTTGGACTCAGTCCATAATGAGACCATCGTAAATGATAGTTTAAACACTTGTTCAGGTGTCTGTGCAGCGCTCTGTTCATCTTGCTCCCTGCCTCTTGCCTTGCTGCGCACACCCTTAAATTAATAAGTTGCCATTAATTGCACTGTAAATGTTTAGACACCTCGTTTATCATGGGAAGAGCTCGTGATGTGTGTTGGCTCGAGAGTCATCTTATCGTATGTTGAGCGTTTGACGGCACTGGGCCTGTACTCGCTGTAGTTTAGAAGGATGGGGGGGAGGGGGAGGGGAGACATTGAAAGTTTTTAAGCCCCTGTCCCACTGTACGAGGTAATTCACGAGCTCTCCCGAGTTTTCCCCTGATTCGAACTCGGAGAATATCCGTAGCGGGTCGGTAGGAGTTTGTGGATGTCCCGTCGCGGCTCGTAATGCTAACGTAGGTGGGTATACAAAGTAACATTTTTTTCACCACGAGTATTTTTTTACTCGTGGACGTTTTTTTACAGTTGACAAACCGTCAGGAGTTTACCGGATTTCCCGAGCACCTACCGTTAGCATTACGAGCTGCTACGGGACATCCACTGACGACATTCTCCGAGTTCAAATCAGGAAAACTCGGGAGAACTCTTGAATTACCTCGTACAGTGGGACAGGGGCTTTACCCAATAATGAACGGCCTGGATAGAGTGGATGTGGAGAGGATGTTTCCACTAGTGGGAGAGTCTAGGAGCAGAGGGCACAGCCTCAGAATTAAAGGACCTACCTTTAGGAAGGAGATGAGGAGGAATTTCTTTAGTCAGAGGGCGGTGAATCTGTGGAATCTGCATTGTCACAGAAGGCTGTGGAGGCCGTCAATGGATATTCTTAAGGCAGAGATAGATAGATAGATTCTTGATCAGTACGGGTGTCAGAGGTTATGAGGAGAAGGTGGGAAAATGGGGTTAGGAGGGAGCGATAGATCAGCCTCCATTGAATGGCGGAGTAGACTTGATGGGCCGAAAGGCCTCATTCTGCTCCTATCATTTATGAGTCAAACCAGAAGCAATGAAGCAAGAAAAATAGTTTGCATGACTTAATATTTTATGGATTAAGAGGCCTTGATTGGCTTAAAATGGGAACTGGGGAAGATTATTATATAAACAGAAAATGCTAGGTTCGATCCTTGATGCCCTCGGACTATCAATGATCGGACTTTACTGGCTTCACCTTGCACTAAACGTTATTCCCTAATCCTGTATGTGTACACAGTAAATGGCTCGATTGTGATCGTGTATTGTCTTTCTGCTGACTGGATAGCACGCAACAGAAACTTCTCACTGTGCCTGGTACACATGGCAATAAACTGAACTAAACTGGGTTTCTCATTAGGTCAGTCAGCATCTGTGAACGATAGATGCTTGTTTATAAACAAAAAGAGACAAAGTGTTTAGTTTAGTGTTTAGTTTAGAGATACAGCGCGGAAACAGTTTAGGTTTCTGTTCAGTTTCAGTGTTATAGCCTTGTCCCACGGTACGAGTTCATTCCAAGAGCTTTCCCAAGTTAAAAAAAAACCAAACTCATGGTAAGCACGGAGAATGAACGTAGTGGGTACGTCGGAGCTCAGGGACGTCTCTTAGCGGCTCGTACCGCTAACGGCAGGTACTTGGGAAGACTCGCTAACGGCAGGTACTCGGGAAGACTGGTGAAGATTTTTCAACGTTGAAAAATGTCCACGAGAGCCCCGAGTACCGACGAGCGGCCATTACCGTAAATCTCCGAGTTTGAATCAGGGCAAACTCGGGAGAGCTCTTGGAATGAACTCGTACCGTGGGACAGGGGTTTTAGTTTATTGTCGAATGCCCTAATATTTTGCCCTGATATATAGAAATATTTCTGTCGTAACAACCCATTCTTCCCGAAAAATCAACTTCTACAAAGAAGGCCTTTGTTTTTAAAGCGAAGCATTCTGCGCAGAGTGCAACAGTTGTACGCCACAACCTATTCTGTTCCCTGTCATCAATCACCTGCACTTTAATAACACACTGCGACAGATAACATCTCTTCAGAAAGCAACAAGCATGGACAACTGTGAATAATTCCCGTAACATTAAATGCCATGTAGCTAGATCGCCCCCCTGGGCAGTCTCTGGGTTTTGAGTCAGGTCCAGAAAAAAAAGCCTTCAACCTTTTCCACATCTCAGTTACGGGTTCACAGAGTGATACAGAGTGGAAACAGGCCCATAGGGCCAGCTTGCCCACACCGACCAACACTAATAGTAACATTAAATGAGAACTTACCAGTTTGAAGTTTGATCTTTATTTTATGAGGAGTTACGATGAGGGATTACGTGAAGACCCCGCCAGCACGCATGCGCGACATTCTTCAAAGCAGTGGTGTGAAATCACAGATACCAGAGTAGACTAATATAGTAAGATAAGAGAGAACTTCCATACCAGTTGAACTTTATAATAGAGGGTTTTGGGAGCGGAGGGCACGTAATCCCTCATCGTAACTCCTCATAAAATAAAGATCAAACTTCAAACTGGTAAGTTCTCATTTAATCTTACTATTTTACTTCGGAGTCACGTGAGTGACTACGTGAAGATTTCAAAGCTCTGTGATTTCATGCCCTGGAACGAAACCATGCTCACACACTGCCATTCTGGGTAGGAGGATGAACGTATTTCACACACGACACTGTGCTGAAAAACAATAAAGGTATTATTCATACCTAAAATAATATGCCCCACATTGGGTAATTTATTTTACAGAACTTAATTTTTCCCTGCAAACGTCTCAGGATCGGCCACGGGTTTATTATAAAGCATTGAATGCGTTCATTGCTCCACCCCGCTGTGGCAAGGATGTGGTCCATAGGAACTCCCATCATCCTAGCGTCCGATGTAGATGCAGCCCTGGTGGAGTGAGATTTGAAACATTAGTATTCACCACTGCACGTAATACCACCCTAACCATCTGGATATGGTTTGCACTGTGACCTTAGGTGAGGGCATTTATGGCTAATGAGAAAGCTCTCTCTCGTGCCCATAAGTGTCTCGGTGACTATATATTGGAAAATATGTGTCACTATGCAGGCCCGACTATCTGCAGGATAGGCCAGAACTCTAATATTGGCCAGAGGAACCGGGTCAGTCTTGTTTAAGTTCCCCTGTATGTAGCAAGTTATCTGCCATTTGTGACAGACATAGAAACATGTCCTATTCCTAGCTTGTGTAAGGACTGGACCCGTTGTGCTGATCCAAGTGCCATAATCCCTATTCCCATCTAGGATATTAGTTTGTCTAGAGTGAGCCCCTTCTCTGATCCCTCTATTGGTGTCCATCCTCGTAACATGGTTTGTACTACCTATGTCCCATATATGGGTGTACCATGACTGGCATCTCCCCTTTTCCGCCTGGGGGGAATAGAGTACAAATACCCCTCATTCGTTTAGGTACTAGTGGGTGTGATCCTATAGCCAGGTGATCACTCCCTCTGCCCAGATATTAGATAGGGCACTCCTTGCACAATAATGGCACTGTAACTCAATCCTTCATCGAAATGAAGGGTGGCCAGAACTCCAGCACTTCAGTGTTGGTGGCTGAGTCATATGTAGTGTTCGTCCTGGTGCAGAACACTTCCCATTTCCTGACATATGTCAGGTACTGTCTTCTCGTGGACTCCCTGCACGACGCTGAGATGGCATTGATCGTCCTGTCGGAGAGTCCGTATCCCAGAAATGGCCTGTTCAGAAACTGCAAATCAACAAGTTCATACAGTCATGGCACGGATACTTTCCCGCACGGGGTGTTGCCAACCTCCTTGGCCGTTGTTGATCCAGATGCAGGGTTCTGAGACCATCTTTGTACTGTTGGGAACCATGGTACCCGTTGCGGCGTCTTGTTTTAATTATTGTAAGACTCGCCTGATGAGGCAGAAGGGGAAAATGCATAGCAAAACAAATCCCCCCCCCCCCCCAATGCAGCGAGAAATCGTCCATCGCTGCTGCCCCTGGGTCTGGTTCCCAAGCAACATATGTTGGTAGTTGGTGAATTAGTCTGGATGGAAAATAGGTCGATATCTGGTGTCCCATACCGGTCTATAATATCTGTAAACACTTTCCGATCCAACATCCATTTAATGTTGTCGTTGAATTTACGTGACCTGATGTCTGCCACTGTATTTAGCTTACCTGGAAGGTAAGTGGTTGAGATCCAAATCTCTCTCCCAGACACCAGTGCCAGATATTATTAGGCAATCCATCACATGATATCGACTTTATTTCACCCATATGATTATATATAGGCCCCCACTGTGGTATCAATCTGTACCGTACATGCAACTGGTGCTCATCTGAGCAGTAGGCCCTGAGTCCATGAAACGCTACCAGCATTTCTAGATAATTAATTCCTAGTGCTTTAAACAGAATAATTTTTGTGCACTCATCTGCCACCACAACTTGCGGTGGTATTAGTTGCTCCCCAACCTTTAGCACTGGCATCAGTCTGTAATGTACCCTAAGGATATAGAATGGGGTGATGGGGTTAGAATAATGTTGAGCATTTCTATCCACCAGTTTAATTCTGATTTACTTTCCCTGGTAGTTGCATAGGCCTATTGAAATGACCTGCATGATTTTTGAGAGCTAAAATTTCCCTCTTCCAGGTTTTAATACTGGAGTGGTCCAATTGTGCTGCTGGGAACACAGCCACCAATTTCCCAATCACTCTTGCTCCTTGCCGAATGGATGGTACCCTGATGCCAGTGAGGCTTTTGCATACTCCCATCAAGTCTGTCACTTTGTTTGGTGGCAAGGTGATAGACATATGAACAGAGTCAATAGTGAACCCCAAATAATCCATGGTAGTGGAGGGTTCCAATTTTGATTTATCTGGATGTACGTTAAATCCCTGTGTTGTGGCTGATACCACCAATGTAGCCAGCTCCAATTTTCACCTACAATGAGAATATCATCCAGGTAAGCCTTGACGATATGGTTATGTTTCTTTAAGTATGCTAAAGCTGGTTTTAATAAATTTGTAATAGCCTGGGTGCTGATGACAACCCATTGGATAAGGCATACTGCCATAGCTGTCCCATCCAGATAAATTTCAGGTATTTACGATGACCCTGTGTGTGACAAACGTGTTTATTTTGAAATGGGCATACTGAACGGAAGTATTTAGTTCGGTCAAATCTGTAATGATACGGCAACCGCCATCTTTTTATTTATTTTTTATTTTTTTATAAATATATTTGATACGAACTCTTGAAATTCTCTGATTGTTTTCTCAATCCCTTTTGTGTTTAGTCTTAACAGTTCAGCATGGCCTGCTGTTCTCTCTTTTTGTGAAGTATGAACTTCCTGCTAGGCGTATGCTGAACTGGGACGGTAGTTCGTATACAAATTCAATTTTGTAATTCTGAATACTTCCGAGTATGTAAAGGTTCAGAGGTAAAAGTGCAGCACACATGATGAAAACAAGTGCAACCGTCCCCCAACTTTTGATGAATCGGACATGCAATGTTTTTTAAGACAACCAGACCCACCTACCTCCATGGTTACCGGTGTTGTGTGGGTTGTCTCCGCAGTTGTTTCTTCTGGTATTGTGTTACTGCGTTGTGGGGTTGGCGCATTTTCCATGAAGGCCGGGCTGGGTCATGGTCTGAAAGACCGCTGTGCAGGTGGGCCGGCCTTCGAGCTTTCACCACCAGATGGTCTTCCATAGCACCGATGTCTGGTGGGTGTGTAGGGGTGCTGCCGCTGTTGATAGTGGGTTTTAGAGGCGCTTGGCACCTTGATCAGGCCTATAGCCTTGGCTTCCTCATGCAGGTCTTTCACCTGCTTCGGGAGGTCCCCCAACAGCAATTTTGGCGCCTGTGTGCTACTTGTCTTGCATAATTCCGCACTTCTTGATGATGCTCTTCCTGTAACTGTTAATAGTAAGGTTAAACGAGAACTTACCAGTTTGAAGTTTGATCTTTATTTTATGAGGAGTCGAGTTGAGGGACTACGTGAATAGAAGCCCGTACAGCCGTTGGTGCGTCAATCTTCAAAGCAGCGGAATGAATTCACAGCTAACAATGACCGAAGTATAACGGTAAGATGATAAAACTAGAACTACCAGATGAGATCTATGAGGGTGGGAGCGGAGGGCACGTAGTCCCTCAACTCGACTCCTCATAAAATAAAGATCAAACTTCAAAGTGGTAAGTTCTCGTTTAATCTTACTATTTTACTTCGGAGTCACGTGAGTGACTACGTGAAGACTTCAAAGCACTGTGAATTCACGCCGCAGACTCAAATCCGACGTTCACACTGCCTGGATTGACTCAAAAGTCGTTAACAATCAATCATACATCAGTAATACATTTGTTAAATGGAAATAACAGTTTATTTACAAACAAATCATAACAAACCCCTCTAACTCAGGGGAAAAATGTAACAGTACTGAAACCAGAATCAGCAAACACCCCGAGCCTTGAAATCGGCTTGTGACAAAACCTCTGAAAAGTTAGCTCACTGGACCATCCTGCGGCCGCGAGGACCTTGAAATCGTTTGCACCGACACCTTACTGTGTGGTTTTTTGTGACTAATAAACAAAGCCAACTCTGTTCCTCTCAGAGGTTTAGTAATCTCAATGTAACGAGATAAATGTGAGACTATACAGAAGCGATCATCTGCGGGGTATGCTGAAAACACAATCTTACATCCTGTCATGCCTCTTTTATTATGTTTAAGCAAATCATAGACATAAAATATAATGGCATCAGCCGACACATGCATTCTATCTAGCCGTAGCTTTTGCAATGTTTGTACACGTTGGGCTGAAACCAACACCAGAAGCATGACCACCTTCATAGTTAATTTGGCTATAGATAGGCTTGTAACAGGAGCTCACTGGCGAAGAAGCATTAAAAACCTCACTCACATTGCAAATACCGGCATACCTGGGTTTAGGAGGATTAGAATTGAAAAACTCCCTTCATGAATCGTGAAACTAACGGATGTGTCCCTACTGTATGCAATTCTGCATTCATAGGTAAATAAGAAGACAGAGCACTTCTGGCTGAATTAATTGCACTGTAACTTAATTTTTTGGTCAAAATAAAGAGTTGACAAACTCCAATACATCCGTGATCCCTGCCGTGTGATATACAATATCCTGCTGTAGGCAGAATTGCTCCCACTTCCTTATATAGGTGATATATTGCTGCTGTGTACTATCCCTGCAGGCCGACGTGAGAACATCCACCGTCCGATGAGACAGTCCTCTCCCCAGGTATGGCCTCCTTAAAATCTGCAAATTAACAGATCAATACGATCCTATAAAGGATGTTGATCCCCAGTGACTGGATTTACCAGTAGATTTTTATTCTTGGGCATAAGCATGTAAGGCTCCCTAGCCATTTGTAATACAACGGGAAACCATGCTCGTGTAGGCCAATCTGGCACTACCAATACCCCTGAAGCGGAGTCCTCCTTGATCTTTTGCAAACATCTGCTGATGAGACAGAATGAAGGAAATACATACACAAACATTCCCCCAATGCAGCGAAAATGCATCCACTGCTACTGCCCCAGGATCTGGTTACCATGAAACATATCTAGGTAACTGATGATTTAATCGAGATGCAAACAAGTCAATATCTGGCAATGCATACTGATCAATCATTTGGTTAAATACATCCTGATTTAACATCCATTCAATGTTGTCATTAAACTGACGTGACCTCTTCCTGGCAAATAAAGTGCTGAAAGCCAGATATTTTGGTCAATACACCAGCTCCAAATCTGATTAGCCAGTCTATCACAAGACTGTGACTTAACTCCACCCATGTGGTTTACATATGCCACTGCTGTGGTGTTGTCAATCTGACCTGCACATGCAGATCCCTCCTTGTAGAACAAAAAGCTTTGAGCCCATACCAGGTGCCCAACAACTCTAAATAATTAATCCCTCTTAATTGAGGGAAGCGATGTCTCATCCACATTCCATCTGTCCTCCACAACTAGAAGACATATCTGTTGCACCCCAACCCAGTGCACTTACATCAGTCTGTAATATCAGTGACGGTGATTCCACCAAACCTTCCTTAAATTTTTTGAAACATGTACTATCCACCATTGTATGTCAGCAATCGCCCCAGCTGACAACTGCATAGGCCTATCAAAAATGGCCCCTTTGCATTCTCAGTGCCTGTTCCTTTGATGGTTGTAATTGTTGATAATGCAGAGGACCATACTGCACAGCTGGAAAGGCTGCAACAACTTCCCAATAAAACTGGCTACTTGTCTAATCGAAGGCCGTTGTTCTCCAACGAGATTAACACAGTCCTCAAATTAACTGATTCAATTTATCCCTGGGCAAAGTTACCAACAACATGTGATTGGAATTAATGGTAAATCCCAGATAATCAATAATTTGGACTGGTGATAATTTAGATTTATCTGGGTGAATAACAAATCCCATTTGTTCAAAAGTGATTTTAACAACTGAAACTGATGATTGAGTTTCAGCATGAGTCTTTCCAACAATCAGAATATCTCTAAATAGGCCATTACCACATGCCCCTGAGCTCTAAGTAATGCTAACACAGGTTTTACCAATTTAGTAAATAACCTAGGAGCTGAAGTTAATCCATTCGGCAATGTCCTGAATTGCCACAGCTCAGTCATCCAAATAAATTTCAAATATCTTCTATCATCACCATGAATAGACACTGCGTAATACGCATTCTTTAAATCAATGGTTCCCCGTGGTAAAGGTCTCCATTTTGAAATGCCTATAACAGACAAATTTGTTCGATAAATCCAGAATAATTCTACATCCCCCAGTCTTTTTAGATCTGGGAAATATACTTGACAGAAATTGTTGACTTTGATAGACAGAAGGCTCAATTACCCCTTCTTATGTAACGACTGAATCTCTGCTTGAATAAGCACATTTTCCTCATCTGAAAAATAAGTTTATGACTAGGAAAATGTTGATTAGGTAGACTGTCCTTATAGTAAAATCCAATTTTTCACCCCTTCAATACACTAAGTATGAACAAATCTGATGTCAACTGCTGCCATTGTTTGAGAACAATTTTAACCTTCCCCAATTTGAACAGGAACATCAGTTAATTCATCCTCCTCACGGAGCTGGAACATCCTCCTCACAGGCAGGATAGTTCTGCAGCCCTGAAACAGGTGCTGCTAGCACAAGCTCTCCATCAGCCTGGCTTGGGCACCACTCCTCCCCACGGAGCTGGTCCCTGTCGAGCATTCTTTTGAAATAGAATCTCGACGTGGGAGAGCCGTGAGCAAACGGACTCTCCTATGGAGGGTATAACCTCCAGGCCCGACTCATCTACGGGCCACAGAGACTTGCCAGTGGCCTTCCACCCTACTGACAAGCCTCCACTGCCCCCCGGCAGTGGGTCCGCAACCACTGGCTGTGTAGCCAGCACCGGACTAGGTGTACTAGACGGGCCTCCATCCTCAACACTCTCCTGCCACTTTACCTTTCTACCCCCGGAGCGCCTCGCCGACACCTTCTTCCCTTTCTGCAACATTCTCTACCCAAACCGTCGCAGAAATTGAACATGCGGTAAAATTTTTAAAAACCTTACCTCTTTAAACTTGTTTAACGAAGAACTGCAAATGCTGGAGAATCGAGGGTGAAGTCTGAAGAAGGGTCTCGACCCGCAACGTCGCCCATCTCCTTCGCTCCTTAGATGCTGCTGCACCCGCTGAATTCTCCAGCTCTTCGAATAACCCGCGGTTTAAACTTACCGCTCGGAGGAGCGCTGCTGCTCCAACCGCCCGACTGCACCAGCGTCTGACGTCATGACGCACCAACGGCTGTACGGGCTTCTATTCACGTAGTCACTCACGTGACTCCGAAGTAAAATCTCCACTGAGTATTACACAGTCTGCTAGAGCATCTAGTAACTCTTCAGGCAAATCAACCCCATCAGTTGTCCTGGTACTGCTGTGATTTTAGCAGCCAGCAGCTTCCTCTGGAGCTTCCCCTCCTGGCTCCTTATTGATGGGCTCCTGTTGCCCCAGATGGGGTCATAGGACTGCTGGTACTTTAAGAGAATGGAGTTCTCTGGAGCAATGTACTTCCCAGCCATAAAGTTAATGGCTTGCTCCTGTGGCTGGTTTGTAGCCATGCATTTTTTACTGGCTTGCAGCTTTGTATAGGCAGTCCTTCCTGAGTTGGTACAGCATGTGTTCCCACAATCTTCTGCTGCTCTCTCTTCTGGCACCCCTCACAGTTGACTGTTCAGCCATTGCCCCTTCTTCAGGGTCAGCCCAGCTCTGACCCCCTAATGCTCCCCTGCGAAGAGGGTGAGACATTTGGCAGTCCTTGAAAGGATGCTGCCGTGGGTCTGCGAGGAGACCCACTGTGACTCTGCCCCTGCATAAGCAGGTCACGCTGGAGCACTGCTCCCCACCCGCTCCCGCGGGAAAGACGCCCGCCGTCCCTATCCATGAACGGGGTGTCTTCAGGTCCGGACCCAGCCGAGTCAACGGACCTGTCCGACTTCCGGGTGGTTTTGCCGCCGACCGCGGTGCACCTGCGGTCTGTAGCGGCGAGAAGCCGGGAGCTGCTGGCAGCACCTGCAGCTCTGGAGAGACGGCACGCTGCTGGCTGCTTCCACAGCAGCGGTATCAGCTGCTGCTCTCCCTTGCGCGACTCCATGGTGCTTCCTCCGTTCTGAAAAAGAAATCACACCGAGTCGCCACGCTCACCAGAAAAGGTAAGACTTACCTTCCAGTAATATTTCAAAACTCGCGCTGGAGGAGCGGCGCTCCTCCCGACTGTCGCTTCCGCAATGCGTTCGACGATATGTCGCGCATGCGTGCTGGCGGGGTCTTCACGTAGTCACTCACGTGACTCCGAAGTAAAATTTAGTTATTGTCACTGGTGCCGGTGTTGAGTGAGAAGCTTTTGTTGCGTGTTATCCAGTCAGCGGAAAGACTTGTTTACAATCGTGCCATCCACAGGGCCCAACTTGCCCACACCGATCAACATCTCTCTCCCAGCTATACTAGTCCCACCTCCCTGTGTCTGTCTGTCTGTCTGTCTGTCTGTCTGTCTGTCTGTCTGTCTGTCTGTCTGTCTGTCTGTCTGTCTGTCTGTCTGTCTGTCTGTCTGTCTATCTATCTATCTATCTATCTATCTATCTATCTATCTATCTATCTATCTATCTATCTATCTATCTATCTATCTATCTATCTATCTATCTATCTATCTATCTATCTATCTATCTATCTATCTATCTATCTATCTATCTATCTATCTATCTATCTATTTATCTATCTATCTGTTGTGAGTGTGCAATTCTCTGCCTCAGAGGGCAGTGGAGGCCGGTTCTCTGGATGCTTTCAAGAGAGAGCTAGATAGGGCTCTTAAAGATAGCGGAGTCAGGGGATATGGGGAGAAGGCAGGAACGGGGTACTGATTGGGGATGATCAGCCATGATCACATTGAGTGGCGGTGCTGGTTTGAAGGGCCGAATGGCCTATTCCTACACCTATTGTCTATTGTCTATTGTCTAGAACATGGTGACCATGTCTCTGGAGAAAACCCACACGATCACAGTGATAACGTGCAAACTCCGTACAGACAGCACCCGTAGTCAGGATCGAACCCGGGTCTCTGGCGCTGTGAGGCAGCAACTCTACCGCTGCGCCACCGTGCTTTTGTTTTATTCTCTGAAAGAGTGACTTGAACATTTTTCCAACCCAATGATGTCAGCTTAATAGCTGGTTGCAAAGTAACGCACTGAGATATTGGTCCCGCTGTGTTTACGGGCCCCTGAAGCAGGAATTATCCTTTTGTCTGACTGTTACCATGAACCCAAGGCCAAGATTGGCAAATGTGGCTACAAACCGGCCCCCGTGGGAGGTTAAGATGAATAAAGCAGCTAAATAAACATAAGAATATAACTATCATCAAGTGTGGCTCTGAGTTTCACTTTTGGTTTATTATCGTCACGTATAGCAATGTAGTTCAGTTCAGTCTAGTTTATGTGGGCAGAGGGCAGGTGCTATGGACCTGCACGGGAAGGTAGATGTTCCTGCCCCCACCAGTCTCGAGCAGATGGGGCTTGTCAGCCTGGGAGGGCAGTCCATGTAGGAGAGGGGAAACTCTGATTTAAAACCTCCACTGCCTTGTGGCCATACCCAGTCATGGAAACGGCTCCTGGAGTAAACCTCAAGATAAATACGGGGTTGGAGCCCCTAAGGCAGTTCGTCGTTGTCTACAACCTCGTTCTGGCAGCTCCTGCGATGGCGCTGGTGCCAGACTGTATCGGCCCTGCTGTTCCTTTGGATCGATCAGCGACGTGGAGAGGGGGGACGTGCTGCATGGGCAACGCCCCAGCTTGCATCCGACCAGGATGCATCACCCATAGTCAGTCGTGACCGAGAGGGGCCTACTAGTTTATTGCCACGTGTATCGAGGTACAGTGAAAAGCTTTTGTTGCGTGCTAACCAGTCAGCAGAAAGGCAATACGTGTTTACAATCGAGCCATTCACAGTGTACAGATACGGGATAAGGCAATAACGTTTACTGCAAGGTAACGCCAGCAAAGTCCAATCAAGGATAGTCCGAGGGGCCACGATGAGTTCAGGACTGTTCTCTGGTTGTGGTAGGATGGTTCCGTTGCCTGATAACAGCTGGGAAGAAACTGTCCCTGAATCTGGAGGTGTGCGTTTTCACACTTCTGTACCTTTTGCCTGATGGGAGAGGGGAGAAGAGGGAGTGGCCGGGGTGAGACTGGTCCTTGATGATGCTGCTGGCCTTGCCGAGGCAGCGTGAGGTGTGGATGGAGTCAATGGAAGGGAGGTTGGTTTCCAGATAGTACGTGTGTGAAGGAACTGCAGATGCTTGTTTATACCAAAGATAGACACAAAGTGCTGGAGTAACTCAACAGTTCAGGTAGTATCTCTGGAGAAAAAGGATGGGTGTCATCTCAGGTCCAGACCTTTCTTCAGTCAGAATCGTCACCCGCCCTTTTACACCACAGATGCTGCCTGACCTGCTGAGTTATTCCAGCACTTTGTGTCTAGATCAGATAATACTACCGGTATACATAGCGGTAGTATTCGTCAAACTCAAGTTCCATACATGTAGAGCAAAGGGGAAGATACAGAGATTTTTCACACAAAGGGTGGAGGGTGTATGGAACAGCTGTCAGTGGAAGTAGTTGAGGCAGGGACTATCCCAACATTAAAAATTAAAATATTTGGAAAATGGATAGGACAGAATGGATAGAAATCTGTGGAATTCTCTGCCTCAGAAGGCAGTGGAGGCCGATTCTCTGGATGCTTTCAAGAGAGAGTTAGATAGGGCTCTTAAAGATAGCGGAGTCAGGGGATATGGGGAGAAGGCAGGAACGGGGTACTGATTGGGGATGATCAGCCATGATCACATTGAATGACGGTGCTGGCTCAGAGGGCTGAAAGGCCTCCTCCTGCACGTATTGTCTGTTGTCTATTGACAAGTTTAGAGGGATATGGGCCAAACACAGGCAGGTGGGACTAGTGTATGGGGCATATTGGCCGCCGTGGACGTTGGGCTCTGCATGACTATGACTGTGGCTCTGTGACCCAATGACTTTAAGAACTTTTTTTTCTTCACAATGGGAATTTTCCACTGGAAATTAACAATATCCTGCAGGATTCCCTGGGATAATCCAGGTCTGAGAAGGATATGAAATATTAAATCGCAGGGTCGATTACAGATTCGCAGCGTTTCTTTACCCTTTGCAGCTTAGGGCATCAGTAAGCAAGATTGAGTCATTTCATTGGAGAGGAATAAAGGGGAATATGAAAGATATTGGTTGGATTAACAAGGATCAGGGCAGTTATGGGCCCTGGAGGGACGTGGCAGCGGGATATGGGAACGTGATGTGAGCTGAAGTGTCTAACCCGCAAGATTCAAGATGTGCAAGACTGCAAGTTGTGTTTTATTGTCATGTGCCCATGACATTCTCACTTGCAGCAGCACAACAGGCGTGTGCAGGAAGGAACTGCAGATGCTGGTTTCGTCAGATTTATTCATCACATACGCAATAAAGTGCAGTGAAATGAATTTGCCAGCAGCGGTACAATGAAAAACGAACACACAAAAACACAACAGAAATGTAACACAAACATCCACCACAGCATTCATCACTGTGGTGGAAGGCACAAAGTTTAGTCAGTCCTCCTCCATTTCCCCCGTGGTCGGGACCTCAACCCTCCGCAGTCGCCGCCGCGGGCATCTAGATGTGTGGACAGGGTAAGTCCCGAATCGGTGCCTCCCCACCGGAGACCGCGGCTTCAAGATGGTGTAGGCCGCAGGCCGGCGGCCGAAGATCTAAGGTCCCCGCCGCACCGCAGTTAGAAGCATCGCAGTTTAAACTGAAGATAGACACAAAATGCTGGAGTAACTCAGCGGGACAGGCAGCAGATATGTAAACATAGTACTCATAACACGTGTGTGTGTGTGTGTGTGTGTGTCTGTGCGTGCACGTGAACTGCAGAGGCTGGTTTACACTGAAGACAGACACAAACAAAAAGCTGGGAGTAACTCAGCGGGACAGGCAGCATCTCAATAGACAATAGGTGCAGGAGTAGGCCATTCGGCCCTTCGAGCCAACACCGCCATTCAATGTGATCATGGCTGATCATCCCCAATCAGTACCCCGTTCCTGCCTTCTCCTCATATCCCCTGACTCCACTATCTTTAAGAGCCCTATCTAGCTCTCTCTTGAAAGTATCCAGAGAACCGGCCTCCACCGCCCTCTGAGGCAGAGAATTCCACAGACTCACAACTCTCTGTGTGAAAAAGTGTTTCCTCATCTCCGTTCTAAATGGCTTACCCCTTATTTTTAAAAAGTGGCCCCTGGTTCGGGACTCCCCCAACATCGGGATCATGTTTCCTGCCTCTATCATGTCCAAACCCTTAATAATCTTATATGTTTCAATAAGATCCCCTCTCATCCTTCTAAACTCCAGAATGTACAAGCCCAGCTGCTCCATTCTCTCAGCATATGACAGTCCCGCCATCCCGGGAAATTTAACCTTGTCTGAAGAAGGGTTGCGACCTGAAACGTCACCCATTCCTTCTCTCCAGAAATGCTGCCTGTCCCGCTGAGTTACCCCAGCGTTCTGTGTCTATCTTCCACTTTGCAAATATAAACATGCACACATGTATATACATAAATAAACATATATATATATTATGCATATATATTGATATAATCATTCAATTGATATAATCATTCAGCTATATTATTTTTATAATTAATTTTATATGTAAGGTTTATATATAAACTTTTTGTAATATGCAGTGTATTCAGAAAGTATTCAGAAAGTATTCAGACCCCTTCACTTTTTCCATATTTTGTTATGTTACAGCCTTATTTTAAAATGGATTAAAAAAATGTTTTATCATCAGTCTACACACAATACCCCAGAATGAAGAAGCGAACACTGGTGTTTGGACATTTTTGTAATTTTTTGTCATATATTAGTAGTCAGACCCTTTGCTATGACACTCAAATTTGAGTTTAGGTTCATCCTGTTTCCATTGATTATCTTGAGATATTTCTACAACTGGATTGGAGTCCACCAGTGGTAAATTAAATTGATTGGACATGATGTGGAAAGGCACACACCTGTGTATACAAGGTCCCACAGTTCTCAGTGCACGTCAGAGCAAAAACCAAGCCAAGAAGACAAAGGAATTGTCCGTAGACCTCCGAGACAGGATTGTGTCGAGACATAGATCTGGGGAAGGGAATAAGAACCAGATTCAAACTTTATTGTCATTGTGCAGTGTACAAGTACAGAGACAACGAAATGCAGTTAGCATCTCACCCAGAAGTGCGAACACAGAATGATGGAACAGTAATATATATATATATATATATATATAGTAGCAGTAGGTGGGGGGGGTGACTGGCAGTCACCAAGGTGCAGAGTTAAGTAGTGTAACAGCCGCAGGGAAGACGCTGTTCCTGAACCTGCTGGTCCGGCAACGGAGGGACCTGTAGCGCCTCCCGGATGGGAGGAGGGTAAACAGTCTGTGGCTGGGGTGAGAGCAGTCCTTGACGATGCTGCGCACCCTTCGCAGACATCGCTTGCTATGGACAGACTCAATGGAGGGGAGTGAGGAGCCTGTGATGCGTTGGGCGATCTTCACCACCCTCTGCAGAGCTTTCCGGTCGGAGACAGAGCAGTTACCATACCATACTGTGATGCAGTTGGTAAGGATGCTCTCGATGGTGCAGCGGTAGAAGTTCACCAGAGTCTGAGGAGACAGATGGACCTTCTTTAGTCTCCTCAGGAGGAAGAGACGCTGGTGAGCCTTCTTAATCAGTGTTGAGGTATTGTGGGTCCAGGAGAGGTCATCAGAGATGTTGCCCCCAGAAACCTGAAGCTGGAAACACGTTCCACCTCCGTCCCGTTAACATGGATGGGGGTGTACGTGCCACCCCTAGACCTTCTGTAGTCCACAATGAGCTCCTTGGTCTTCTTGGTGTTAAGGGCCAGGTTGTTGTCAGCGCACCATGCTGCTGGGATCTGAACCTCCTCCCTATAGGCCAACTCATCATTGTCGCTGATGCGGCCAATCACCGTTGTATCATCTGCATACTTGATGATGGTGTTAGAACCATGTACAGGTGTCCAGTCGTAGGTGAAGAGGGAGTAGAGGAGGGGGCTCAGCACACAGCCCTGTGGAACGCCGGTGTTCAGAGTGAGGGTTGAAGAGGTGGTCTGTTAGTCAGGAAGTCCAGTTGCAGAGGGAGGGGTCGATGCCCAGGTCGATGAGTTTGGTGATCAGTTTTGAGGGGATAATGGTATTAAATGCTGTCGATGAACAGCATTCTCACGTAGGTGTCTCTGTTGTCGAGGTGGGAGAAGGCGGAGTGAAGTGCCGTGGAGATGGCATCCTCTGTATTCCTGTTCTTGCAGTAGGCCAACTGATAAAAAACAATTTCTGCAACATTGCAGGTCCCGAAGAGCACAGTGGCCTACGTCATTCTTAAATGGAAGAACTTTGGAACCACTAGGACTCTTCATAGAGCTGGCCGCCCGGCCAAACTAGGCAATCGGGGCAGAAAGGCCTTGGTCAGGGAGGCGACCAAAAACCCGATGGTCACTCTGACAGCGCTCCACAGTTCCTCTGTGGAGATGGGAGAACCTTCCAGAAGGACAACTATATCTGCAGCACTCCACCAATCAGGCCTTTATGGTAGAGTGGCCAGACGGAAGCCACTCCTCAGTAAAAGGCACATGACAGCCCGCTTGGAGTTTGCCAAAAAACACCTAAACAAGGTTCTCTGGTGTGATGAAACCAAGATTGAACTCTTTGGCCTGAATGCCAAGCGTCACGTCTGGAGGAAACCAGGCACCGCTCATCACCTGGCCAATACCATACTTACGGTGAAGCATGGTGGTGGCAGCATCTTGCTGTGGGGATGTTTTTCAGCGGCAGGAACTGGGACACTAGTCAGGATCGAGGGAAAGATGAACGGAGCAAAATACAGAGAGATCCTTGATGAAAACAGAGCGTTCTGGACCTCAGACTGGGGTGGAGGTTCACTATCCAACAGGACAACGAACCTAAGCACACGACCTAGACAACGCAGAAGTGGCTTTGTGACAAGTCTGTGAATGTCCTTGAGTGGCCCAGCCAGAGCCCGGACTTGAACCCGATCGAACATCTCTGGAGGGACCTGAAAATAGCTGTGCATCAACGCTCCCCATCCAACCTGACAGAGCTTGAGAGGATCTGCAGGGAAGAATGGGAGAAATTACCCAAATACAGGTGTGCCAAGCTTGTAGCGTCATACCCAAGAAGACTTGAGGTTGTAATCGCTGCCAAAGGGCCTCAACAAAGTACTGAGTAAAGGGTCTGAATACTCATGTAAATGTGATATTTCAGTTATTTATTTTTAATTACTTTGCAAACATTTCTAAACACCTGTCTTCGCTTCTTCATTCTGGGTATTGTGTGTAGATTGATGACAAAAAAAAAAAATTTAATCCGTTTTAAAATAAGGCTGTAATGTAACAAAATGTCAAAAAAGTGAAGGGGTGTGAATACTTTCTGAATACACGGTATAAAATATATATATATCGTCGTGGCTATCCCTCGAGGTCGAGGATGATGGTCTACGTTCTGTTGTTTTTATAGACTCTCAGGTGGCTTATGAGTCCAAACCTGGCTTTGAAAGTTCTTTGGCATTCAGGACAGGTAATTCCAGATGGCAGATCGAGCTTTGGTTGTTGCTGCCTCTCTTTCCCTTTTCTTCTCTTTTCTTCAAATTCTGCGCATCTCTTGGCTTCGAAGGTCACTGTTCCTTCTTGGATGATGGTTCTCCAGAGTTTCTTGTCCTTGGCATTGGTTTCCCAATTGTCGATGTCGATTTCACTTTTCTTCATGCTGGCTTTTAAGGCATCTTTGAATCTCTTCTTTTGTCCGCCTCTTTTACGTTTGCCTTCTTTATGCTGGGAGTAGAAGGTTCGCTTTGGTAGACGCTCGTCTTCCATCCAAAGCTCAGATCCTCGAGTCCTGGCAACATCCACGTGAATATTCTCTGTACCTTTTCCAACTTGACAACATCTTGCCTGCAGTGCATCTTTAGTGCAAGATAAAGTCCAATTGAAGATAGTCCAAGGGTCTCCAATGAGGTCGATGCTGATTAATGTTTAATGCTGATAAGTGTGAAGTGCTACATCTTGGCAGGACAAATCAAAATAGGACGTACATGGTAAATGGATGGGAATGGTGGGAACAGAGAGATAAATAACTGAAAGCCTTTGGTGAAAGGTGCTGGTGTGCCTTTATAAATCAGAGCATTGAATATAGGAGCAGGGAATAATGTTAAAAATGTACAAGGCATTGGTACCAATTCTGGAGTATGGAGTAACAATTTTGGTCGCCTAATTAATCAGGAAGGATGTCCACAAAATAGTGGGGGGTTCCAGCAACTATGTTACAGAGAAAAGGTTGAACAAGCTGTGTTGGAATGAGCTTCCAGCTTTTTCCCATTAAGGTAGAAACAAGAGGGCATGAGAGAATTAAGGGACGGAAGTGGGTGGAGGGGGAACTTCTTTACTCAGAAGGCAGGATTTTTAACATTTAAAAGTAAAGTGGATAGGTATATGGACGGGAAGGGAATGGAGGGGTATGGTCTGAGTGCAGGTAGATGGGACTAGGGGAAAACAAATGGTCGGCACGGACTGGAAGGGCCAAGAGGGCCTGTTTCCGTGCTGTAATTGTTATATGGTTATATGGTTATATGGTTATATGATGGGAGGTCAGGACTGCTCTCCAGTTCTCCACATACAGTTCTCCACACGTAGTCCTGAAACGTATGTTAAGGGTTTGGACAGACTAGAGGCAGGAAACATTTTCCTGATGTTGGGGGAGTCCAGAACCAGGGGCCACAGTTTAAGAATAAGGAGTAAGCCATTTAGAACGGAGACGAGGAAACACTTTTTCTCACAGAGAGTTGCAAGTCTGTGGAATTCTCTGCCTCAGAGGGCGGTGGAGGCCGGTTCTCTAGATGCTTTCAAGAGAGAGCTAGATAGGGCTCTTAAAAATAGCGGTCAGGGGATATGGGAAGGAGGCAGGAACGGGGTACTGATTGGGGATGATCAGCCATGATCACATTGAATGGCGGTGCTGGCTCGAAGGGCCGAATGGCCTACTCCTGCACCTATTGTCTATTGTCCATTGTCTAGTTGGAGATAGATAGATAGATAGATAGATAGATAGATAGATAGATAGATAGATAGATAGATAGATAGATAGATAGATAGATAGATAGATAGATAGATAGATAGATAGATAGATAGATTTGCTGCAAATGCAATGATAGCACATTTTCACAGATCCTGACTGATAATGGAATAACTTATTTCTCTTTAATGCAGAAGGAATGTGCTATTCCAGGAAAGGATGTTTGACAAACTGCATGAGTCAATTACTTTTTAATAACATAACATTTATAAGTCAACTGGACCTCGGTGTTTTTGCTTCAGCTGGTGTCTTTCTTGACTTGTCTGGGTATTTAGGCATATGTGCAGCGTGTGTGTCAGTGTGGACAAGAAGCAAATCCATTCGCTCTCTTGGATTGTGGTTTAAAAACCCAACTGGTTTGCTAAGGTCAATTAGCCTAGCCCAGGTCATAACGTCATAAATGATGGGATTAGAACAAACCACACAGGGCACGGGGAGACCGTGCAAACTCCGTATACACAGCACCTGTAGTCAGGATCGAACCTGGGTCTCTGGCGCGGTGAGGCAGGGGCTCTACCGTTGCGCCACCGTGCTGTGCCACAGTTACCCAATAATAGCCGGGAAGAAACTGTCTGTGAATGTGGAGATGTGCATTTCTCAAGATTGGTTGGTGGTACTTCACATGTTTATATGATATCTCTAATTTCAAATACCTCCTGAATATCTTTCCCCCCCCCCCCCCCCCCACCTTCCCCCACCGTTGTTGTCCTCCAGTTCCACTGTTCCCATCTTTGTTAGCACATCGGCCCCAGCCAACAATGAACCACTATGGACTCCACCATTCCTGAGGTCATCTGTTGCCGGCCCCGATTTGTTCTGGCCTCGTTAGTATTCTTTTTTTTTTAACTTTTGGAGATAAAGCCCGGAAAACAGTCCCTTTGGCCCACAAAATTCTGGAGGAACTCAGTGGGTCAGGCAGAATCTCTGGAGAGAAGGAATGGGTTGACGTTTCATGGTGGAGGTATTACAACTTTTCAAATACACCAACTTATTTCAGGCCCTTGTACCAGAGAAAAAGAAAAAAGAGGAGAAAAAATATATATATGTATATGTATATATTCTATGTATACTACTATACTCCCACAAAAAGAAAAACAGAGATTATTTTCATCTAATCCTGCCGGGTACCCATTGACCAAGAAACAGCTATGTATATGGAAGACCATTCTTTCAAAGAGTTCGTATTTGGCCATTAGGTCAAATCTATGCAACGTCTCCAACATTTCCACTGTCCACATAATTGTGGGGATAATGTTGCCTTCAATAATAATTTTTCCCCTATTATCAAACAGTAATCCAAGAAATTTCCCTTTGAACGATCCTTATTATTAATTTTTGATCTGGGTCTAGTTTATTTTAAGAACTTTAACTCTAAAGCCAATAATAATTAAGTTTTGTACATGTTACAAAACTATGCGTTAAATTGACGTTTCAGGTGGAGACCTTTAGCCCACCAGGTCCACACCATCCAGTCATTACCCTGTATACTAGCACTACCCTATGCCAGGGAACGATACGTCTTGTGTCTTTGGAGTTTGGGAGGAAACCGGAGCATCCGCGGAAAACCCACACGGGTCAGGGGGAGAACGTACAGACCAAGCACCCGTAGTCAGGATCAAACCCGAGTCCCTAGCGCTGTGAGGCAGCAACTCTACCGCTGCGCCACCGTGCTCGCCCTCTGTCTCTGCCTTTCACTCTGAACAAAGGCACCAAGTCTATAACCATATAACAATTACAGCACGGAAACAGGCCCTCTCAGCCCTTCCAGTCCGTGCCGATAGTCTAATTTGTCTAATTTGCTTATTTTCCTAAGGATGTCAGGTGTTTATGGGGAGAAGGCAGGAGAATGGGGATGATAGATCAGCCATGACCGAATGGCGTGTTAGGCCTGACGGGCCTAATTGTGTGCTTCTAGAACTGATGAAACGTGGCCTGCACACGTTTGCCCGCCTGCAGTCCATCTGTTTTTTCTTTTTTTTTTTGTTGCCCTTGTCCTGTTTTAGCTAGTTAATTTGAGTTATTAGGGTGTGTATATGTGGGGGGGGGGGGGTGGGAGTAACGTGTCTTAGTCTCTTCCTTCGGGAGGGACGCGACTTTTCTTGTCGTATTCCTCGTCTCCGTCTGCGCTGAGGCCTAATGGCGGAGCTGGTGGCCTCCAACTGCGATCGACCCGAGGCTCCGGAGGCAGAGCCAGCCAGGACATACCAGCGCGGGGCTGGCCGACTCGGGGCTGAGGGTGTCCCGGTGGTGAAGGCCCGGGGCTGAGGAGGTGTCCCCCCGACGGTCCCGGTGGGGCTGAGGGAGTGTCCCGGGTGGTGAAGGCCCGACTCGGGGCTGAGGAGGCCCGACTGTCCCGGTGGTGAAGGCCCGACTCGGGGCAGAGGCTGAGGTGTGTCCGCGTGGTGTCCCGTGTGGGCTGAAGGCCCGGGGCTCCCGGGCTGGTGACGGCCCAACTCCCCCTGGTGACGGTGAACTCGGCTGAGGAGGTGTCCCGACTCGGGCCTGAGGGGTGTCCCCGGTGGTGAAGGCCCGACCCGACTCGGGGCTGAGGGGGGCTGGTGTCCCGGTGAGTGAAGACCGACTCGGGGCTGAGGCTGTGGCCTGGCGGTGACGGCCCGACTCGGGGCTGGGGAGGTTGTCCCGGTGGTGACGGCCCCGACTCGGGGCTGGGGGTGTCCCTTGGTAGTGAAGGCCCAACTCGGGGTTGAGGGTGTCCCAGGGTGTCCCGACCTCGGAGGCCCGGCCGACGGGCCCGCCCGTGGCCCCAGTAGACGACATCGTCGGGAGCTCGCAGGTCACAGGTTGGTGACCTGTTTTTCCGGAGCTCCCGCGGCAACAGCTTCGTCCGCTGGACTGGAGGGCGGCAGCTTCGGCAGCTTCGACCGCCCCGGGCCGCGGAGTTTGAACCGGCCCACTCGCGGAGCACGGATTCAGCCGCGGGACCTGCTTAAACCCGGCGGGGTCACAACATCGGAGGCCTGGATCGCCTCAGCGCAGAGGGGGAGCAAGGAGGGAAGAGGCAAAGACTTAAGACTTTTGCATCACAGCGAGGAGGAGCTTGGTGAACTCACTGTGGTGTTTGTTAATTTGTGTTTATTGTGTGTTTTGTTATTTTATTAAATGTATGACTGCAAGGCAACAACATTTCGTTCAGACCGAAAGGTCTGAGTGACAATAAAGGATACTTTACTCTACTCTACTTCTCCAGAGGTGCTGCCTGACTCGCTGATTACTCCAGCACTTTGTGGCTATGGTATCCTTGACCAGGTGGGCTTAATGTGGATATTTAACGCGCGTGACCCGTTACATTGCAGACCCATCGTATCTTGACTTTAAGAAGTTACTGCAGCAAGGTGTAAAGTCGAGACATCCTAACAGTAACAATACCTCCACAGATTGAGTAACATTGCTGCTCATTCATTAAACATTCTCCACACCATTTATGCCACGCACAATGTCCCAGAGTTGAACGAGTTGCAGCTGGAAGTGATGACCTGATGTTGGCTAAAACAGCAATTAGGCACAAGCTTAGTCAAATAAGCAATTTGCACGTTTTGTTCCAAGGAGAGAGAGGGGGCGGGGGGGGGGGGGAAGATTTAATAGGAGCCGGATGGGCAACTACTCACACACAGGGTGGTGGGTATCAAGGGAGTTAAAATGGTCAACGTGCTGGAAAGAGCTGCAGAGTTTGGTTTAAAATTGCAGCGTATTGTCGATGCAGACTAGGGCTGCACGGTGATGCAGAGGTAGAGCTGCTGCCTCACAGCGCAGAGGCCCGGGTTACAACCTGACTACGGGTGCTGTCTGTATGGAGTTGTTACGTTCTTCCCCCCCCCCCCCCCCACACTCCAAAGACGTACAGGTTTGTGGGTTAACGTATACTCGGTACAAGTATACATTGTCCACTTTTTCTGAAAGGTAGTGTTCGCACACCGAGGTCCCTGGTCAGCGCAGTTCGAAGGGCCTGTTTCCGCGCTGTATCTCTAAACTAAGCTAAAAATGAAACTAAAATCACACAAACCAACCTCCCTTCCATTGACTCCATCTACACCTCACTCTGCCTCGGCAAGGCCAGCAGCATCATCAAGGACCAGTCGCACCCCGGCCACTCCCTCTTCTCCCCTCTCCCATCGGGCAAGAGGTACAGAAGTGTGAAAACGCACACCTCCAGATTCAGGGACAGTTTCTTCCCAGCTGTTATCAGGCAACTGAACCATCGTACCACAGCCAGAGAGCGGTCCTGAACTACTATCTACCTCATTGGGGACCCTTGGACTATCCTTGATCAGACTTTGCTGGCGTTACGTTGCACTAAACGTTATTGCCTTATCCTGTATCTGTACACTGTAGCTGGCACAATCATAATCATGTGTTGTCTTTCCTCTGACTGGTTAGCAACAAAAGCAACAAAAGCTTTTCACTGTACCTCGGTACACGTGACAAGAAGCTCACACTAAACTAAAACTAAACTGAAGATAGACATAAAAAACCGGAGTAACATAGAAACGCAGAAAAATAGGTGCAGGAGGAGGCCATTTGGCCCTTCGAGCCAGTACTGCCATTCAATGGCTGATCATCTAGTATTTTTATCAGTATTCCCCATATCCCTTGATTCCTTTAGCCCCAAGAGCTAAATCTAACTCACCCTTGGAAACACCCAGTGAATCGGCCTCCACTGCCTTCTGTGGCAGAGAATTCCACAGATTCACAACTCTCCGGGTGAAAAAGTTTCTCCTCATCTCAGTCCTAAATGGCCGACCCCTTATTCTTAAACTGTGACCCCTGGTTCTGGACGCCCCCCACATGGGGAACATTTATCCTACATCTAGCGTGTCCAATCCTTTAAGAATTTTATGTTTCTATAAGATATCCTCTCATCCTTCTAAATTCCAGTGAATACAAGCCCAGTCGACCCATTCTTTCATCATACATCAGTCCCGCCATCCCGGGGATTAACCTGGTGAACTACTTACGCTGCACTCCCTCAATAGCAAGAATGTCCTTCCTCAAATGAGGAGACCAAAATTGCACACAGTACTCCAGGTGCGGTCTCACCATGGCCCTGTGCGTCTGCAGTAGGATCTCCTTGCTCCTAAACTCAAGTCATCTTGCAATGAAGGCCAACATGCCATTAGCTTTCTTCACTGCCTGCTGTACATGCATGCCTAACTCAATAGGTCAGACAGCATCTCTGGAGAAAAGGAATCGGTGACGTTTTGGGTCGAGACCCTTCTTTGGAAAGGGAACCAGGAGATATAGACGTTGGTGTAGAGAGACATAGAACAAATGAATTAGAATAGTCAGGAAAGTTGTATTGTCATGTGTCCCAAACAGAACAACAGAATATGTAAACATAGTACTCTGTAAACAATATAATAAATGATAAAATGTTCAGTATGTATATAGATCGGGTAAATGCACAAGAGTAGGGGAACAAAGAACCAGGGGACATAGGTTTAAGGTGAGGGGGGGAAAGATTTAATAGGAACCCGAGGGGTAACGTTTTCACACAGAGGGTGGTGGGTGTGTGGGACAAGCTGCCAGAGGAGGGAGTTGAGACGGGGACTATAACAGCATTTAAAAGACATTTGGACAACTACATGGGCAGGAAAGGTTTACAGGGATATGGGCCAAATGTGGGCAGGTGGGACTAGTGTAGACAATAGGTGCAGGAGTAGGCCATTCGGCCCCTTGAGCCAGCACCGCCATTCAATGTGATCATGGCTGATCATCCCCAATCAGTTCCTGCCTTCTCCCCATATCCCCTGACTCCGCTATCTTTAAGAGCCTTATCTAGCTCCCTTTGAAGGAATCCAGAGAGCCTGCCTCCACCGCCCTCTGAGGCAGAGAATTCCACAGACTTGGGCATGTGGGTTAGCATAGGCTGAGGTTGGGCTGAGGTGCCTGTTTTACAGACTGAAACATGCTATTTCATGCTGTTCATCAGGTCCATTTGAATGATTGCAGCTGATCTCCTGTTTATAGTAAGTGAGAACATAGAACATAACAGCACAGGAACAGGCCCTTCAGCCCACAATATCCGTGCTGAACATGATGCCAAGTTAAATTGATCTTCCGTGCCCACACGTGATCTGTATCCCTCCATTCCCTACATATCCACGTGCCTGTCTAAAAGCCTCTTAAACGCCACTATGGTATCTGCCTCCACCCCCACCCCTGGCAGCGCGTTCCAGGCACCCACCGCCCTCTGTGTAAAGATACTTGCCCCGTACATCTCCTGTAAACTTTGCCCCTCTCACTTCTGTTACCATTTCACCAGCACTCTTATGGTGGCACGGTGGTGCAGAGGTAGAGCTACTGCCTCACAGCGCCGGAGACCCGGGTTCGATCCTGACTACGGGCGCTGTCTGCACGGAGTTTGTACCTTCTCCCCGTGACCCGCGTGGGTTTTTATTTACCAGACCTTCATCTTCCTCCCACACTCCAAAAGACGTGCAGGTTTGTAGGTCAATCGACTTGGTATCGGGGTAAGAATGGTGTGAGTAGGGTGGGGGTTAGTGTGCGGGGATCGCGGGTCGGCGCGGAGCCGGTGGGACGATGGGCCTGTTTGCGCACTGCATCGCTGAACTAGAGTAAACGCAGCGAAACTGAGCGACGGTAAATGTGCAACCACTCTGACGGAACCTCAGAAGCGTTTTTGTGGATTTATTTTCCCTGAACTACTTAAAAATGATTAATTGCTTGCTGGCATAACCTGAACTGATGTAAGAAGTTGTTCGTATGGACCGATTAACAGTTGGAACAGGTCACTGGGAAGGAAAGTGGAAGCGTCAAAGACGTCTACAAGACAGCGGTTAAGTTGATATGGGGCTCTGCCTGTTTCTCCAGCTGGATAAAACAGTATGAGTCAAATGGCCTTTTCCCACCCATTTTATCATCCAGTCTTTGGAATCATTCTGTCAGTGGGGTGTCACACACAGTGCGAGAGGAACTCGGCGTCTGTGGAAGGGAGTGAACAGGCAACGTTTCGGGTCGGGACCTTTCGGTTAGGTCAGAGATGCACTTCAATAGACAACAGGTGCAGGAGTAGGCCATTCGGCCCGTCGAGCCAGCACCGCCATTCAATGTGATCATGGCTAATCGTCCCCAATCAGTACCCCGTTCCTGCCTTCTCCCCATATCCCCTGACTCCGCTATCTTTAAGAGCCCTATCTAGCTCTCTCTTGAAAGCATCCAGAGAACCGGCCTCCACCGCCCTCTGAGGCAGAGAATTCCACAGACTCACCACTCTCTGTGAGAAAAAGTTTCCTCGTCTCCGTTCTAAATGGCTTACCCCTTATTCTTAAACTGTGGCCCCTGGTTCTGGACTTCTCCAACATCGGGAACATGTTTCCTGCCTCCAGCGTGTCCAAACCCTTAATAATCTTATATGTTTCAATGAGATATCCTCTCATCCTTCTAAACTCCAGAGCGTACAAGCCCAGCCGCTGCATTCTCTCAGCGTATGGCAGTCGCACCGGGCCGGTGCCGCCCAACGATCCCCGCACATCAATACTATCCCACACGCACGCGGAACAAGTTACACTTTACTCTCAATCCAGCTCCCTGGCGCCGTAATGCACAACTGTACCTCCGCACCACTGGAATGGAGTGTTCTAGATCAGTACAGCACAGGAACAGGCCCTTCGGCCCACAATGTCTATGGCCAACATGATGCCAAGTTTAACTGATCCAACTCCCTCCATTGCCGGCATAGCCTTGTGTCTTTCCAAAAGCCTCTTACACGCCACTATCGTATCTGCCTTCACCACCACCCCTGGCAGCGCGTTCCAGGCACCCACTACCCACACCTCTTCACATTTTGGATAATTCTTACCCTCTGCTCTTTTATGCTCAATACCACTTAATTTCCCTTAATTTTGGATCAGTTAGATTGGAGATACAGCATAGACCACAGGCCCTTCTGGCCCACGTGGTCCGCGCAGACCAGCGATCCCCGCACATTCACACTATCCTGCACCCACTAGGGACAACTTTGACATTTACCAAGCCAATTAACCTACAAACCTGTCTGTCTTTGGTGTGTGGGAGGAAACCCACGCGGGTCACGGGGAGAACGTACAAACTCCATACAGACAGCGCCCGTAGTCGGGATCGAACTCGGGTCTCCGGCGCTGTATTCGCTGCAAGGCATCGACTCTACCGCTGCGCCACCGTGACCGTTGGTTTAGAGATAGAGCGTGGAAAGAGGCCCTTCGGCCCACCGAGTCAGCGAGCACCCGCTCACACCAGTTCTATGTATCTCACGTTCTTGTCCACTCCCTACACACCAGGGGTCACAGTGTAAGAATAAGGGGGAGGCCATTTAGGACTGAGATGAGGAAAACGTTTTTCACCCAGAGAGTTGTGAATCTGGGGAATTCTCTGCCACAGAAAACAGTGGAGGCCAATTCACTGGATGTTTTCAAGAGAGAGTTAGATTTAGCTCTTAGGGCTAACGGAATCAAGGGATATTGGGAAAAAACAGGAACGGGGTACTGATTCTGGATGATCAGACATAAAAACAGCTTTTTTTCACGAGCAGTAGCTCTACTCAATAACCAAAAATCTGCAGCCTTTTGCTCTTGTATTTTATTTAATTCACATGTTCAATCGATAATGTTTTATTATTAATGTTTAATGTTTTATGTGTCATTCCTAATTGTCACTGTATGTCATGTTCCTTGTATGTCACTTGCGGACAGAGCACCTAGGCATATTCCTTGTATGTGAATACTTGGCCGATAAACTTATTAATTCATCATATTCATATTGAATGGTGGTGCTGGCTCGAAGGGCCGAATGGCCTACTCCTGCACCTATTTGTCTTTTTTTCTATGTTTCTATGTGTCTCTTCCTTCCAGAGTGTCACACACACACACACACACACACACACACACACACACACACATACACACACACACACACACACACACACACACACATACACACACACACACACACACACACACACACACACACACACACACACACACACACACACACACACACACACACACATAGAGACTGCACCCAAGGCCAGGATCGAACCTGTGTCTCCTGGCGCTGTGAAGCAGCAGCTCTACCTGCCGTCTTCTTTCGCACCGATTCCCCCCCCCCCCCCCCACCACCCATACATGCATCTAACTTTTTTATTCATCTCCTGGCCCCCACGAAAGAAATCCCGTTGAAAAGCGTCTTGCTTGGCAACCAAACTCTGATTCATCTCTCCAGCTTGTCTTGCTGTCTGTTCCCTTTCCTCTTCCATGCATTCCACGAAGTGTCTCAGAAACCTCGCTAATTTAAAACATCTTTCGAGTCAAAGCTATTGTGCTTATCCAAGTATTTGTGTGAGCGATTTGGCTGCAGGTCCGGAGATTTTTTTTTTTCCGCACACAAAGAAAGGAACTGATTCCCAAAGTGCTTTGATCCAGACCTGATCCAGGGCTGACTCTGAGATCCCAAAATGGGAATTTATCGCGGAGAGATCCTTTTCAACCCAGTTTCAGAACACGGAACGTCGACTTTACTTTGGTACTTCACAGATACAGCCATGAAACAGGCCCTTTGGCCCACCGGCTCCGCGCTGATCACCTCGCACACCAGCACTATCCTACACACACTAGGGACAATTTACAATTTCACCAAAGCCAATAAACCTACAAACCTGTACGTCTTTGGAGTGTGGGAGGAAACCGGAGCGCCCGGAGAAAACCCACGCGGTCACGGGGAGAACGTATAAACTCAGTATAGATGGCACCCGTGGTCAGGATTGAACCTGGGTCTCTGGCGCTGTGAGGCAGCAACTCTACCACTGCGTCACCGTGCCATCCTGCACTTTAGTAATTCTGAGATACAGCCACAAACAGGCCCTTCGGCCCACCGGGCCTGCGCCGACCAGTGATCTAGCACTATCCTACACACGAGGGACAATTTACCAAAGCCAGTTAGCCTACAAGCCTGTACATCTTGGGATGTGTGGGAGGAAACCAGAGCACCCGGAGAAAACCCACGCGGGTCACGGGGAGAACGTGCGAACTCCGTACAGACAGCGCCCGTAGTCGGGATCGAACCCGGGTCTCCGGCGCTGCATCCGCTGTTCAAGGCGGCTGTTAATCCACTGTTAATTGCTTCATTTAAATTAATCTCTTAATTTTATATGCTGCTATTAAGTCTATAACCTATTTATACTAATTTTCACTGCAGTCATTCAATCTTATCCCCTCTCCCATCAGGCAGAAGATTCTGGAAGCTTGAAAGCACACACCACCAGACTTTGGAAAACCTCTGCATCTCCAGACTAAAACAGTCCTTGCATAACTTAGAGTTTAAACCTGATCTCCCAACCTACCTCGTTGGGTTTGATGGATTTTTACTTCAGTTAAGTTTAGTATATTTTAGTTTAGCTCTGTTTATTGTCACGCGTACCGAGGTACAGTGAAAAGCTTCTGTTGCGTGCTAACCAGTCGGCAGAAAGACAATACACGATTACAATCGAGCTGTCCACAGTGCACAGATACAGGGTAAAGGGAAAAACGTGAATAATGTTCAGTGCAAGATAAAGCCAGCAAAGTCCGATGAAGGGTTTTGGCCTGAAACGTTGCCTATTTCCTTCGCTCCATAGATGCTGCTGCACCCGCTGGGTTTCTCCAGCAGTTTTGTCTACCTTCAAAGTCCGATCAAAGATAGTCTGAGGGTAGACAAAAGTGCTGGAGAAACTCAGCGGGTGAGGCAGCATCTATGGAACGAAGGAAATTGGCAACGTTTCGGGCCAAAACCCTTGTTCAGACTAAGAACCCTTCTCAGTCCGAGGTTCTCCAATGAGGTAGATAGTAGTTCAGGACCGCTCCCCAGTTGTGGTAGGATGGTTCAGTTGCCTGATAACAGCTGGGAAGAAACTGTCCCTGAATCTGGAGGTGTTTATCACTAAACTAAACTAAACCAAACTAAACTAACGAGGCCAAATTGTAAAGCTGCTGCCTGCATGTGGCTAGGAGCCAGCTTTGTATCACGGAAATGCTAGAACGGAAGAATATTTTGGTGATTACTTTTGGGGATGAGGGAGGTTTTTCAGCTGCCATTTCCACAGGTGTTTAGCCCCCGACCAAGATACGGTTTGGAGTGTCTCTGAAAGGTGTACTTTAGTTTAGTTCAGAGATACTGTGCGGAAACAGGGCCACTTCCGGCCGAGCCGAGCCTCCCCTGCACATTAACACTACCCTACACGCACACCAGGGACAATTTTTACATTTACACCTGGACAATTAACCTACAAACCTGGAGTGCGGGAGGAAACCGGAACACCCGGAGAAAACCCACACAGGTCACGGGGGAGAAAAGTACAAACTCCACACAGACAGCACCTGTGGTCGGGATGGGACCCGGGTCTCTGGCGCTGCAAGCGCTGTAAGGCAGCAACTCTACCGCTGCGCCACCGTGACCGACAGCAAGAGCGTTTCTGTTTTCTCTCTAGTTCCTTCGCTGCTCCTTCTGACGATTCAGGCTCTCTGTGGGCTCATGAATTAGTGAAATATATCCCGTCTCACCACTGAATTACAACGTGAATTCATGTCTGAAAGTTTATTCTCTTGAGGTATTTGGGACAGGGAAGAAGTCAAAGCTTCCACAGGATTGAAAGCATTACCACACACCGGCCTCTGGAGACGAGATAAATCTGTGGGAGATCACAAATGTATTTTCCCTTCAGTTTAGTTTATTGTCACGTGTACCGAGCTACAGTGAAAAGCTTCTGTTGCGTGCTAACCAGTCAGCGGAGAGACAATACACGATTACAATCGAGCCGTTCACAGTGTACAGACACAGGATAAGGGGATGCTTAAGGAAGAACTGCAGATGCTGGAAATATCGAAGGTCGACAAAAATGCTGGAGAAACTCAGCGGGTAAGGCAGCATCTATGGAGCGAAGGAATAGGTGACGTTTCAGTTCAGACTGAAGAAGGGTCTCGACCCGAAACGTCACCTATTCTTTTCTCTCTATAGATGCTGCCTCACCCGCTGAGTTTCTCCAGCATCTTTCCCTACCATGATACGGGAATAACGTTTAGTGCAAGGTAGAGCCTGTATGTCCGATCATGGATAGTCCGAGGGTCACCAATGAGGTAGATAGTAGTTCAGGACCGCTCTCTGGTTGTGGTAGGATGGTTCCGTTGCCTGATAACAGCTGGGAAGAAACTGTCCCTGAATCTGGAGGTGTGCGTTTGTTTTCACACTTCTGTACCTCTTGCCCGATGGGAGAGGGGAGAAGAGGGAGTGGCCGGGGTGAGACTGGTCCTTGATGATGCTGCTGGCCTTGCCGAGGCAGCGTGAGGTGTTATCTAATGGAATTATCTGTCGTGAGCAGGGGAATTCACTGCCAAGTCCACAAACAACACATGGTCAGGACTTAGAGACAGAGAATCACAGAGTCATAGAGTGAGGCCCTTCTGCCCAACTTGCCCACACCAGCCAACATGTCCCAGCTACACTAGTCCCATCCACCCACGATTGGCCCATATCCCTCCAAACCTGTCCTCTCCATGTACCTGTCCAACTATTTCTCAAATGTTGTGATAGTCCCAGCCTCAACTACCTCCACTGCAAGCTCGTTCCACACACCCAGCACCCTCTGTTTAAAAAGTCACCCCTCAGGTTCCTATTAAATCTTCCCCCCCCCCCTCCTCAACTTAAACCTATATCATCTGTCCTCTGGATGATCAGCCATGATCACATTATATGGCGGTGCTGGTTCGAAGGGCCGATTGGCCTACTCCTGTACCTATTGCCTATTGTCTATTGGTCCTCGATTCCCCTACCCTGGGCAAGAGACTCTGTGCATCTCCCCGGTCGATTCCTCTGATGATTTTGTACACCTGTATAAGATCACCCCTCATCCTCCTGTACTCCATGGAATAGTCCCAGCCTGCTCAACCTCTCCCTGGAGCTCAGCCCCTCCGGTCCTGGCAACATCCTCGTAAATCTTATCTGCACTCATTCTAGACAACATCTTTTCTACAACATGGTGACATAACTGAACACAACACTCTAAATCTTAATCTTTATCTTTCATTCATTGTTCTTTATCTTTCTACATCTTCACCTACAAGATGACTTGTGGCACAGGGTTATAGAAACATAGAAACAGAGAAAAACTGGTGCAGGAGGAGGCCATTCAGCCCTTCGAGCCAGCACCACCATTCAATGTGATCACGGCTGATCATCCCCAATCAGTACCCCGCTCCTGCCTTCTCCCCATATCCCCTGACTCCGCTATCTTCAAGAGCCCTATCTAGCTCTCTCTTGAAAGTATCCAGAGAACCGGCCTCCATCGCCCTCTGAGGCAGAGAATTCCACAGACTCACAACTATCTGTGAGAAAAAGTGTTTCCCCATCTCCATTCTAAATGGCTTATCCCTTATTCTTAAACTGTGGCCCCTGGTTCTGGACTCCCCCAACATCAGGAACATGTTTCCTGCCTCTAGCGTGTCCAAACCCATAACAATCTTATATGTTTAAATAAGATTCCCTCTGATCCTTCTAAACCTGTGGGTGATTATCTAAAATCAGTACCCTGTTCCTGTTTTCTCCCCTTATCCCTTGATTCCTTTACCTCTAAGAGCTAAATGATGGTGCTGGGTTGAAGGGCCGAATGGCCTTCTCCTGTTGTCTATTGTTAGACCTATTGTCTAACTCTCTCTTGAAAACATATGCAGGGGATGTGGATCAGGTGCAGGCAGATAAGAGCTGGTCTAGGCATCAAGCTCGCCTTCGGCATATTGTGGGCCGAAGGTCCTGTTCCCGTGCAGTACGGATCCAGGCTCCACGTTCTATGGCATCCAGGGAAAAGCCAGGATCTGTTAGGATTCCAGCGCATTCATATCTCACGCTGAATTTCATCCAGTGAGATGTACAATCTGTGGTAACGGTTTTACAGCCACATTTTGGAGTGCATTCATCACACATCATTTGGCAGCATGTCGCATTTCGACAAGCCAGATAAACATTTCAAGAGTCAAGAGTGTTTAATTGTCTTATGTATCGGCAATGGAAGAATGACATTATTACAGACACAAGAGACTGCGAATGCTGGATTCTTAAGTAGAACACAAAGTGCCGCAGTAACTCAGCGGCTCAGGCAGCATCTCCAGAGGTTAGAACAGGCAGCGTCTTGGAGCACGGACGTTCTTGTGTGTCAGAGAGGATTCTCTTGAACCTCTACAGGTGTACAGTAGGGGGCACATTGACCGGTTGCATCACGGCCTGGTTCACCAACTCGAACACCCAGGGGCGGAGAAGACGGCAAAAAGTGGTGAACACTGCCCGGTCCAACACCGGTCCTGACCTCCCCACCATCGAAGGGATCTACAGGAGTCGCTGCCTCAAAAAGGCAGCCAGCATCATCAGAGACCCACACCACCCTGGCCACGCTCTCATCTCACTCTATTTATTGTCATATAGAAACATAGAAAATAGGTGCAGGAGGAGGCCATTCGGCCCTCAGAGCCAGCACCGCCATTCAATGTGATCCACAATCAGTACCCCGTTCCTGATTTTTCCCCATATCCCTAGATTCCCTTAGCCCCGAGTGCTAAATCTAACATAGATAGAACAATGAAATTCTTATGAAGGTAGACACACAAAGCTGGAGTAACTCAGCTACACAGGCAGCATCTCTGGAGAGAAGGAATGGGAGACGTTTCGGGTCGAGATTCTTCTTGTCTTCAGCACGACAGAATATGTAAACATAGTACACTGTAAACAATATAATAAACAAGACAAAACGTTTAGTGTGCATATATACACATACTCACATGTACACACAGACACACACACACATGCACATACTCGCGCGCACACACACATGCACGCACATGCACGCGCGCACACACGCGCACACGCACGCGCGCACACATGCACATACTCGCGCGCATACACACACACAGACACACGCACATGCACGCACACACACGCGCGCACACACACACACAGACACACGCACATGCACGCACACACACGCGCGCACACACACACGCACACACACGCACGCACACACACGCGCGCACACACACACAGACACACGCACATGCACGCACACACACGCGCGCACACACACACGCACACACACACACATGCATATACTCACGCGCGCACACACACACAGACACACGCACATGCACGCACACGCACGCGCGCACACACACACGCACACACACACACATGCACATACTCACGCGCGCGCACACACACAGACACACGCACATGCACGCACACGCACGCGCGCACACATACATCCACACGCATGTAATTCTATACATACATATGGGTCTACACACACACGCACGTATGAGTACACGTAAAGAACAAACAAACAATATTAGTGCAATAATATAAATAATAGACTTTGTAGTTCAGAGCGTATTTGGAGGTTGCAGTGTTTAAGAGCCTGGTGGCTGCAGGGAAGAAGCTGTTCCTGAACCTGGACGTTACCGGACCTGGAGGTTCAGGAACAGTTTCTTCCCGACAGCCATCAGGGTATTAAATGATGCTTTTATTGTCACCTGTACGAAGTGATAAAACAGTGACATTTTGGGCCTTCTCGGACCTTCTAGTCCGTGCCAAACGCTTACTCTCACCTAGTCCCATCTACCTGCACTCAGACCATACCCCTCCATTCCTTTCCCATCCATATACCTATCCAATTTATTTTTAAATGTTAAAATCGATCCTGCCTCCACCACTTCTGCTGGAAGCTCATTCCACACAGCCACCACCCTCTGAGTAAAGAAGTTCCCCCTCACGTTACCCCTAAACTTCTGTCCCTTAATTCTCATGTCATGCCCTCTTGTTTGAATCTTCCCTACTCTCAATGGGAAAAGCTTATCCATGTCAACTCTGTCTATCCCTTTCATCATTTTAAAGACCTCTAACCTTATAAATATTGCCGTGCCCCTTATAGAAGCATAGAAAGATAGAAAGTAGGTGTAGGAGTAGGCCATTCGGCCCTTCGAGCCTGCACCGCCATTCAATATGATCATGGCTGATCATCCAACTCAGTATCCTGTACCTGCCTTCTCTCCATACCCCCTGACCCCTTCAGCCACAAGGGCCACATCCAACTCCCTCTAAAATATAGCCAACGAACTGGCCTCAACTACCTTCTGTGGCAGAGAATTCCACAGATTCACCAATCTCTGTGAGAAAAATGTTTTTCTCATCTCGGTCCTAAAAGACTTCCCCTTATCCTTAAACCGCGACCCCTTGTTCTGGACTTCCCCAACATCGGGAACAATCTTCCTGCATCTAGCCTGTCCAACCCCTTAAGAATTATCCTCGATTCGCGAGCATACAGTAATAGTCTGCCAAAATGGTGCAAAACAGTCGTCCATGGCGCATCCAAAAAAAGATCCTTAGTGGATCACAGTCTGGTTTAGAGATACAGGGTGGAAATAGGCCCTTTGGCCCACGGGTCTGCGCACAACACTATCCTACACACACTAGGGACAATTTTTACAGAAGCTAATTAACCTACAAACCTGCACGTCTTTGGAGTGTGGGAGGAAACCGGAGCACCCGGAGAAAACCCACGCGGTCACGGGGCGAACGTGCAGACTCCGTACAGACAGCGCCCGTCGGTAGGATGGAACCCGGGTCTCTGGTGCTGTGAGGCAGCAACTCTACCGCTGTGTCACCCTGCCACACCGATCCCTTTACATTACTGCCTTCTCTTTGTATCTTTCATTATCCTGCCTTAACTAGTCCCCTATC